>JAXLNO010002979.1:0-75679 GCA_038087875.1 Malacoraja senta
TGCAATGGAAATGGAAATGAAATGAAGTCAGTTGTTTGGCCTGCCCTGTGCTTGAAATTGAAATGGAAATGAAATTGGAAATGAAATTAGTTGTTTGGCCAGCGCTGTGCTTGAAATTGAAATGGAAATGAAATGAAATGAGTCGGCCTGCCTGTAACCATTAATTTCAGCCCACAAGGCCCCTATTAGTCAATAAACCAGTCCCTTTTGCCCAAAATGCCCCTATTAGCCAAGGAGGAGCATTTTGGCCCAAAAGGCTCGTGCCAGGCCAGGAAAAGTCCAGTAAAAGTGCCTTTCACTGAGATTTCACTCCAATTTTTTTTAAAGAGCCCCTTTGGCCCATCAGTAAGTATTCCCCCTGCAAGTATTAAACCTCATCCCAGTATTTTTCTCCCTCCCTTAAGTGGCTCCCTATGGGATCCAGGCCAGGATAGACTTTCCTCCTTCATTGCTGTGATCTGCAAAAAAAGATGAAAATGTCTAAAATTGATTCTCCACCCTCTCCACCTTCTCTCTCACGGAGTCTCTCACCTGTTTTGGGCAGAATTTCTGGTAGTTTCTGAGCTGCCAGCCCACCAGGCCTGAGTGACTGAGCTGCCAGCCCACCAGGCCTGAGTGACTGAACTGCCAGCCGAGCAGGCCTGAGTGAGTGATCTCCCAGCCCACCAGGCCTGAGTGACTGAGCTGCCAGCCCAAGAATCCATTCGGCCCACAATGTCCATACTAGCCCTCTGGAAACCAGTCCCTTCGCCCCACAACACCCATACTAGTGCTCAAGAACCCCCCCACTGGCCACCAATGTTGGAATTGGTGGAGAGGTGGAATAATGCGTTGGGGGACCAGCCCTCCTGTGTGAACATGGGACCCAACGGGTCCCACTTAGTCCAGCATCTAGTAATCTTTTGAATTTCAGATGTCCAATTTCTGTTGTGTCTTTTACCTCCTTTGGTGCTTGTCCCTCTCTCTCCATCTCCTGCTATTTACGTCTTTCACAGATTGATCAGATGTGATTAACAAGCATCCAACACCCTCTCTGACGCAGCACCAACAACATTTGTCATTTGGATTATTTTCATGTCCCCCCCCTATCTTGGACTTTCCCTTTGTTCACTCCAATCCCCCCCCCCCCCTTCCCCACCCTTTCTTCACACACTTGTTTTTCTCAATTTTCTAACTGTTTCTCTCTTCTGTGATTTACCCACTACTGTAGTTAAAACAACTGGGCTTTTTTTTTAGATTAAAGATACAGCATGGATGCAGTCCTTTCGGCCCACCGAGTCATGCCGACCATCGATCACCCAATCACACTAGTTGTATGTTAATCATAGAAACATAGACACAGAGAAAATAGGTACAGGAGGAGGCCATTCGGCCCTTCGAGCCAGCACCGCCATTCATTGTGATCATGGCTGATCGTCCCCAATCAATAACCCGTGCCTGCCTTCTTCCCATATCCCTTGTTTCCACTAGCCCCTGGTGCTCTATCTAACTCTCTCTTAAATCCATCCAGTGATTTGGCCTCCACTGCCCTCTGTGGCAGGGAATTCCACATATTCACAACTCTCTGGGTGGAAAAAAAAAAATTCTCACACTCCCCTTTCTTCTAAAATTGGCCTCTGGTTCTGGATTCGCCCAACATTGGGAAATGTTTTCCTACATCTAGCTTGTCCAGTCCTTTTTATAATTTTATATGTTTCTATAAGATATCCCCTCATCCTTCTAAACTTCAGTGCATACAAGCCTAGTCTTTTCAATCTTTCCTCATATGACAGTCCCGCCATCCCAGGGATCAATCTTGTGAACCTACGCTGCACTGCCTCAATCACAAGGATGTCCTTCCTCAAATTAGGAGACCATAACTGTACGCAATACTCCAGATGCGGTCTTACTAGAGCCCTATACAACTGCAGAAGAACCTCTCTACTCCTATACTGAAATCCTCTTGTTATGAAGGCCAACATTCCATTAGCTTTCTTCACTGCCTGCTGTACCTGCACGCCAACATCCAGTGACCGGTGTACAAGGACACCCAGGTCTTGCTGTCCCTCCCCCTTACCTAACCTAACCCCATTGAGATTATAATCTGCTCCCTTGTTTTTGCCACCAAAGTGGATAACCTCACATTTATCTATATTATACTGCATCTGCCAAGCATCTGCCCACTCACTCAATCTGTCCAGGTCACCCTGCAACCTCCTAACATCCTCTTCACAGTTCACACTGCCACCCATCTTAGTATCATCCGCAAACTTGCCAGTGTTGCTCCTAATTCCCTCTTCCAAATCATTAATATATATGGTAAACAGTTGCGGCCCCAACACCGAGCCTTTCGGCACTCCACTCGCCACTGCCTTCCATTCTGAAAAGGACCCGTTCACTCCTACTCTTTGCTTCCTATCTGCCAACCAATTTTCTATCCACGTCAACACCCTACCCCAAATACCATGTGCTCTAATTTTAGTCACCAGTCTCCCATGCGGGAACTTATCAAATGCTTTCTGAAAGTCTAGATACACTACATCCACTGGCTCCCCTTCATCCATTTTACTTGTCACATCCTCAAAAAATTCCAGAAGATTAGTCAAGCATGATTTTCCTTTCATAAATCCATGCTGACTTGGACTAATCCTTTTACTGCTATCCAAATGCCCCATTATTACCTCTTTAATAATTGACTCCAGCATCTTTCCCACCACCGAAGTTAGGCTAACTGGTCTGTAATTCCACGTTTTCTCTCTTGCTCCTTTCTTGAAAAGTGGGATAACATTAGCTATCCTCCAATCCACAGGAACTGATCCTGAATCTATTGAACATTGGAAAATGATCACCAATGCGTCCACTATTTCTAGAGCCACCTCCCTGAGGACCCTGGGATGCAGACCATCAGGCCCCGGGGATTTATCTTCCTTCTGTCCCATTAGCCTACCCAATACTATTTCTCGCCTAATGAAAAATTCTTTCAGTTCCCCTACCCCCTTAGATCCTATGTCCTGCAGTACTTCTGGGAGATTGTTTGTGTCTTCCTTAGTGAAGACAGATCCGAAGTACCTGTTCAACTCTTATGCCATTTCCTTGTTCCCCATAATAATTTCACCCATGTCTGCCTTATTTCACCCGTGTCTGCCTTGTGTATTGTGTATCCAATCCCTGGGCAATTTACAGGGGCGGCACGGTGGCGCAGCAGTAGCAGACTTGCTGCTTTATAGCTCCAAAGAGCGGGGTGTCGATCCTGAATACCGATGCTGTCTGCACAGAGTTTGTATGTTTTCCCCAAGATCTTCGGCTTCTACACTTCAAATATGTACAGGTTTGTAGGTTAATTGGCTTGATGTGTGTGTGTGTGTGTGCGTGCGTGCGTGCGTGCGTGCGTGCATGCGTGCGTGCGCGTGCATGTATATATATATATATATATATTGCGGTAGAGATTTATCCCATGGAGTCCAAAATTCCCTTATCTGCAAAAAGTATGCATTATTTCTTGAGTTAGTAATGAAAATGTTCACAAATCTGAAAAAACTGAAAAAAGGTCTGGCTTTTTGCTGATGACGTCACAATGGATCTGCGTGCTCCTGTCTTGGGTCTGAGTGCTGCCGTCTTGCGTATGCGCGCTGCGAGTGAAGACCCCCCCACCTCTCTCCCTCCGCCCCACCTCTCCCCTCCTCCCCCATTATTCAAAACATGCAGCTCTCTCAAATACCTCAACTCTCCCTCCTACCCCTCCTCCCCTCTCCTCTACCTACCCCCCTCATCACCCCCCTCCCTCCTCTTCCCCTCCTCTCCCTCCTCTCCCCACCCCTCTCCTCTCCCCCCTCCTCTCCCGCCTTCACCTCTCCCCCCCCCCCATTATTCAAAATACGCTCGGGGTCGCTGTCTATTGGGGATGGCTTTCTCTCAGCGCTTTCTCTAGGCTCCTGGGTCGGCTCCTCTCTCCCCACCCCCCCACCAGCCTCTCTTCCCCCTGGCTACTCTTCCCCCTCGGCCTCTCTTCCCCACGGCCTCTCTCCCCCAGGGCCTCTGTTCCACCACCCTCACCCCTGCCTCAATTCCACCCCTCCCCGGCCTCCCTTCCACCCCCCTTCACACCCCTCTCTTTGCCTCCTCCCTTCCCCCCTCTCCCCCTCCCCCCACTCTCCATTCTCCCCCCTCCCCTGCTCTCCCCACTCCACCACCTAGTCCCCTTCTCCTGCCCTTCCGCTCCCTCCCCCACACCTCCCTCTCACCCCTTCCTCCCCCTCCCTCTCTCCCCTCCCTCTCCCTCTCCCCCCTCCCTCCACACTTCCCCTCTCCCCCCTCTCTCCCCCCCTCCCCTCCCCATCCTATCCCCCCTCCAACCCTCCTCCCCTCTCTCCCACCCTCTGCCCCCCCCCTCTCTCTCCCCCTCTCTCCTGCATTCTCTCCCTCTCTCTCCCCCTCCTCTCTCTCTCACCTCTCTCCACCCCCTCTTCCTCCCCCCTCCTCTCTCTCCCCTGGCCTCTCTCTGCCCTCTCCCCCATCCCCCCTCTCTCCCCTCTCTCCCCCTCTCTCCTACTCCCCCCCTTCCTCCCCCTCCCACCTCCCTCTCCCCCCTCCACCCCTTCTACTCCCTCTCCCACCCTCTACTCCACACTTCCCCCCTCGCCCTCCCTCACCCCCTCTTCCCCTCTTCCCCTCTTCCTCTCTTCCCCTCTTCCCCTCTTCCCCTCTCTCCCCCTTTCTCCCCCTCCTCTCTGCCCCTCTCTCTCTCTGCCCCTCTCTGTCTCTGCCCCCTCTCTCTCTCTCCCTCTCTGCCTCTGCCCCTCTCTGTCTCTGCCCCTCTCTCTCATTCTCTGCCCCCGTCTATCTCTGCCCTCTCTCTCTACTTCCCCCTCCCCCTCCCTCTCTAGAAGTGCCTGCGAGTTGAGGGCTATGCGTGAGTGGATAGGGTGGGGATGGGGTAAAATGAGCGAATGAATAATATCAAGGGGGGTGGTTAGTGTGTGTGGGGTGGGGGGGGGGGTTGGGGGTGGTTAGTGTGTGTGTGATGCTGCAGGCCGCCACCCCCCTCCCCCCTCCCCCCTGCAATGGGTTCCACTTGGTCGAGTTACTATTAAAAGTCTGATCTTGTATGTGAATCTAATTATTTGTGTGTATTTGTTTGAGTATAATCACATCTTCCCGTTGACTCCGAAATCGCCTCTTCTGAATAATTCATGCTTTATTTATTGAGTTATTAATCAGAATGTACAAAAATCTGAAAAAAACGTAGAAAAAAAAACGGCGGACTGAAGACCAAAGATCATAGCTGAAGACTGCAGTGGCCCAACTTGCAGTCCTTTGGTCAACGCTCACCCACTCGAGCCTCGGCTCGGCTCAGCTTGGCTCGGCTTGGCTTGGGTGCTCGGTTCGGGTCCTCGGCTCGGCCCGGGTGCGGTTCTCCCCCCCCTCCTCTCTCTCCCCCCTCCTCTCCCCACCCTCCTCTCTCTCCCCCCTCCTCTCCCCCCCCTCTCCTCTCCACCTCCCTCGTCTTCCAGGCCCCCCCCCATCTCTTGGGAGCTCTCGGGGAGCAGAAGACGCCGAAAGAACAAGCAAGGCGGGCCCTGTAACCCGAGACCTGCCCTCTCTTTCTCCCCCTCCCCTCTCTCCCCCTCCCTCTCTCCCCTCCCTCTCTCCCCCTCCCCTCTCTCCCCCTCCCTCTCTCCCCCCCTCTCTCCCCCTCCCTCTCTCCCCCTCCCTCTCTCCCCCTCCCTCTCTCCCCCTCCCTCTCTCCCCCTCCCTCTCTCCCCCTCCCTCTCTCCCCCTCCCTCTCTCCCCCTCCCTCTCTCCCCCTCCCTCTCTCCCCTCCCTCTCTCCCCCTCCCTCTCTCCCCCTCCCTCTCTCCCCCTCCCTCTCTCCCCCTCCCTCTCTCCCCCTCCCTCTCTCCCCCTCCCTCTCTCCCCCCTCCCTCTCTCCCCCCTCCCTCTCTCCCCCCCTCCCTCTCTCCCCCCCTCCCTCTCTCCCCCTCTCCCTCTCTCCCCCTCTCCCTCTCTCCCCCTCTCCCTCTCTCCCCCTCTCCCTCTCTCCCCCCCTCCCTCTCTCTCCCCTCCCTCTCTCCCCCCCTCCCTCTCTCCCCCCCTCCCTCTCTCCCCCCCTCCCTCTCACCCCCCTCCCACTCACCCCTCCTCCCTCTCTCCCCCCTCTTCCCCCCCGCTCTCCCCTGCCCTCACCCCTCTCCCCCCTCCTTACCTCCCCCTCCCCACTCTCTCCCCTCCCTTCCCCCTCTCTCCTCCCCTCTTCCCCCTCTCTCCCCCATCTACCCCTCTCTCTCCCCCTCTCTCCCGCCCCTATCCCGCCCCTATCCCGCCCCTCTCCTCCCCTCTCTTTCCCCCTCTCTCTCCCACCTGTCTCCCCCCCTCTCTCTCTCCCCCTCTCTCCCCGCCCTCTCTCTCTGTCTCTGCCCCTCTCAGTCTCTGCCCCCTCTCTCTCTGCCCTCTCTCTCTACCCCCCTCCCTCCCTCCCTCTCCCTCTCTGTGCCTCTGCCCTCTCTGTGCCTCTGCCCTCTCTGTGCCTCTGCCCTCTCTGTGCCTCTGTCCTCTCTGTGCCTCTGCCCTCTCTGTGCCTCTGTCCTCTCTGTGCCTCTGTCCTCTCTGTCTCTACCCCTCTCCCTCTCCAGCCGCCCCTGCAAGTTAGGGGCTATGCGTGATAGGGCGGGGGAATGGGGTAATAGGAGCCTTCCTCGTCGGGGCAATCAAGCTCCTGCATTGGGGGGAAATCTCAGCTACCACATGGCCGGGGGATGATTATCACATTGGTGAGACCAAGCATAGACAAGGCAGATGCTTGGGTCGAGACCCTTCTTCTCAGTTTGAAGACTGGTCTCAACCACTCTCAGTTTGAAGAAGGGTCTCGATCTGAAACATCACCTATTTCTCTTCTCTAGAGATGTTGCGTGACCCACTGAGTTACTCCAGCATTTTGTGTCTGTCTTTGGTGTAAACCAGCATTTGCAGTTTTGCCTGGTGATCTGGGTTTTTTCCACATCCCAAAGATATTGTGTTGAGAGGTTAATTTGCTGCTGTAAGTCGTCCCGTTGTAGCTCAATGAAAGGAGAATCATTAACAGAGGATGGAGTTGATGGGAATGTGTGAGGAAAATAGGATTAGTACGAATGGGTACATGATGGTTGACCGAAGGGTCTGTAATTGTGTTGTATGTGTCAGTGACTCTAACCTTTCTCACATCCTTCACCTTCACACTTAGACTAACAGGTGATTTAGCAGACTACCATTTACTAAGTCTCTTCTCCATTGAGTAAATCTGGGCTTATCACCACTTTGATCATTATTTCATAGTTTGTTCTTGTCCTTTTCAATGACTAGGCTAAATCTGTCTGAGTTATGATTAGTGCCACAATAATACTCTTCCACAAATAGTCATTACAACATTGAACACGAGAACAGTACAGCACAGGAATAGTAAGATTAAACGAGAACTTACCTAAGTTTGAAGTGATCTTTATTTTATGAGGAGTTACGTAGGTGATTACGTGAAGAACCCCGCCAGTGTGCCTGCGCGTCAATCTTCAAAGCAGCGGTGTGAAATCACAAAAAACAACAACCGAAGTAATATAGTCTCATAATAAAACGAGTAATACAAGAACTTCCATCTGACCTTTATGATAGAGGGTAGGGTCGTGGTGGGCACGTAATCACCTACGTAACTCCTCATAAAATAAAGATCAAACTTCAAACTTAGGTAAGTTCTCATTTAATCTTACTATTTTACTTCGGAGTCACGTGAGTGACTACGTGAAGATTTTAAAGCTTTGTGATTTCATGCCGTGGATCAATCCCGGCTTCTCACTGCATAGATTGACTCGGAACGAGAATAATCAATCATGCATTCATAATAACATTTGTATCACAAATACAGTAATTCATTTCAATAATGAAATGAATCAGATCCCCTTTAAACCAGAGGAATTTACACAGAACTTAAAATAGTTTCTGCAAACAACCCCGCGTTAACAATAGGCCGATGGTAAAAATGTTGAAACATCAACTCATTGGACCACCCGGCGGCTGCGAGGATATGGTCGACGGGGACGTCTTTTGCCCTGGCCGCCGACGTTTCTGCTGCCCTAGTCGAGTGAGACGTAAAAACATAAGTGTTAATACCAGCAGCTGTTAAGACTTTTTTATCCATCTGGAAATAGTCT
This sequence comes from Malacoraja senta, assembly GCA_038087875.1. Classification (NCBI taxonomy): domain Eukaryota; kingdom Metazoa; phylum Chordata; class Chondrichthyes; order Rajiformes; family Rajidae; genus Malacoraja; species Malacoraja senta. Next base: position 8,153 of record JAXLNO010002979.1, read on the forward strand.
GTATTGAAACTCTCTTGTGTGGTTTCTTGTGTGTGATCAACAACCCAGTTTCCGTATTCTTAAATTCTTTGTGACCTCAATGTATTGTAACAAATATGTCTTAATACAGAGACATGGATCATTTGGATATGCTGCTAGCATAATTTTAAATCCTATCACACCTGGCCTAATTTACTTTAGTAGGTCATAGATATAGAATGTAACCTTGTCTTCAGTTACTTCCATACTGTCTATTTGTAATTTTCCAAGTGTTTGCACTCGTTGTGCTGTCACTCATGCCATAAGCATGAATACTGTCATACTGAGCTTGACCAAAGGTAAAGACACACTTGATGACCATTCACGAAGTAGTTTCAGTACCACACTTACATCCCAGATTGTCACGTACCTAGGTTTCGGTGGTTTGGAATTAAAGATTCCTTTCATTAGTCTGGAAACAATTGGGTGTGACCCAATTGAGTTTCTTTCTGAATCCAGAACCAAATATGAGGACAATGCACTTCTGGCTGAATTAATTGCACTACAACTCAGACTTTCATCATAATAAAGTTTTGACAGAAATTCTAAACATTTGAAATATCTGCAGTACTTTATTGCACATTCTTTTGTACACAGAACTCTTCCCATTTCTTAATATAAGAAAGGTACTGTTTTTGAGTGATCTTCCTCCAGGCTGCTGTAAGCATGTCCACAGTATGCTCAGACAGTCCTCGTCCCAGAAAAGGCATTCTTAAAACCTGCAAATCAACAAATCCAAACGGTCATATAATGGATGTTGTTCCCCTGTACAGGGTGCAGCAATAAATTACTATTTTTTGCGACTTTCATCAACATTTGTGTTGTTAATTCTAATATCAATGGATATCATGGCTGTGTAGGCGAATCTGGTACTACCAATACCCTTGAAGCAGCATCTTGCCTGATTTTAAGCAAACATTGGCTTATGAGGCAGAAAGGTGGAAATATATGTGAAAACATACCACCCCAATGTAGCGAGAAAGCATCAATCGCCACTGCTCCTGGATCTGGTTTCCATGAGACATATCTCGATAGCTGATGATTCAAGTCGATGTCGGTCATTCCAAATCTGATTACTATATCATTGAATACCTCTTGATTCAACATCCATTCTTTATTATCATGGAACTTTTCGTGACCTGGTGTCTGCTATCATGTTCATTCTACCTGGTAGATAGATAGCTGAAATCCAAATGTTCTTTTCAATACACCAAGACCACCATTTTGTCACATGACACCGACTTGATTCCACCCATATCATTAATATAGGCAACTACTGTTGTGTTTATTAATTTGAACTTGAACCTTCCTTTTAGTTGTGTTAGAACCATAAGCTTGGAGTCCATAGAAACCTCCTAAAAGCTCCAAATAGGTAATTCCCCATGTCTGCAGTAACACTAACTTTTCCTGATTCCATCTGCCTCCGCAGCTCGATGTTAAGTCAGTTGCACCCCATGCTAGTGCACTGGCATCAGTTTGTAATATCACGGAAGGTTGTTCAATCAGCACTTTGCCTGAACTGCTTGAGACATGTAGAATCCACCACTGCAGCTTAGAAACAGCATTTATTGTTACTTGCATGGTTCTATAAAAATGACCAGTGCCTGTTCTTTGATTCTCTGCAGCTGTTGATAATGTAATGGTCCATACTGGACTGCTGGGAATCTACTAATTTTCCCAGTACTCGAGCCACCTGTCTGATTAGAGGTTTTTGCTCGTTTAACAGATTACTGCAATCTTTAATCAATTCCACCCTTTTTTCACTGGGCAAAGTAATTTGCATTTGGGCTAAATCAATTGTGAACCCCAAATAATCAATCGAGGAACATGTTTTTAACCTTGATTTCTTTGGATGAATTTAGAAACCCCCAAACTTTCAAAAGTTTGATTTTATTACTGCAACTGATGCTTCTGTTGACTGTTTTGTCTTTCCTATAACCAGGACATCATCCAGGTATGCCATTAGTACATGCCCCTGGCTCTCAGCAACCCCAGAATTTATTTTAACAATTTTATGAATATTCTGGGAGGGAACGTTAACGCATTAGGCAGAGCTTTGAACTGCCCTAATTGGGTCATCCATGTAAATTTAAGATACTTCATATCTTGCAAGTGAACAGACACTGAACAAAAGGATTCAGACTTGTCAAGTCTATAATAATCCTACATCCTCCATCCTTTTTTGATCGAGGGAATATATTTGACCCAAATTGGTGAATTTGGTAGACTGATTCTTCAATAACACCTTTTATATATAGGGTTTTGAAGCGCAACTTGAACCTCCATTACTTCGCAAAGTGGAGAGTTCTGCTAGGAACATGCTGGACAGGCAAATCATAATTTGGATTGAATTCAATTCGAAATCCTTGTATATTATTCAGAATTACCACATCTGAAGTAATCTTCTTCCAATGTTTATAGAAGAGACTTAATCTGCCTCCAACTTTTGGACTTAATCCAGTTAGTATGTTCCCCTGAGAACCAGGTCCACCTACCTCTTGAGTCATTTGAGTATTCTGAGATCCCTGGATTCTCCCGGAAGCACCACCACTGGTCCTTACTCCCGCTGCAGGCCGCCAGCTACGTCCCTGCGTTGATGAGCGACTTGGTCCTGGTCTAGGATCCGTATGACGTCTGAAAGGATACTTCCTCTTTACAGACTTTGCAACCATTGATGTTTTTATCAATCCTGTTTTCGCTTCATCTTCCAACTCTTTAATACGTCTCCCGAGATCGTCTCCGAAGAGTAAGTTGGGTAATTGTATATTACTTGGTTTGCAGAGTGTTGCGAATTTCGGATTCATAGAAGGCCGAATAGCACTTCCTCAGATAATTGATCTCGAAGTGGGTGCTGCATAGCAACCCCAGTGCTTCCTGATGCAACTACGTCATCTCTTGGCTGTTACCTGCTATTCTGGTAAAAGCAGTTATTCCAGAACCCAGCAGCTTTAATATTCTCTGCAACTGATTCCAGATAATTTGGTTCACTGCTGCTGCTTTCAGCAACCCACAGTTACTTGGGGTCTCCTGCTTTCTTGCAGTCTCATCCATCTCCTGCTTTTCCAGCTGATGGTAAACCAAGTAATTTATTAAGGAGGCCAGTTCTTCTCCTAATGGCTCTCCTGACCCTGACGGGGCAGCGAATCCTACTGCCAGGGGTGGAACATCTGGCAGCTGCCGTTCATCGCCTTGTACAGCCACACCGTCAGAGTCGGGGTCTGAAATCTCATGAACCGTAGCACGCTCCTCATTCCTGAGGGTGCATTCCATCAGCCCTGAGCCAGGTGCTGTTAAGCTGCTTCCTGCAGCTTGGATTACAGTACACTCCTTCCTGAGTGAACTTTGCTCCAACAGCCTATGGAAAAGGCTTTCTAATTGGGCAATACGCTCGAAAGCAGTATCTAGCCCTGGAGCTACTTCCATTGCCTGGGACTCCCTCCGTGGGCCGTTGGGATTTAAACTTTGTCTTTTGCCCGACAGGCGCTGACTGTGTTTTCACCAGCCCCAGGTCCACAGTCGCTATGCTCACCGCTGGCGACTGTACCGGGGTTTAGAGGCGGTTGGTCTCTAACCGCAGACTCCCGACTTTCCCGACTTCTGTCGGCTGTGTCGCTCGCCTCTTCCCCCTGCCCGTTTTTTCCATGGCGTCTGTGGAAAAATTCCCCATAGACCCACAGTAAACGGACCTGGAAAACATGAAAAAAGTTTCTACTTAGCTTGTAGTTGAAAAACTACAAATCCACTGGAGGAGCTCTGCTCCTCACGTCCGTTTGCGTCAAGGCGTCTGACGTAATGACGCGCAGGCGCACTGGCGGGGTTCTTCACATAGTCACTCACGTGACTCCGAAGTAAAACAGGCCATTTGGGCCACAATATCCATGTTGAACATGATGTCTATTTAAACTAATCTCTGTCTGAGAAGAAGTTCTGATTGTCCATCCAATTGATGCCTCTCATGATTTTATATACTTTTGTTGGTTCGCTGCTGAGCCTCAGGCGCTCCATGTAAAATAATCCAAGATTATTCAACTTCCCCTCACAGCTAATACCCTCTAATCCTTGCATCATTCTGGCAAAGCTCTCCAAAGCCTCCTTCTTGTAATGGAGCAACCAAATGTGGCCTAACCAGTTATTTAAAGCTGCAACATGACTTCCTGACACTTATACTCAATGGTACACAAAAATGCTGGAGAAACTCAGCGGGTGCAGCAGCATCTATGGAGCGAAGGCAATAGGCAACGTTTCAGGCCGAAACCCTTCTGAGTTTCGGCCCGAAACGTTGCCTATTGCCTTCGCTCCATAGATGCTGCTGCACCCGCTGAGTTTCTCCAGCATTTTTGTGTACCTTCGATTTTCCAGCATCTGCAGTTCCTTCTTTAACACTTATACTCAATACCCCGACTAATGAAGGCAAGCATACCGTACGCCCTCTTTACCTCTTTATCTAAATGTTTGCTACTTTCAGGGAGCTATGGCATTGTATTAAATTTATGCCTACAATATTCTGTTGTGCTGCAGCAAGCAAGAATTTCATTGTCCTATCTGGGACACATGACAATAAACTCTCTTGACTTGACTTGACTTGACTTGCCAATTAACTGTACACTTTCCCCCTTGCATTTGACCTTCAAAAGAGCAACACCTTACATTTCATTAATCTCCATTAATTTCCATCCACCATTTCTCCACCCATATCTGTAGCTGATTGATAGCCTGTTGCATGTCTGTATCGGATATTCCTGCTTCACTTTTTGTTTGTCGGCAGGGTGTAAAATTACAGCTAGATAGTCAGATCTCTCGTAATGTGGCTGGGGAATGGAGCAGTAGGTGTTTTTTTTAATGTGTTCTGGCCCCTGTAGGACAACAGACATGCTGATACTATTTTGATAGTACACACTGGATTGAAGTCCCTGGCTACAATGACCAGGACTTTGGGGTATTTTGTCTCAAGGCTATTGGTAACAGAGTACAGATCAGTCAGACAAAGGTTGACAACCGCAGGGGGAGGGGAATGTAGACTGCTGTCAAAATAGCTGGGGTGAATTCCCTGGGCAGGTAGTAGGGTCAGCACTTCACAGTCAGACATTCCAGGTCCGGGGATTGTTAGCACCACGAGGTATTGATTAGGAAGCAGACCCCACCGCCTCTAACCTTGCCTGAAAATGCCGTGCTGTCCATCCGGTGAAGGGAGAAGCCCTGGGGCAGAATGGCACTGTCAGGTATGTTAGCGGTGAAACAAAGCACACAGCAGTGTTTCAGAACTCTGAGGTAAGTCAGTCTTGCTTTATGTTCATCCAGCTTGTTCTCCAGTTATATGTTGGGGGTGTCTTGAACCGCACCGCAAGTAGCTTCAACCGCACCGACAGCTCAGTGTTCTTCCATTGTTTACTCAGCAGGTGGCAGCACATTGGCCCTGTGAGTCACTGGTGTCATCGTCGGCTCTTGCATGGGTCAGGCCTGGGGTCGGAGTTAGTCGGTCGGCGTGGGGTCGTAGTTGGTCGGTCGGCCTGGGAGGTCAGGCCCCTGGCCTGGTGTTGGCGTTGGTCAGCCTGGGAGGTCAGGCCTCTAACCTGGCTGTCTCCTGATAATTGGTATCAGTGTTAGATGCACCAAGAGATGAGGGGTTGCTTCCGATGTTGGGCACTTTCGTGGGTTGGGCCTCTGGCCTGGCTGTCTCCCTTTGGTCGGTGTCGGTGCTGGAAGATCCCGGAGGTCGGATCTTCTGCCATGTCGGATCAGATCCCATGCCAGCTTCCACCGTTGGGTGGTCCGGGAGGTCTGGCCCGTTGTCCTTGGGGCGTCAAAGGTCGGACGGTGGAATCGTCCTGTGCCTGTGGGTTGGCGCCTGTTCCCGGACGGGCCCAGAGGACCATTCGTGGGGTCTGCTGCTCCGTTGGGACGTCAATCGAGTCGGCTGGAGGCTTCAGATCAGTAGGTTGCAGGTCTCAACAATCGCCGTAGGGCTGAGGGGAGATTGATGGGAGCATTATTAATGTGAGAAATGATATCAGCAAGTTGAATCCTGTTCACCATCGTGGAGTTTGCAGCTCCGGGGGGATTGTTGGTAGAGTTGGTTGCAGGCTCTGGAAGGTCAATAGGCCGCAGGACTTGTCGGTCGTGCTAGGCCTCACTGGTCGGGTCCTCACTGCTCCAAGAGTCATTCCGGGAGGTCCTTTGGTCCCAGGAGTCAGAGAGGAGATTAAGTAGAGCATAGTTAGAGTAAGAAATGCAGCTGTAGATATAAAATTTTACTTCGGAGTCACGTGAGTGACTACGTGAAGAAGGCCCGTCAGGGCACATGCGCGTCATTTACGTCGGACGCATTGGCGACAACGGCAGCGGGAGCTCGGAGCTCCTTCTGCAACGTGAGTAAATACAACTCCACCAAAGTCGGGGAGACTTTGGAGGAGTTAGAAAAGAGTAAATAAATTGTTTCTGTCTGTTTTATTTTCCCCCATATACAGGAACAAGGAAGAGGTGCAGGCTGCTGCCGACAAGGAGAGAGAGAGCTGCGGGACGCAGTCTCTGAAAGGCAGCCTGTCACCTCGGGGGAGTCGCAAGCCGGTAGCGGTGCGGCGACAGACTTCAGAAAGTGCCCAGCCGGGTACACAGCCAACGCCAGTCGGGCGGTCGGCATAAGTTAAGTCAGTAAGGGCTATAGACTCCGCAGAGTCGGGCCACGAGAGTCCCGTCGGGGACAGGATACCGTTCCCCAGCGGTTATCCAAAAGGAGCAGCTCATACAGGGGCTGCTCCACAGAGACGCTCCAGGAGGAGGAGTGCAGGCGGGAAGCCATAGGGAAGGCTCCGCTGGCAGTGCCTAGGAGAGGTCTGCCTCATAAAGCCACAACTCCAGGAGGAGTTGTGCAGGCGGGAAGCCTTATGGAAGGCTCTGCTGGCAGTGCCTTGGAGAGGCCTGCTTCATAAAGCCATACTCCAGGAGGAGTTGTGCAGGCGGGAGGCCGTGGGGACGGCTCCGCTGGCAGTGCCTAGTAGAGGCCTGCTTGAAAGCACCCTCTTTGCAAGAGGTGAGTGCAGAAGGGCAGATACGCTCTGACCCTGAGTCCGACGACTTCCAAAGGGAGGGCAGGCAGCTGTCAGAGCTGACACCGTGTGCAGCACGGTTTGCCATGTCGTCGGATGCTGGTGAGCCACTGGGTGAGGAACTTGCCACCAGCATAAATGCCAGCCTGGCACAGTGCAACTGGCACAGCTGTTTGGCGAGGATTTCGCACAGCAGATGAAGGAGCTGGAGGAGGAGGCTAAGACGGCAGCCACATATTCACCAAAGCGGAAGTATCCCTATAAGGGAGCAGACTGGTCCGGGCAAGGGACGAGTCCAGCTACGATGCAGCGCAGTTGGCGTTCGGCTGTAGCACCGCCACGGAGGTGAGATATCCAGCTCAAGGCCGGGGAAGAATGCCAGGTGGTAAGGAGGTAAGAGGGTCTGGTTCTCATGTAGACAGATCTAATGTGATACAATTAAATGTTTACCTCAGATATGTTTATACTGAAGGTTATTCAAGGGCATCGAATAAAGCTTAAATGCAAATTCTGATTTACCCATGCAACATGTTCCAAAAAAGGAGTTTGACTTCAGTATCACTGAACAATTGGAAGTTCAGCTGGAACTTGCAAGCTTATGTAATAAAGGTGTAATTGCTAAGGCAGTTTACCAAAGCCATCAGTTTGTGTCCACTATCTTTCCCAGACCAAAAAAGGATGGGGGGATGCAGAATTATACAGACCTGAATAGGTTTAACCCTTTTGTACGGTATAGACATTTTAAGATGGAAACGTTTGTGAAGGAGATCTTAAAGATGCAGATTCAGTGTCTGTTCATTTGCAGGATAGAAGATTTAAAATTCAGCTGGATGGGGAATTATGCCAATACAATCCACTGCCTAATGGTTTGTCTTCAGCTCCTAGAGGGATTACAAAGTTGTTAAAACCTATTCTAGGCATGATGAGAAGTCAAGGTCATGTGCTCATGGCTTAGCTAAATAATATCTTGATTGTAGGACAATCAAAGGAAACAGCTGAAGCATCAGTGGCAGTTGGTAAAAACCAATTTTAATTGGGCTCTATAAGCTATTCTGAGGAATCTAAATTTATACCTGTGACACAAATTGACTAGTTGGGTTCACAATGGACTTAATCAACATCATTGTGACCTTGCCCAGGCAAAAAAGGGTACAGCTAATTAAGAGCTATATCAAGTTAATTGCTAACGCACAGCCTTCAATTAGCCAGGTGACAAGACTGCTGTGGTAATGGCTGGCAGCATTTCCAGCAGTTCAATATGGCCACTTTATTATCTACAATTACAAAGGTCAAAGGAACAAGCATTGAGGATACATTGGGGTCATTATAATAGACCTATGCTTCTATCAAAAGAGGCTGTTGCTGATGTACAATGGTGGATTCAGCATGTGTCCACTAGTAGTTCCAAAGTGTTATTGGACCAAGCTTCCATGATTTGCAGACAGATGTCAGAGCACTTGGGTAGGGTGCTACTGATACAAGATCCAGCGGTGGAGACAGATGAACATTGCTTCTGCATACATGGGGAATTAACCAAGAGTATTTTATGGACTCACGGCTTATGGCACTAATTAAACTAGTTTGCATGTGCAGTGCAAAATAGACAACACTGCAGCAGTTGCTGATATGAATCACATGGGTGGAATCAAATTGTTATCATGTGACAGGTTGGCAAATACAATTGGACCTGGAGTAGGGATAAAGAGATTTGGATTGGAGCTATCTATCTGCCAGGGAAACTTAATGTAGTACCAGATGGCAGCTCACGAAAATTCCATCATAACACAAGAGTGGATGTGGAACCAGGATGTGTTCAAGAACATAGTACTTCTATATGGAAGGCCAAAATATGTTTCATAGGCACCAGATCCAGGGGCAGTGGCAATTGATGCTTTTTCACTAAATTGGGATGATATGTTTGTGTACATTTTCCCACCATTCTGCCTCATAGGTCGGTGTTTGAGAAAATCAAGCAGGATGCCGCTTCAGGGGTTTTGGTGATACCAAATTGCCTGATTCAACCATGGTTCCCTTTGATGTTACAGATAGCGATCCAACCTCTTTTTGCTGATTCCAAACAGTAGGAATTTGCTGGAGCATCCAGTAACGCATTAAGTTCATCCGTTATGTGACGGTATGGATCTGTTCGTTTGCAGGTTTCAAGAATGCCTTACATTGGTCGAGGACTTTCTAGGCCAACGGTGTATATACTCGCTGCAGTCTGGAGAAAGAGTACTCAAAAACAGTATATGACATGAAAAAAAAAAAAAGGAACAATATTGTGTTCAAAAGAATATTCAATATGATACTGTAGTTATTGAAAATGTGTTAGAGTTTATCTACACTTTATTATGATGAAGGTCTTAGCTATACTGCTATCAATACAGCTAGAAGTGCTTTGTCCGCATATCTTGTAATAGGTACACGGACACAAAGTATAGGTTCTCACCCTCTCATATCTAGGTTGATGAAAGGAATCTAATTCCAAACCGCCTAAGCCTAGGTATATGGTAATCTGCGAGGTAAGGGTTGTTCGTAACATACTTCGTCATTGGGTCCCTGTCACGGCTATAACTTTGTTAAAATTAACCATGAAATTGGCTATGCTAATGGCATTGGTGTCAGTACAGAGAGTGCAGACTTTCCAAAAAACTTCAGTTCGAGAGAATGGAAGTGAATACAGAGAATGTTCTGTTTTATATTTCTGACCTGCTCAAACAAAGCAGGCCAGGTGTGACAGGTTTTAAGATTGTGTTCTCAGCATATCCTACAGCTCCATGTTTATGTGTAAGGACACATTTGTTACATTACATTGAAGCCACAAGGGCTTTAAGACAAGAAGAAACAGGATTATTTGTCAGTTACAAAAAGCCAACATAAAAGAGTGGCAGTTCAGACTATCTCAAGGTGGTTAAAGCAAGAGTTGGTTCAGGCAGGAATTAACATTTATGTGTTTACATCTCATTCCACTAGCGCAGGAGCAACATCCGCGGCCAGGGCGATGGACGTTCCCATCGACCATATATTAAAAGCCGCAGGTTGGAAAAATGAACTTGTGTTTCAGCAATACTACCATCGGCCGATTGCCGATGGAGGGCTGTTTGCTAACTCAATATTGAGTGCTGTTGCTATTGTTTAAAGTCTGTTTTTCAATACTGTTTCATTCTGTTTCGTTTGTTGCCCTACATTAAGAGGGTTTATTGGTTGTTTTATGACCAAAAATAAAACTGTTTTGTTTTTGCATGATATGCAATGTCATGTTTACAGCATTATTGATGATACTCAGTCAATCGATGCAGTGAGAAGCCGGGATTTTGATCTGCGGCATAAAAATCACAGAGCTTTAAAATCTTCACGTAGTCACTCACGTGACTCCGAAGTAAAATAGTAAGATTAAACGAGAACTTACCAGTTTGAAGTTTGATCTTTATTTTATGAGGAGTTACGTTGGTGATTACGTGCCTGCCACGCCCAACCCTCTCTCATAGAAAAAAGGTCATAATGGTAGTTCTCATGTTGATCATCTTAATATGTCACTTCAATTATGGTTTTGTCTGTGATTTCATACCGCTGCTTTGAAGATTGACGCGCATGCGCCCTGACGGGGTTCTTCACGTAATCACCAACGTAACTCCTCATAAAATAAAGATCAAACTTCAAACTGGTAAGTTCTCGTTTAATCTTACTAATTTAGATGAGTGGAGCAATTGTAATGTATGATCACAAATCCACTTCTGGGACCTGCACACAGAGTCGCCTGACTACAGCACCATAGACCAGTTAGAACAGTCAGAGTCTTTTTTTCCAGGGTAGAAATGTCAAATATTAGATATCAAGGCTTTAAGATGAGAGTAGGAAAGTTTAAATAATATATATTAGGCAAGTTCTTGTTTTCACAGAGTGTTAAGTTCCTGGAACACATTGCCGGGGGAAGTGGTGGAGGCAGATTAGAGTGGTAGTTAATAGTCATTTAGTCAAACACATTAACAAGTAGAGAATGGTGAGACCATGTGCAGGCAGATGGGAATAGTTTAAATTGGCATCATGTTCGACACAGATATGGTGGGGCCAAACAACCTTCCCCTCTGCTGTACTGTTCTATGCTTGTGTGAAACACTTGATCAGAGTACTACGTTTTATGAAAGGAGGAGATAGGAAGAGAGCTTGGACAGGGGGTGGGAGGGTGGAGTGGTGGAAAGAGTGGGGAGGGCGGAAGAGGGGGTAATGAGAGGTGCATGTTAAAGGCATGACCATCAATAGCTGAATGAAAGCAATGAGGAATGTACGAGAGGCCAGCATGTAAGTGTTTTCAGACATTTTTTTAGGATGATCAATCCGACGAGGAATGAATCTCCATAAGTTACAGGAGCAGAATTAGGCCATTCGGCCCATCAGGTCTACTTGGCCGTTCAATCATGGCTGATCCATCTTTCCCTCTCAACCCCATTCTCGTGCCTTCTCCCCATAATCCCTGACACCCGTAGTAATCAAGAATCTGTCAATCTCCGCCTTAAAAATATCCATTGACTTGGCCTCCACAGCCTTCAGGGGCAATGAATTCCACAGATTCACCACACTGACGTATATGAGGCGACCTAAAGTTGGGCAGAGAGGAGATGTGTGATGAGTACCCACATTTTTCAATGGACAATATCATCCTGAAATCTGAATTTATTCACAATGTATTTCTAACAAGCAGTGGAAGAGGAAGTCAGCTCTAAAGAAAACCACATCTGCTTATTTTGGAGGGATTTTATTTTTAAATGCTAACTGAGTCTTTCTTGATGCACGTGAGTTAAGTACTATTGACAAAAAGGCAGGTGAACTACATTTACGTTGAGCGTGCAGAAATTTAACGGTGTCTCTGAACAAGAAATTGTGCAATCTGTCGAGTAACATATTTCAGAAGAGGGAAATTGCAATGTAAATGACGGTACGAATTTCTGTTTTATCCTGCATGCTTTTGCATTTTCTCTGAAAAGGAAGTAATGAGGTTACCCACATACTCAGTTTTCCACTTTTAACAGAAAGCTTCTCTCTCCCCTGCCCAAAACCCGTTACAAGTTTGACCATGGTCCACAGGGTTTTATTTAGTTTAGTTTAAAGATACAGCGTGGTAACAGGCCCTTCGGCCCACCAAATCCGCGCCGACCAGCAATCACCCATACACTGGGTGGCACGGTGGCGCAGCGGTAGAGTTGCTGCCTTACAGTGCAAACACGGGTTCATCCTGATTATAGTTGCTGTCTGTATGGAGTTTGTACGTTCTCCCTGTGACCAAGTTTTCTCCGGGTGCTCCGGTTTCCTCCAACACTCCAAAGACATACAGGCTTAATTGGCTTTGGTAAAAATTGTAAAATTGTCCCTAGTATGTAGGAAATTGCTGGTGTGCGGGAAGATCACTGGTCGGCATGGATTCGGTGGGCTGAAGGGCCCGTTTTCACACTATATCGCTAAAGACTAAAGAGAAAGATTAAAGGCTAGTTCTATCCTACATATTTGGGATAATTTACAGAAGCCAATTAACCCACAAACCTGCATGTTTTAAGAATGTGGGAGGAAAGCGGAGGACCCGGAGACAACCTACGCAGTCACAGGGAGAACATACAAACTCTGTACAGACTGTACCCGTGTTCAGGAACTAACCTGGGTCTCTGGCGCTGTAAGGCAGCAACTCAATCGCTGCACCACTGTGCTGCCCCGCTGCTCAAGTTACTGAGGGACTGGTTTCTCAATTTTTATCATGTTTAATACAAATGAGGTTTGACAAACTTGAGCTGTTAATGTGTCAGTAGTTATCATTTAAAAATAGTCCCTCTAAAATAGCTGGTGTGGTTTTATTTAGAGCTAACTTCCTCTTTTAAAAAGGTTTATCCAATGAATTCAGATTTCATGATAATGTTCTCCTGCAATATTCGGTCAGGTCATACAGGTAGCACAGTAAAAAACAATTCAGTGCATTTCCTTTAAGTGCCAAAACTATATAATCTGCAAACTCATAATATGCAGAAATTTAGGAAATTTAACCATAAGAGAAAAAGGACAAACAGCATGAAAATAGCCTCTGGGACTGACAGACGTGAAGCATTGTTTATATTCCACAGTAGCTTTGTGAGGCTGGTCATGACACACAATAACTCCAGTCTTAGTGAAGAGACAATAGGTGCAGGAGTAGGCCATTCGACCCTTCGAGCCAGCACCGCCATTCAATGTGATCATGGCTGATCATCCCCAATCAGTACCCTGTTTCTGCTTTCTCCTCATATCCCCTGACTCCCCTATCTTTAAGAGCCCTATCTAGTCTTGATCCACTGCAATTCACCTACCACCACAACAGGTCCACAGCAGACGTCATTTCCCTGGCTCTGCAACACCTGGTTAACAAGGACACCTCAACAGTGCTTTATTTGTCACATGTGCAACTGCACAGAGAAATTCCTCTTGCACATATTACACATGCGGGCGCCGACATTATTGGCGCTATTATGTCCAGTCGGCCCCCACGTCGATACACTGGAGCATCATTCCTCTCCTCTCCTTTCCTTCTCTGGCCATCTTTGTGTCCTGAGGGTACCTCCTGCAGCCAACCTTGAAGGCACCGGAGGCATTACCCCGGTTCACCCTCCTACACCGGTCCTTGCCCCTTGCGTCCGACTTCTCCAGCTCCATCCTGGTTACGTTGTTCGCCAAGTCTTTGCCGAACCTACACCAGACTCCTATTATTATTCACCATAGCTTCACCTTGAACACCATAAGTCCAGCCAAATGAGAGAGCGTTGGTCTCTGATGATGCTGGCTGCCTTTTTGAGGCAGCAACTCCTGTAGATCCCTTTGATGGTAGAGAAGTCAATACCCGTGATGGACTGTGCAGTGTTAACCACTTTTTACATTCTTCTTTATTCCTGGATGTTTGAGTTTCACTACCAGGCCCTGATGCAACCAGTCAATGTGCTCTCCAAACTCCTGAACTGAGGAGTCAGTACCCACCTCTACAATTGGATCCTTGACTTCCTGACCCACAGACCACAATCAGTCAGGATAGACAACAAATACATACCGAAGTGCAGAATATAAAACACATTATAGCATTACAATAGTCCAAGGTCTACAATGCAACTGCAACTGCAACTTTATTTATATAGCACATTTTATACACGAGGCAGACTCAAAGTGCTTCACATAAAAACATGTCATACAATAAAATGAAATAAAATAGAAGAATTAAAATAAAATAAAAGCAAAGTTAAAAATGCATTATAGAAAAGTGCAAAAGTTAAAAGTGCAATGTAGTTACGATTTAGCTGAAAGCTAAAGTAAACATAAAAGTTTTCAGTCTTGTTTTAAAAGTGGTGAAAGTAGGGGCAAGTCTTAAATCTTCAGGACGTTTATTCCAGCTATTTGTTGCATAGTAACTAAATCCTGTTTTCCCATGTTTTGTATTTACTCTGGGAATCACTAACAGATTGGTCTCAGAAGATCTTAAAGGCCTGTCTCACGAGTCTGCGGTCATTGGCGGCGAAACAGGAACTATCTACCGCTCCTGGGCCGCCAGAGACCGCGGGCTCGGTCAAACGCACAATTCCGGGGCCGTGCGGCGTTGTTCCCAACACCGCACGGTGCTAAATAAAAACCAACACTGTCCAAAAATATGTTCCTACCGCACAGCCGCCGCCAGTGAGGCACGAGCGCCGTGAGTCGAACCTGCACCGCCACAGCCTCCGCCAGTGAGGCACGTGTGCGGCACGGCCGCCGCCAAAGCCCCGCGATCCGAAAGACGTCATCAGCTGAAAGCGCAAGCTCGTTGAACCGGCCGTACTTGGCCCCCCGTGCGGCGCTCTCGTGGTTGCCGTGCGGTCCCCTCTTCTGGCGACGATGCGCTTCACCACCAACGACAGCAAAACCGTGGGACAGAGCCGTAAGCGGTCTAGAAGGCTTATATAGTGAAAGCATGTCAGTGATATACTTTGGGCCTAAACCATGTAGTGATTTATAGGTGAGCAGCAGGATTTTGAAATCAATTCTCTGACATACAGGGAGCCAATGTAAGGATTTAAGAATTGGTGTAATGTGTTCAAATTTTTTGGTCTTTGTTAGAACTCTAGCAACAGCGTTCTGAACAAGCTGTAGCTGCCTGACAGTTTTTTTCAGAAGACCTGCAAGGAGACCGTTACAATAATCTAGCCAACTAGTAATCAAGGCATGTACAAGTTTTTCTAAGTCTTGAGCTGACATGAGTCCTCTTAGTCTTGCTACGTTTTTGAGGTGATAGTAGGCCGATTTTGTTACTGACTTGATGTGACTGTCGAAATGTAAATCTGAATCCATAATAACCCTGAGATTTCTGGCTTTGTTTGAAGTTTTCAGGGACAGAGAGTGAAGGTGTTGGGTTACTTTAAGCCTTTCTTTTTTAGCACCACAAACAATTATCTCCGTTTTGTCCTTATTTAGTTGGAGGAAATTTTGGCACATCCAGTCTTTGACTTGCTCAATGCACTGGCACAGCAGATCTATCGGGCGAAAGACATTTGGTGATAGCGCTACATAGATTTGAGTGTCATCGCCATAGCAGTGGTGGTCAATATTATTATTTCGCATGATTTGCCCTAGTGGGAGCATGTAGATGTTGAATAAAGAGGGCCCTAAGATCGAACCTTGCGGGACTCCACACGTCACGTTGGTTGGTTCTGATACAAAGTCGCCAATGGAAACAATGAGGTTAGTTGAACGATCTGGACTATATCCAAGCTGATCGGAGGACCATTCAATAGTCTGAGTAGAAGATGTTTCTGAATCTGGTGATACCTGCTTAATATTCACTGCAATAAATACCAAGGGTGGAAAAGGGCCTTGACTGTGTTGGCTACTTTCTCGAGGCAATGTGAAGTGTAGATGGAGTCATTGGTGGGGATGTTTGTCCATGTGATGGACTGGGATACATCCACAACCTCCAGAAATTCCTTTCAGCACTTTGTGCCTTGTCCCAAAACGACACCTATCCGTGTTCTCCAGAAATGCTGCCTGACCAGTTGAGTTACTCCTGTGTCTTTTTTGGCAAACCAGTATCTACATCTGAGCTTATGAACACCTATCCTTACAAAACTTATGTCTTACTTTCTCCTTAAATTTGACCTCCCAAAGTACAACACCATTCACTTGCTCAGATTAAACTGCAACTGTCATTTCTCCACCTATTTCTGTATTTCACTGTATATTTTGACAACCTTCCTTACTGTCCACAACTCCACCAATGTTGGTGTTGTCTGCAAACTTACTTACCTAGCCATCTACATTTACGTCCAGGTTATGCTTACATATGCTTCCTCTTTCTTTTGGACCAAATTTTTGACCTCCTTCGTCATCCAAAGTTCCCTTCCTCGCCAACTTGTCCCAAGGTCCAGACTCATTCTCATTCATAACCTCATAACCTCATAAGCTTTAAGATAGTTATGAATTAAGACAGGTCTGGACCTTGGGGGTAGATATTAAATTGTAGTACAGCAAATTACAACATTATTAGGTAGCAACTAGCAAAAGTAAATTGGGAGCAATGTTTAAGAAACAATTAGACATGTACATGGATACCAGAAGGTCCCATATGATTCCATGACTCTACGGATAGGGCAGGTTTAGAGGGATATGGGCCAAATGCAGGCAGATGGAACTAGTGTAGATTGGGCATGTTGGTTGGTGTGGGCAAGTTGGGCCGAAGGGCCTGTTTCCACACTGTATGACTATATGATATGATACGATAGAACTTTATTCATACCCAGAGGGAAATTGGTCTGCCAACAGTCACAACACACTACAGGTACAGGAAAACTTGAAATTAAAATTAAATTAAAATAAAAGTGAAAAAAAGACAAGTGACTGTTGGCTGGCTGCCATGTGCCTTAACCGGAATGAACAAACAAACAAACAAACAAACAAACAAACAAACAAACAAACAAACAAACAAACACAGGGTTATCTCCTGGGCAGAGGATTCTAAAACTAGAGTGCTCCCCCTCACCCACACTGGGTCCTTTGTTCTCCCACCGTCCCTCATGGCGGTCATCCCACGCCGGGTCATCCATTGTTCTTCTTGGTGGTCCCCCACGCCAGGTCCTCCATTGTCTTCCCCTCCCACTCGCACGCTCATCGATCGCTGATCGCATGACGATCACGAAGCCCCACCACCGCCGAGGCCCCACTGCCCCCAAGGCTCCCGTTGCTGCTGAGGCTCACACCGCCCCAGGCTCCTTTGGCCCAGACAGGCCTTGCTGCCCGGGTTATCCGCAGTCCCCTGGGAGGCATGTGCAAGTCGGGCCCCTGGGCGAGTCGGGCCTACCGGGGTGCGTTCCGGTCGGCGGCGTGGTTGTTTGGCGGTTGGATCAGGCCTGTACGGCTCCCTGGGACTCTATTGACTCTATGACTCTATTGTTATTGGGTAAGTTCACATCTGACATGCGGGGGCCTATTAAAGACCAAATGATCAAGAGTTCAAAACCGGCATGTTCTAGTCAGGAGGAGGGACATGGTTGTCAAGGTAGGGTACATTGGATGGCGATAAATGTCAGTCGCATGGCTAGGACCAAATACCAGTACAAGTTCCAGTATGGTCACTTTTCGAATTTGACTACCCACACACTGTTCAAGAAAGCTTTTTGGAATGAATCTAACAAACCCTGCCCTAACTATGCCTCTAGCGCAAAGGAAGTCTGAGTTAATATTGGGGAAGTTAAAAATCGCTCATTTTGGCAACCCTGATAGTTTTATAGTTTCCTGTAATCCTGTTTATATATTTGTTCTTCTATTTCCTGCTGGTTTTTGGAGGGCCCATTATATCATCCCGTCAGCATGATTGTGCCTTTGTTTATTGTGAACTCTACCCGCTGTGAATAAACTACCCACAGTGGATTAATCCTCTAGTATGTCCTCTCCAAGTCCCACTGTGAACTTCTCCCTAATCAGTAATGCATTTCCTCCACCTCACAGCAAAACTTCCAGCTTGATCAGGAACCATCAGCACAGGAGCACCTCAAGGCTGGGTGTTCAGCCCCGTACTCTGTACCCATTACTATGTGGCCGGACACAGTTCCAACTCCATCTACAAATTCGCCGACGACACCACCGTAGTTGAACAAATTATGGATGATGATGAGTCAGAGTATTGGGGGGAGATCGATCAACTGACCAAATGGTGCCAAGAAAACAACCTTTAAACAGACCCACATCACCTTGGCCATACTCTCATCTCCCTGTACCATCAGGAAGACGGTACAGGAGCCTGAAGGCTGTTAGCTCCAAGTTACCACCCTGTACAACCCTACTTCAGCACCTCACTATGGACTATTATGATTGCTCCATGTAATTTGGTGGGTTTTTGCACTGCCATAGCCCCATTTATTTAGGATAACATAATTGATAGTGCATTTATTTCTTGTTGTAGTTGTGTTTCGGAATGTGTCGGAAGCTGCAGCAAGTAAGAATTTCACTGTTGCAGTTCATTTCTGGATTCTTGACTCCTGGTTAAGAAGGTCTACTATATACTTGCTGTTGTTGACCAGGGCACTGAGTGTAAAAGCTGGCAAGTCATGTTGCAGCTGCATGAAACTTTGGTTGGGCAACATTTGGGAGAAGAGGAGGGAAGAGACTGCAGACCTAAGACTTTTGCCTCCATCACAGTGAGGAGATGTTGGGTGGACTCACTGTGTTGGATGTTAATATGTGTTTATTGTTGTTTTATGTATGACTTGCAATTTTGTTCAGACTTCGGTCTGAATGACAATAAAGGGCTATCTAATCTAATTTAAAATTGTTTGTGCAGTTCTGGTCACCACATTACAGGAATGATGTGGCGGGTTTGAAGAAGTTGTAGAAGAGGTTTACCAGAATGCTGCCTGGGCATTAGTTATCTGGCAAGGTTGCATAACTAGTGGCGGCGCTGTTAACAGCAGCGGCTCGCCTGCAGTCCGTCAGTCTTTACTTTTTTCTGTTGGTTTTTTGTCTTGTTTTGGTTATGTTTTGGTTAAGATAGGTGGTGTTGTGGATAATGAAGTAGATTTTCTAAGTCTACAGAGAGATTTAGGCCATTTGGAAGAGTGGGCTGAAAGATGGCAGATGGAGTTTAATGCTGACAAATGTGAGGTGCTGCATCTCGGCAGGACAAATCAAAATAGGACGTACACGGTAAATGGTAGCGAATTGAGGAATGCAGTTGAACAGAGGGATCTAGGAATAACTGTGCATAGTTCACTGAAGGTGGAATCTCATGTAGATAGGGTGGTAAAGAAAGCTTTTGGTGTGCTGGCCTTTATAAATCAGAGCATTGAATATAGAAGTTGGGATGTAATGTTAAAATTGTACAAGGCATTGGTGAGGCCAATTCTGGAGTATGGAGTACAATTTTGGTCGCCTAGTTATAGGAAGGACGTCAACAAAATAGAGAGAGTACAGAGGAGATTTACTAGAATGTTGCCTGGGTTTCAGCAACTAAGTTACAGAGAAAGGTTGAACAAGTTAGGTCTTTATTCTTTGGAGCGCAGGTTAAGAGGGGACTTGATAGAGGTCTTTAAAATTATGAGCGGGTTAGACAGAGTTGACGTGGATAAGCTTTTCCCATTGAGAGTAGGGAAGATTCAAACAAGGGGACATGACTTGAGAATTAAGGGACAGAAGTTTAGGGGTAACATTAGGGGGAACTTCTTTACTCAGAGAGTGGTAGCTGTGTGGAATGAGCTTCCAGTGGAAGTGGTGGAGGCAGGTTCGATGTTATCCTTTAAAAATAGATTGGATGGATATATGGACGGGAAAGGAATGGAGGGTTATGGTCTGAGTGCAGGTAGATGGGACTAGGGGGAAGTATTTATTTTTAATTTAAGGGCCGAGATGGCCTGTTTCCGTGCTGTTATGGTTATATGGTTATAGTTTGTTGGGTTGTGTTAGGGGGGGTGAAACATGTTCTCTGTCTCTTCCTTCGGGGGAATGCGACTTTTTCGTGTCGTATCCCCCTTCTCTGCTGCCTTCCATGAAGCCAATTTTTTATCCAGTTGCTTAACTCTTCCTGGATCCCATATAATCTAAATTACCAGATCAGTTTACCATGAAGAACCTAATCAAAACCTAACCTGAAGTTCATATAGACAACGTCTATGTAGAAATCGGGAACTGCAGATGCTGGTTTAGGAAGGAAATACACAAAATGCTGAAGTAACAATTATGGCTTGCCCTCAAAAACCTTTTTGGTTACTTCTTCAAAAATGTCAACTCAACTCAATTTTTATATCTTTTACTTCTAACTTCAGGTAACTTCGATAAATACTCCCCACTCCCTCCCCCCCTTACACCAAAAGTCCTTCAACAGTTCGCAACCATGTATCTCTGTTGTGCTCACACCTGCTTCTATCTTTCGCCTTTATCCAACAACCTGCCTATCAGGGAAACCTCTCGCCTGAGGTCATCTGTTACCGGCTGTTATTTGTCCAGCCCCCTCTTCTCTCTTCTACTTTTTTTCTGCCTCCCCCCTGCAAACAGTCTGAAGAAGGGTCCCGACCTGAAACGTCACCTATCCATTTTCTACAGACACTTCCTGACCTACTGAGTTACTCCAGTATTTTGTGTCTATCTTTGGTATAAAGCAGCAACTGCAATGCTTTGTTATTTCAAATCATTAAACTCAATTTTCTTTAATATTATCTGCCAGATGTATCTCCTGTCCCCTTATTTCCCTCCTGATTTCCTTCTTAATCCTGCTCCTCAGTTCTCAAAACCGCTCGAGGGATGCACAATCCTTGCTGCCTATACCTGGCCCTTGCCTCCTCCTTCTTCCTGACAGTCTTCCTTACTCCCACCTGCCTTGCCTTTTACTCCAATAGGAATAGGCAAACCCTGAACTCTTCTCATCACACTTGTATAAGCCTATTCTAAGCAACTTTAGCAAGTTCCTATCTGATACCAAAGTTTGCCTTGCCCCAATTCAGAATTGTATCTTGTGGGCCCACCCTGTGGTTATCCATAACTATATTAAAGCTAATAGACCTGTGGTCACTGGTCCCAAAAGGCTCACCAACTTACACTTCAGTCACTTGCTCTTTCCAATTTTCCTAATTAAAGGCGAAAATTAATCAGAGCATTTGGTTTTGTTCCAACATTTGAATCCGAAAAATGTGCATGAACATCAGGGGTGACTATAAGGATTGACCCTCAGAACATCTGAAACTTACATCTGTGACCATCGTCGATGCATCCAGAGAGAATGGTGAAAACTTCTCTGATGATCTGCCTACAGTTTGAGAGTACATTTTCAGTGGTTTCCACTGCCCACTTTCCCCATGATTTCCTCTTTACACTCCACGCATTTGTGATGAAACAATCTTGTGGGGAAGTAGAAGAGGACAGTCACTTCTAAAACAACAACGGGAACATCGAGTCTGAATGAACAGAAGTCTAATCCTTGCAAATCAAGTTTAACAACATGTTTGCACTGATATTCTCCACCTTGACTCTGTTCCTCTATGCAGTGGGTAAGTACAGTCCCAGGATGGGTCGCCCAGTCTGGGTTAGTTTCATCTGCTTTCAAGTTCAATGTACATATTGCAGTGATGTGTATCTACGATTTTACAGTTGAATATTTCTGTTTAAAATTGAGATGTTTTGTGTTCTTGGTTCTCTGTGAGAAGGACACTGAAGTGTACTGCTCTGGAGTTGCTACCCAGCATGGATATCAATTTGTTTCACTGCTTTGCTAATCAAGGTTTAGAAGTCATCTGAGGCTGTTCTGATTCATCTCTGAGCAAATTATTTGGCTGAAATATCAGAAGGTAGGAGACAGGTGTACATTCACAACCCATATGTAAAAGAAATGCATTATACAAATGCAAGAAAGAGTGGCGATTAAACAGGCAGATGTAATGGAGGGAAGAAAAGTAATGAGATGTATGAAGGGTATATAATAACGAGAAGAGTGTTTATTTTTCATATGCGGCGGAAATGGACTGGAGCAATTAAATTCGTACTTACTGGCTTTAGGCACATTAATCTGTACGGAGTTTGTACATTCTCTGTGTGACCATGTGGGATTTCTCCGAGTGCTTTGGTTTCTTAGTTGGCAGACAGGAAGCAAAAAATAGGAGTGAACGGGTCCTTTTCAGAATGGCAGGCAGTGGCGAGTGGAGTGCCGCAATGCTCGTTGTTGGGGCCGCAACTGTTTACCATATATATTAATGATTTGGAAAAGGGAATTAGGAGCAACACTAGCAAGTTTGCGGATGACACAAAGCTGGGTGGCAGTGTGAACTGTGAAGAGGATGTTAGGAGGTTGCAGGATGACCTGGACAGGTTGAGTGAATGGGCAGATGCGTGGCAGATGCAGTATAATATAGATAAATGTGAGGTTATCCCCTTTGGTGGCAAAAACAAGGGGGCAGATTATAATCTCAATGGGGTTAGGTTAGGTAAGGGGGAGGTACAGCGAGACCTGGGTGTCCTTGTACACCGGTCACTGAAAGTTGGCGTGCAGGTACAGCAGACAGTGAAGAAAGCTAATGGAATGTTGGCCTTCATAACAAGAGGATATCAGTATAAGAGTAGAGAGGTTCTTCTGCCGTTGTATAGGGCTCTGGTAAGACCACATCTGGAGTATTGCGTACAGTATTGGTCTCCTAATTTGAGGAAGGACATCCTTGTGATTGAGGCAGTGCAGCGTAGGTTCACGAGATTGATCCCTGGGATGGCAGGACTGTCATATGAGGATGGATTGAAAAGACTAGGCTTATATTCACTGGAGTTTAGAAGGATGAGGGGGGATCTTATAGAAACATATAAAATTATAAAAGGACTGGACAAGCTAGGTGCAGGAAAAATGTTCCCAATGTTGGAGGAGTCCAGAACCAGGGGCCACAGTCGTAGAATAAAGGGGAGGCCATTTAAGATTGAGGTGAGAAAAAACTCTTTCACCCAGAGAGTTGTGAATTTGTGGAATTCCCTGCCATAGAGGGCAGTGGAGGCCAAATCACTGGATGGATTCAAGAGAGAGTTACAGTAGATAGAGCTCTAGGGCTAGTGGAATCAAGAGATATTGGGAGATGGCAGGCACGGGCTATTGAGTGGGGACGATCAGCCATGATTGCAATGAATGGCGATGCTGGCTTGAAGGGCCGAATGGCCTCCTCCTGCACCTATTTTCTATGTTTCTAGAATATCTCTGTTGTGGTCAGATCAAATTGGTTGAGGCGACAAGTTGGACAGAGATGGTGCTTTCTTGTCTCTATATGTGTTGCTGATAGCTGGGCAGGCTGTGCTAAAGGAGAGAGAAAAAACTAAGACAAAGTCACAATTGGATGACTGGCAGAAATGGAGGGCACTTGCAGAACTTGCTGCTTCTAAGTTTCAACCCTGACTGATTCTACACCTTGCTTTTCTCAGCAAATGTCCTTCATCATAATTGCTTTGTGGGAAAGCTCATTAATAATATGGGGCTGATGGGGATGGGATATGAGGACAAGAGGAACCCTATCCTTGTTCTGGGAGGATGGAGAGGGAAAGAGAGCAGAAGTGTGAGACTTGTCAGCAGTCACAGTCTTTTTCACAAGCTTAGAGGAAAGAGATAGAGAGCTCGGTAATATGGTGTGAAGCCCGCAACTTCACCCTCATGGTCTTTAATGGTGATGAAACATTTGTCAATATTGCCTTCATTTAATTTACAGGAAGGATTTTTTCAGGTTCCGAATATGCGAGCACACAAAATATGAGGTAACTTTGAAAGATAAGAGACAGAGAGGTTGCATAATTGGCAGGGTGTGTCAAATGGCAACCCTTGGTAATCCTTAGGGACCTGCACTTTTAACCAGATGGGGGAATTCAGAGTTATATATAAAAGCAGAATCTGCTGCTGCAGATCTGAATGAATAGCCCAATATTCTGAAAACATTTGTCGGTGAGACAGCGACAGAAATGAGAGAAACTGAGTCAATAGATCAGACAGTGACCTGATGAAGTTCAGCCATGTTCACAGACCACTACTGAGTTGGGCAGTGATGCAAGTTACCAAGACACAACCAGAGTCATTGAGTGGCCAGACTGTGGAAGATGGAATTTATTGAGGGAAAATCTGTCGAGATATAATTTAGATCCATCAACATCAATGCATTTTATCAAAAGGCTATTTTGTGACATTGTTAGCTGGTATATATTAATTATTTAGGTATCCCTATATCATGCCACAGTTGCCTTTACTCACGACCGACCTCAAACAACTGACTTACTTTACTAGATCTTCCAGTGTTTATTCCATAACTCCTTAGCTTCCTTGACTTCCTCCACAGTAAGTACCGATGAGAAATATTAATCTAGGACCTCATACACCGCTTAGGTATCCAAGCATAGATGACTACATTGCTCCTTAAATGGACATATTCTCCCACTCTTTACTCTTTTGCTCTCCATTTACTGTACTTACAGAATCTCTTAGGATTCTCATTTACTTATCTGCCAAAGCTATCTCATGTCCTCTTCTTGAACTCTAAATGCCCCTCTTGTGTACTAGAGTCCTTAAACTCATCAAGGGGTTTGTTTAATCTCAAACTAACCACAATTCCTGCACATTGTAGGTATCCCTCTATTCCCTGCCTGTTGGTGTGTCTTTCTGAATTCCTATGAAACATTCTCTCATATCTACTTTCACCACTTACCTCAGCAGTACTACTCTGTGTAAAAAAAAATGACCTTGTAAGTCTCCTTTAAACTTTCGCCCTCTCACCCTTAAAGCTTTGTCCTCTAATATTTGATGTTTTCATTCTGGAAAAGGGCTGTTCATCTACTCTATCTACGCCTCTCATCATTTTATAAACTAGCAGGTCACCCCTCAGCCCCCAATGCCCCAGAGAAAACAAAACAAGATGTCCAACCTCTCCTTATAGCTGATACACAGACAGATCCAGGTGAACCTTTCTTGCTCCCTCACCAAAGCCTCCTCATCTGTCCTGTAATGGAGTGACCTGAAGTACACACAATACTAAATGAGGCCTAACTGGCTTTATAAAGCTGCAACATGACTTGTCAACTTTCATACTCAAAACTATGTCCAATGAAGGCAAGTCGGTGTGGGTTTAGTATTGTCATGTGTGCTGAGATATAGTGAAAAGCTTTGTTTCCAGATAAATCACAATTTCCATGAGTATAAGTAAGTAAATAAGTAAGTTTATTGGCCAAGTATTCACATACAAGGAATTTGTGTTGGTGCTCCGCTCACGTAACATGACATACAGTGACAGTTACGATGACTCAGAAAACACTAAACATTAATAATAATAAAATGTTAATGATAAAACACCATTGATCAAGCATGTGAACCAACAAAATACCAGATCAAAGGGAGGCTACAGATTTTTGGCTGTTGAGTAGAGCAACTGCTCGTGGATAAAAAATGTTTTTATGTCTGGCTGTGGCAGCTTTGACAGTCCGGAGTCACCTTCCAGAGGGAAGTGATTCAAAGAGTTTGTGGCCAGGGTGAGAGGGGTCAGAGATGATCTTACCCGTTCGCTTCCTGGCCCTTGCAGTGTACAGTTCATCAATGGAGGGAAGGTTGCAGCCAATAAGCTTCTCAGCTGACGGGACGATTCGCTGCAGCCTCCAAGTGTCGTGCTTGGTGGCTGAGCCAAACCAGATCATGATGGAGAAGATGAGAACAGACTCTACGATGGCCGTGTAGAATTGGACCATCATTGCCTGTGGCAGATTGTGCTTCCTCAGCTGCCGTAGGAAGTACATCCGCTGTTGTGCCTTTTTAACTGTGGTGTCGATGGTAGCCCAGTCATACACAAGTACAACAGGTAGTGTAAGGAGAAAATTACCAGAGCACAGAATATAATGTTACAGCATGATTGCATTAGTTATAGAGTCATACCGACCAACTTGCCCACACGCCAACCAACGTGCCTCATCTAAACTAGTCCCACCTGCCTCTGTTTGGCCCATATCCCACTACTCATCCTATCCATGTACCTGTCCAAATGTTTTTTAAACATTGTGATAATGCCTCAGCTACCTCCTCTGGCAGCTCCTTCCATAAACCTACCACCCTTTGTGTGAAAACATTACCCCACAAGTTTCTGTTAAATCTTTCCCACCTCACCTTAAATCTATGTCCTCTGGTTCTTGAAGTTACAGAGAAAAAGTCTTAAGATCGGCAATGAGATAAGTTGGAAGATCGGGCCTACACCCCAGCTTAAGGGAGTTCTCTTCAGTTGTCTGATAACAGTGTGGAAGAGCTTGTTCCTGAATCTGGTGGTATGTGGTTTCAAGCTTTCATATCTTCTGCCCGAAGAGAGAGGGGAGAAGAGGGAATAACTGGGGTAAAAAAGATCCTTGACTATGTTAGCTGCCTTCCCAAGGCAGCATGAAGTGTAGTTGTAGTCGATGGGAGATGGTGGCTGAATTGTAATAATCTGTAATCCACATCTCCACAATTTCTTGCAATCTTGGGTAGACATTGCCAAACCAAGCTAGGATACTTTCCACAATTCCAGCAAATCTTTAATGCAGTGCCAAACATTTGTGTCTCAATAGACACAAAAAGCTGGAGTAAGTCAGCGGGTCATGCAGCATCTCTGGAGAAAAGGAATAGGTGATGCTTCGGATCGAGACCCTTCTTTGGTCTGAAGTTGGGCGTTTCCTTGCTGTTGCTCCAGAGGGACGTAAGAGTTATTTTGTCCTTTAATCTTAAAGTTATACACAGCAGTACAACTATAACTAACGACAGTACGACCTGCTTTTGTGTTATAGACACAGGACCCTTATTTCCCTCTTTGTTTATCACCTGCTTCCTCCTTCTTTGGGGGTTGGTGTCTTTTTGCTATCTCTATCCATTTCTTTATCAGAGATAGCTTAAAGCTTCCCCATACGGCAAATCTCCGTTTGACCAATCATACAGATCGCTAATAAAAGTTACCACATATAGTATCGGTCATCTCCGGTCTCTTTTATTACAACATCAGCTGGTGATCCCGCGTGATGGGGTAGATGCTTAGATGTTTGCACTTGTGAGAGAATCTTGACTGAGGGAACATATTACAACAAATGCCCTGTCATTTAACACACTAACTTTTGTGTCCTGCACAAAATTACAGAACTTCTGGAGGGGAATTTTTGATATATTTTCCAAAATACTTTAACTAAATTGGATCCCAACATAAAACTGATCACACTAAGTATGCCAGAGGCCTGTTCTGAGCTAACGATATTTCAAAGACGTTTTCTTAACTATGGCCTAATAACGATGAAAAAATTAACACTTAAATTTTGGAAACAGACAACAGTCCCTGCAGTGAAGATGTGGATTACAAACATGTCCGAGACACTACATTTGGAAAATATTAGGCTTGTCTTGGCGGAAAAAACAGATCAATTTCTTAAGACATGGACACCCTTTACCGAATTCTTACAACAATAGCTTGGTGTAACACAAATTTAAATTTAAATCCGATGCTGGGTTGGGTGAGGCGGGCAGGGGGGACGAGGGGCAAGGTATATCTCCACTATTCTTTTTCTTTTTTTCTTATTTCTATATCTTTCTGCCACACTACTTTGGTAGTTTAGGGGATTCTCTTTTGTTCTCTTCAATCTATCTTTTCACTTTCTACTTTTTTCTCTCTTGTTTTCTTTTTCTTTTCTTTTTTCATTTTCATAATTTAGGTTATAATGTTAAAAATGAAGCTGTACAATTATTGTATAATTTTAGATGCCGAATGTTTTATCTCTGTACAATTGCTTCTAATAAAAATAAAAAAATAAAAAAATAAAAATTTAACACACTAAGGTGTGTAGACATTTTTGCAGAGAGTAGTGAATTTCTGAAATTGGGCGGCTCGGTTGTGCAGCGGTAGAGTTGCTGCCTTGCCTTAGAGTTGCAGCGCCAGAGACCCGGGTTTAATCACGAATGCGGGTGCTGTCTGTACAAAGTTTGTACGTTCTCCCCATTACCGTGTGGGTTTTCTCAGAGATTTTCGGTTTCCTCCCACACTCCAAAGGCGTCCAGATTTGTAGGTTAATTGGCTTGGTTTAAGTGTAAATTGTCCCTAGTTTATTTATGATAGTGTTAATGTGCAGAGATCGCTGGTCGGTGTGGACTCAGTGTGCCGAAGGGCCTGTTTCCGCACTGTATCTCTAAACTACAATAAGCTCTGCCTCAGGGAATTGTACAAGCTAGACCATTTGAAGTTCTTAAGTTGGAGGTAGATAACCTTTTGAGCGATCGGGAGGATTGAGGGTGATTGTGCACAGAAGATGAGATGAGTTCTGGGCAGATCAGCCATGATCATATTGAATGGTGAGAGAAGCTTGAGGGGCCTGGTTAGGAATTACCTACTTCTCTTTGTAGTGTGATCAAAAAAGTGAACCAAAATTAAAACTATTTGCAGAAGCATTAAAGCCATGATGAGGGGAAAAAGATTAGCAGAGAGTGAGAACTAGCTGCTTGAGCGAAACAGGATGACGGATGCTGAGAGTATTTTTGAATGGAAGGCTCTGTGGATTGGTTCTCCCCAGCCGCTTGCTTCATGTGAGCTTTAGATATGATTCTTTTGATTTGAAAATAAAATACCAAATTTATGAAGCTTGCAGTTATTGTCAAAAAATGGCAGTGTTACTGATAGTGAAGAAGAATGTTTGCAGCCACAGGAGGGCAGCACTGGATTGTCCATTGATTGGGTGGCATGTGGAATTCAATCCAGAGAAGTGTGAAGTGATAGATGGACATAATATGCTGCAGTAACTCAGTGGGTCAGGCAGCATCTCTGGAGAAAAGGATAGGTGACATTTCGGGTCGAGACCCTTCTTCAGACCAACTTCAGACCTTCTTCGTGTCTGAAGAAGGGTCTCGACCCAAAATGACATCTATTCCTTTTCTCCAAAGATGCTTCCTGACCTGCTGAGTTACCAGAACATTTTGTTTCTATCTCCAGTGTAAACTTCCAACACTCTTTGTCTGTTCTGCTGTGAAATCTCCTCAAGGTATGCCTATTTCGAAGAGGTTCTCCTCTGATGGGAGTTCTGCAACACCCTTTCTCGCTGCTACTCCTCTGTGGCTCTGAAGAAGGGTCTCGACCTGAAACGTCACCTATTCCTTTTCTCCAGAGTTGCTGAGTTTGGAATAACTCAAACTCAAAAAATTGAGTATTTTGTGTCTACCTTCGGTGTAAACCAGCATCTACAGTTCATTCCTATACACAGGGAAGTGATAGATTTTGGGCAGGGCCATCTTGGTTAGCTCCTTCTAGCCGAACCCCCTGATCGCATCAGGGCATTCTGGATCAGAGCACACCACCACTCCTTTGGGATTGGCATTAGAGAGCAACTGGACACTGGAAGATCCTGGAAAGATAAGACTATTGTTTAAAATCTGTGGTGAGTAAATGCAACTCTGGCATGAATGATAGATTGAATGGAGGCAATATCCACAAAAGTTTCATCATCATCATCATCACTAACAATGAGGGAGAAGTTGTCGTCTTCAAGCCATATTACTGAGCTCTCTATCTCCTTCCCATAAGTCTGTGAAAAAGTGTGAATGCTGACAAGACTCTCAACTGTTCATGTACCAAGTCTCACATTTCTGCTCTCATTCCCTCTCAATCCACCCAGAACAAGGATAGGGTTCCCCTTGTCCTCATCTCCCACCTCTGTCAGTTCCACATTGTTAATGAGGGTATTTCCACAGAGCAATTGTGGCAAAGAACCTTGGCTTAGAATAGCAGATTCCCACTAGTCACAGACCTCCAGCCAGAATATCTTCCTTCCACACCCCTGTGTCTTCTATGATTAAGCCATTTCTGAATGCATATGACCATCATGGTGAATTCCAGACATCTTACCTTTCTGGATCAGCTTATCTTGAGAGAACATATCAAAAGCCTTACTAATATCCATGTCTACAACATCCACTGCCTAACCTTCATCAATTAATAGTGCAACTCCTCCAGTACATTTACCTCCCTCTCTAGCACACCTGAAACATCAAAGACCTGGAACATTAAGCTGCAAGTTATGTCCAGTTTGATAGCTTTGATATCTGTAGATCCTACATACTGAATAGGTTCTATATCAGTTCTTAAACTAATTCATTATCTATTTCCAGGCTTAGTAAAAATGTTCTCATTCGGATAACAATATTGATTAGTACGGGTGTCAGAGGTTATGGGGAGAAGGCAGGAGAATGCGGTTGGGAGGGAGAGATAGATCAGCCATGATTGAATGGTGGAGTAGACTTTATGGGCTGAATGACCTAATTCTGCTCCTATCACGTATGATCACCTATGATCTTATGATATGATATTCATTTAGTTTGAGGTTTTTGCTAGATCTCCATGTGCGGGCAGTAGAGGGTCAGGTAGTGGTAATGGTGATTGGCATTTCAGTGGGAGAACATTTTTGGAACGGTGTTCACATCTCCATCAGATTTTTAAGATAGTTCTGAATAAGGATATGTCTGGACTGGGGGAGAGCAAATTACAACACTATTGCTCACCAGTTACAGAGAGTAATTTGGGAGCAGCTGTTCTTGGGTCAGTCCACATCTGACATGTGGGAGTCATTTGAAGACCAAAGTTCAAGACTGGTATGTGGAGAAAGGAATTGCAGATGCTGGTTTAAACCGAAGATAGACACAAAAACCTGGAGTAACTCGGCAGGACAGGCCACATCTCTGGAGAGAAGTAATGGGTGACATTTTTCGGGTCGAGACCCTTCCTCAGACTAGGTAGGGATAAGGGAAACTAGAGTTTAGATGATGATGTAGAGAGATAATGAACAATGAATGAAAGATATGCAACAAATAACGATGATAAAGGAAACAGGCCATTGTTAGCTGTTTGTTGGGTGAAAACGAGAAGCTGGTGCGACTTGGGTGGGGGAGGGAATGCTGGGGTTACTTGAATGCTGGGGTATGTTCCATAAAGAGAAGGGAAAGAATGGGAAGCAGGCAGCAAAACTTTGTAAATTTGGCCAAAAAGGCAACAGAAGCATTTGTAATATGTAGGAAGATGAAATCAGACAGAAACTTTAAGGAATATAAAGAAAGCAGGAAGGAACTAAAGCAGGGAAGTAGGATGACCAAAGGGGACATGAAATGCCCCTGACAAGCAGAATTAACAACAATCCCAAGGCATTTAATACACACATTTAAACAAGTGGGTAACAAGCGAGAAGATAGGATCACACAGCGCGAAAGGAGAGATGTTATGCTTGGAGTCAGAGGATGCAGGTGAGGTACTAAAGGAGTACTTTGCATCAGTATTCAACAAGGAGAAGGACATGTAGGAGAGTGAGATCAGTGGGGTTCAGCTCCTATGCCAGTACGTTTACAAATAACACAAAAATGTATGGGGTTGTGGACAGTGAAGAAGGCTGCCAGAAGATCCAGCAGATTATATATACATTAACACTATCCAACACACATTAGGGACAATTTTACAGTGATACCAAGCCAATTAACCTACAAACCTATATGTCTTTAGAGTGTGGGAGAAAACCAAAGATCTCGGAGAAAACCGACCCGGTCATGGGGACAACGTACAAATTCGGTACAGACAGCACCCGTAGTCAGTATCAAACCCGGGTCTTAGGCGCTGTAAACTCTGTAAGGCAGCAACTCTACCGCTGCACCACCATGCCACTCTTAAACATTAGGTTTAAGAAGAGAAAAATTTTAAGAAGCTACAAAGCTGTTTTTTTAAACTATATTTAGGCACCTGGAATGTACTGTCAGTGGTGATTGTGGATACGATTGTAGCATTTAAGAACCTTTTAGATAGGCAAGTAATTATGCAGGAAATGGAGGGATGTGCAGGCAGAAGAGATTAGTTTAAGTAGGCGGCATGTTCAGCGCAGACATCATGGGTCGTAGAGCCTGATGTTGAAAGTTGGAAGTTCTTGCTGTTACACTCTGTTTTTCTTACAACTGCATCCTCCGTACAAATTTCCCCAAATGGAGCAGAATTGTACTGCAGATCAATATTTAAGCCAATGGTCCACATCCAATACAAGATCAATAGGCTTATAATGGTGGGGGATTTATACTTAGACAATAGACAACAGACAATAGACAATAGGTGCAGGAGTAGGCCATTCAGCCCTTTGAGCCAGCACCGCCATTCAATGTGATCATGGCTGATCATCCCCAATCAGTACCCCGTTCCTGCCTTCTCCCCATATCCCCTGACTCTGCTATTTTTAAGAGCCTTATCTAGCTCTCTCTTGAAAGCATCCAGAGAACCTGCCTCCACCGCCCTCTGAGGCAGAGAATTCCACAGACTCACCACTCTCTGTGAGAAAAAGTGTTTCCTCATCTCCGTTCTAAATGGCTTACTCCTTATTCTTAAACTGTGGCCCCTGGTTCTGGAATCCCCCAAAATCAGGAAAATGTTTCCTGCCTCTAGCGTATCCAAACCCTTAACAATCTTATATGTTTCAATCAGATTTCCTCTCATCCTTCTAAACTCCATAGTGTACAAGCTCAGCTCCATAGTGTACAAGCCCATTCTCTCAGCATACGACAGTCCCGCCATCCCGGGAATTAACCTTGTAAACCTATGCTGCACTCCCTCAATAGCAAGAATGTCCTTCCTCAAATTAGGGGACCAAAACTGCACACAATACTCCAGGTGTGGTCTCACTAGGACCTCTTTGCTCCTATATTCGATTCCTCTTGTTATAAAGGCCAACATGCCATTCGCTTTCTTCACTGCCTGCTGTACCTGCATGCTTACTTTCATAGACTGATGAACAAGGACTCCCAGATCCCGTTGTACTTCCCCTTTTCCCAACTTGATGCCATTTAGATAGTAATCTGCCTTCCTGTTTTTGCTACCAAAGTGGATAACCTCACATTTATCTGCATTAAACTTCATCTGCCATGCATCTGCCCACTCCCCCAACCTGTCCAAGTCACCCTGCATTCTCATAGCATCCTCCTCACAGTTCACACTGCCACCCAGCTTTGTGTCATCTGCAAATTTGCTAATGTTACTTTGAATCCATTCATCCAAATCATTGATGTATATTGTAAATAGCTGTGGTCCCACACTGACCCTTGCGGTACCCCACTAGTCACTGCCTGCCATTCTGAAAGCGACCCGTTAATTCGTACTCCTGTCTGCCAACCACTTCTCTATCCATGTCATCACTCTACCCCCAATACCATGTGCCCTAATTTTGCCCACTAATCTACTATGTGGGACCTTATCAAATGCTTTTTGAAAGTCCAGGTACTTTATATCCACTGGCTCTCCCTTGTCCATTTTCCTAGTTACATCTTCAAAAAATTCCAGAAGATTAGTCAAGCATGATACTTCTCCAATATTGACTGAGAGTGCATTAGTGCAAAGGGTTTAAATGGGGAAGAATTAGTAAAGTGCACCCGGGAGAGTTCAGCCAATGTGTAGATAGTCCTATTAGCTGTACTGGACCTAATCTTGGGCAATAAGGCTGGGCTAATGGTAGCAGTGTCCCTGGAGCATGGAGACACAAGAGATGGCAGATACTGGAATGTGGAGCAATAAACAAAATGCAGGAGGAACTTGGCAGATCAGGCAACCACTGGTAAGGGAAATGGACAGTTGAAATTTGGGGGTCCAGACTGGTCCACATATGATGCCTGACAGGCTGAGTTCTTCCAAAACTTTTTCTTTTTAGCAATGGATCATTTTATTGGTGTTATTTTATTGGTGTTATTTTATTGGTGTTCTTTTGCTTTAAGTTTCAAGACTGTAATGGAAAGGGAGAAAATTGGTGCGGAGGCCAAGGTCCTAAATTGGGGAAGCCTAATTTCAATAAGACAGCACCTGGTGGAAGTAGATTGGGAGCATTTGGTTATAGGTAGAACAACATACAAATAGTGGGAGTCTTCTAATAGTGAGATTTGTGCAGTTTCAGAGGTAACATTCCTGGAGAAGTGAAAAGTAAGGATAGTAGGACCAGGGAACACAAAGCGACCAGAGGCGTTGAGGATTTAGTTTAGTTCAGTCATGTAGTGATACAGCATGGAAACAGGCACTTTGGAACACGGAGCCCATCCCGACCATCGATTACCCGTTCACATTAGTTCTATGTTATCTCACTTCTCATCCACTCCCTACACAGTAGAGGCAATTTACAGAGGCCAACAAACCTACAAACTCACGTGTCCTTGGAATGTGGGAGGAAACCAGTGCACCCGGTGGAAACCCATGTGGTCACACAGGGAGAACATGCAAACGCCACACAGACAGCCCCTGAGATCAGGAATGAAGCCGGGTCTCTGGCTCTGTGAGGCAGCAGTCTTCATGCACAAATGTGGCACCCACATTTGATGAAGTAAAGGGAAGCATTTGGCAGGCATAGGCAAATGAAAACAGGAAAGACACTTGGGTATAAAGAGAGCAAAAGACTACTTTAAAAAGAAATTAGGAGAGGAAAGGGACAAGAAAAAATATCACTGACAGTCAAAATTAATAAAAAATCCCAAGGAGGGTAAGAGGGTAACCAGGGAAAGGAAAGTGAGGGCTGTTGCAAAGAACAATGGGGACCCGGCATGGGGGGGGACTGCCGTGAGGGACAGTGGGAGAACAAAGTGGGAACTGGTGTGCGGGGGCACTCTAGTTTTAGAATCCTCTTCTGCGTTTTGTTTTGTTTGTTCGTTCGTTCTGGTTAAGGCGCTGTTCACACGGCAGCCAGCCAACAGTTGCTTGGCTTTTTCTTTTTTTTCACTTTAAATTTCAAGTATTTGTGTACCTTGTGTGTTGTGACTGTGGCAGACCAATTTCCCTCCGGGGATGAATAAAATGTTGTCGTATTGTATCGTAAAACTGCTGCCAGATGCTGTGAAGTTTTGTATCTTCTGCCCGACAGGAGAGGGGACAAGTAGGAATGACAGGGGAGTGAATGGTCTTTCACTATGTTGGTTGCTTTCCAGAGGCAGCGTGGGGTGTAGGGTGGAGTTATTGCCAAACTAGGCTGTAATGTAATCAATAGGATGCTTTATGTGGTCCATGTGTAGACATTGGTAAGAGTTGTTGGAAGCATGCTGAATTTCCTTAGTCTATCTGACTCTGCAACAGAATCTTACATATACTAAATGAATGTTACTAGAGCTGCCAGATTTGTTCCTGATTTACTGCTCAGTTTAACACACTTTGTACAGTCAACAAGCACTTACATGGAGCAGGATTTAACCTTTGATATTCAGTGTTTGTACTTTTGAGCTGTTGCTTTTACCAAAGGTATTGTTTGTCATTTCAGTGCAGAATGAAAGAGCGAAGCTCAGGAGAAAACAAAAGAGTTTACAAATTGAGGATACATGTGCAGAACATTCATAAATATCCAAGAGTTTTCATGCTGCTTCATTTCAAATTATTTTTGTGGTCATCATCTGTTCTGATCTTTGGTTGTTATTACCCACAGGTCTAAAGGCAAACATATCCCTGATCCAATCTCCAGGAGCTCTGGTGGTGCGTGAAGGTGAAACAGTGGAGATACGGTGTGTCCTGAACAGCACCAATGTGAATCACAATGTGAAAATAACCACCGTTCACTGGTACAACTCACGTAATGGAAGAAGAATACTTAGTCTTTATGTGAATGGCCACACTTACAGGTCATTGGGCTTCTCCAATCGATTTCAGCTTTCCAGGGACGACGCCAGTAACAGCTACTCACTGACCATCAGAGAGGTGCAGATTGCCGACTCTGCTGATTACATCTGTGGCATTTGGGGGATATTATTTGGAAAAGGAACCCAGCTGAATGTAACCAGTGAGTATTTAAATTGGTTCTATTTCCAATCTTAACATCACGAGGAATCATGATGTCATGTTGTCAGTTTTACAGAGACAGACATCATTAGAAGTTCACACTGCAAAATGGAGAATGAAAATAGGCCAAAATTATTTTTTAGCTGAACAATGCAGATCACTCGTCACTGTGTTCTGAGATCAGGATGGAGAATGTAATTCGGCATTGCCAGAGACGTATACATAGTGTGAACAGATGAATGTAAAGAAATTACAGTATAGGTAGGTTAGTTCCTTCATTTATAATCACTTTGCTTGAGTTTACTTTATTGTCATGTCTACCGAGGTACAGTGAAAAGCTTTTGTTGCCTGCTAACCAGTCAGCGGAAAGACAATGCATGATTACAATCGTGCCATTCACAGTTTATGCACAGTCACTATTAGTTGCACCATCTGCCACACTGAGATCAATTACTCGATGGTCAGCATGGGCTCAGTGGACTGAAGGACCTGTTTCCATGCTGCATCTCTGCACTAAAGTAAACTAAACATTACCACCTCAATGATCTATCTGTACTATTTCCATACCCTCTTGTTCCTCCAATATACAGAGATCTGCTTATCTCTGTGTAGAGAGCAACAAAGGACTAAATACATGACTAAACAAAGCTAAATGAAAAATGAAATCCCCATTGTGAGGCAACACCACCCAACACTAGAGGGAGAGGGAGAGAGAGAGAGAGAGAATGAAAGATAATCGTGAACAGGGAGAAAGTTGCAATCAGCTGCAATCATGATTTTAATATCAGATGCTAACCAAATTAGCATCACTTTTACATGAGGTTATCTAATGTCAAAGGATGAATGTATTTTAAGTTGAAACACATAAAGTATTTAGCAACCCCAACATTAGTGTTCATCTATTGATATTTTCCCTTTCAAGTTGCAAATCCTCCGATCCTGATCCAATTCCCGAGGCTGGAGCGTGTCACTGAGGGTCACACGGCACGGTTATGGTGTTCCATGGAGAACGCTGAAGTGGGAAACACTGACGTCCACTGGTACCGTGAACTACCCGGGCAGGACATGGAGTGGGTTTTAACACACGAGGCAGGAGGCAGCGTACGAAGGAGACCAGGCTTCACTGAGCGGTTCCAGCTGTTCAAAGACGCCTCCAACAGCAGCTTCATCCTAACGGTCACAAACGTGATGCTCAATGACTCTGCCGTCTATTACTGCACAGTGTGGGGAGATATCACAGGGAATGGAACCCAACTCAATGTAACCAGTGAGTACAAATTATAGTTGGTTTTATTCACCTATGTGTAACTATATTGGGTGTAATTCACATCCCTTGAATTGGCACATGTACCGGGAGTACTGAAAGAGTAAGGAGATCATACTGGAGCCCTGATTCTGGAGACCAAAACATTGTCGCCCTTCACTAATGGTGTGAGCACTGATATGGTAACTGATCTGTATGTGAGATCTGGGTTGTGGGAAATAAATTTCAATGTGCAGTGTGTTCTTCATTGTAGAGAAAACTAGAAACATTGTTCAGTGCTCAGTGTAATAGCAGGGCACTGCTCACAGCTGTTTGAGTTAAGGTACAGGAGAGCAGAACGACAACTTGTCATGGCTTTAGATTAACCAATGCTGCCTCCTTATTTCAATGGTTCAATGGTTCAATAGTTCTTTATTTGTCACATGTACAACTGTGCAGTGAAATTATTTTTGCATATATTACACATGCTTGTGCCACCATGTTTTAGCGCCTTCATTCAAAGTGCAACGTCCGGTCAGCCCACAGCTCGATGTACTGGAGTTGTTCCCATGAACCAACGTCCCTCTCCTCTCCTCGCCCGGACATCTTTGTGTCCCGGGGGTGCCTCCAGCAGACTACCTGGAGGCGCTGGAGACATTTCCCTGGTTCAACCTCGCACCGGCCCTTGCTCCTTGTGTCTGACGTCTCCAGCTCACTCCCGGTCATGCCAACCGATGAGCCTTTTGACAGGTTCCCAGTCCCGCCAACCGACGAGCCTTCAGGCTTGTTTTCAATCAGGAATCACTGATACTTGTATCACTCACAGAGCAGAGGCAACAACAGCAATGTAGTCACTGGAGCCAAGGCCAGGGATCTGGGAATGGCTGAGAAGAAACAGGTTACACGTTGATCACCTGTGTTCATGCTCTCCCTCAGGCTGACAGTTCATTGGAATAAGAGAGGGAGAGAGAAAAAAGGAAGGAGAGATAGGGAGGGAGAGAGGAAGGAGGGAGAGAGAGAGAGGGAGCAAGGGAGGGAGAGGGAGACTTCCAAAATGGATTCTACATCATCATCTGGTGCTAAAAGCAGGAAGCAGCCGTTCAAACAGCAGTATACAAAGAGATGGCCATGAATGCACCGTTAAGTAAGGTGTGTAGAAGACATGTCAATTGGTAGCAAAGTTATGCATTCTTGTACTCTTACATGGGTATGGTCGCACATAAAAAATAACATTTTCTTCAGCAAAACGTCACTGCATAAAAATACTGATTTCCTCAGCAAAATACTGATTTTCAGGTACTAGAATACTGAAATGCTCTGACAGAACTTGGCAGCTCTGCATTAAGGACAATACCAAAAGACTTTATAAATACATAAGGGGGAAAAGGGTAACTAGAGAGAGAGTGGGACCTCTCAGGAATCAAAGCGGTCACCTCTGTGCAGCCACAGGAGATGGGCAAGGTCCTAAATGAGTATTTCTCCTCTGTATTTACTGAGGAGAAAGACAGTAGGATGGAGGAAATTGGAGCAGTCACTGGAAGTGTCTTGAGAGCAGACAGGGTTACTGTCGAAGAAGTACTGAAGGTACTGTTGTGTTTGAAGGTAGACAAATTTCCAGGCCTGATCCGATATATCCAAAGACATTACGGGAAACTGGAGAGGAAGTTGTGGGAGCCCTGATTGAAATTTACGAATGCAGGAGAGGTGCCTGAAGACTAGAAGGTGGCAAATGTTGTGCCTCTTTTCAAGAAGGGCTGCAGAGAAAATGCTGGGAACTATAGGCCGGTGAGCTTAACATCTGTAGTGGTTTGTTACTGGAGAGTATTCTGTGGGATACTCTCCAGTAACAAACAATTCATGGGCAGATAAGGGATAGTCAGCATGGTTTTGTACCTGGGAGGTCGTGTCTCACAAATCTGATTGATTTGTTTGAAGACGTGAACAAAAAGGTTGATGTGGGCAGAGCTGTAGATGTTGTGTACATGGACCTACACAGTTAATGGTAGGTCTCTGGGTAATGTAGTGGAGGGATCTAGGAGTGCAGGTGCATGGTTCCTTGAAGGTCGAGTCGCAGGTAAATAAGGTGGTCAAAAAGGCTTTTGGCACTTTGTCCTTCATCAGTCAAAGTATTGAGTGTAGAAGTTGGGAGGTCGTGTTGCAGTTGTATAAGACGTTGGTGAGACTGTATTTAGAATATTGTGTTTAAGAAGGAACTGCAGATGCTGGAAAATCGAAGATACACAAAAATGCTGGAGGAACAGAGGAGGGGAAATGTGAACCAGAGGACATAGGTTCAAGGTGAAGGGGAAAAGATTTAATAGGAATCCGAGGGACAACTTTTTCACACAGAGGGTGCTGGGTGTATGGAACAAGCTGCCAGAGGAGTTAGTTGAGGCTGTGACTATCCCATCATTTAAGAAACAATTAGACAGGTACATGGATAGGACAGGTGTGTAGGGATATGGACCAAGCGCAGGCAAGTGGGACTAGTGCAGCTGGGACATTGTTGGCCGATGTGGGCTAGTTGGGCTGAAGGGCCTGTTTCCACACTGATCACTCTGTGACTCTATGACAAATACCTGTTTTTTCATCTCTGGCCTTTGTCCAACCATCTTCCTGTCAAAACCCCTCACCTGTATTACCTATTACCTGTCATGCTTTGTCCTGCCCTTCCTCTCTTCTAGCTTTCTATCCTCCCCTCCCCCCACACACATACACAATCAGACTGAGGAAAATCCAGACCCGAAATGTCGCCTATCCATATTCTCCAGGGATGCTGCCTGACCTGCTGAGTTACTCCAGAACATTCCAGGCAGAGATTAGTTTAACTTGTCATCATGTTCGGCACAGATGCAGCCTGTTTCTGTGCTACACTTCTA
This sequence comes from Malacoraja senta, assembly GCA_038087875.1. NCBI lineage: Eukaryota > Metazoa > Chordata > Chondrichthyes > Rajiformes > Rajidae > Malacoraja > Malacoraja senta. Next base: position 48,093 of record JAXLNO010002979.1, read on the forward strand.
CACTGTTCTATGTTTTATTACAGACATTCACTTTGTTCCACCCCCTGCCCTCCCCCAGGTTCCTGGCTACTTAGACCAACCTGGTCTCTCAGACCAACTCGCTTGCTCAGTTCTGATGAAGGATTTTCAACTTGCAGCGTAGATTGCATCTCTCCCCACAGATGCAGCCTGATCTGCTGAGTGTGTTCACCATTTTCTGTTTTTTATCCCAATCTGGGTTGCTTTGGAGAATGCTATGATGGGGCATCTATGATGTGGCATCAAGCAAGCCTGTGTGTTTCCTTAAAATGATATAAATAAATACAGGTTGCATCTAAACTTTATATAAACATTCGATATTTTTCAGAACCATATAAAAAGTTGTCTTTGAAAATCTTGGGCGGTATTGTAGCCTGTGTCCTGGTATTCATCCTCTTATTCATCATCTTAGCAATAGCAGTGTGCTATATGAAAAAATGGGTGTGCTTTCAACACATATTTAAACCAGAGGGGTGAGTAAAATGTATTTTCACATCTTGCTTTAATATGATATTGAATTAAGCATGGTGGGCACAGGCGTTGAATCCAGCAAAGACCGGAGGAAAGAGTCGAAGAACATGGAAGTTTCGTGGGATGGAACAGTTCAGGCACGGTGGGGTTGCTGCCTTACAGCGCCAGAGACCCGGGTTCGATTCTGACTATTGGTCCTATATGTTCAGTTTGTCTGTTCTCCCCGTGACCTGCATGGGTTTGCACCGGGTGCTCGTTTCCTCATACATTGCAAAGAAGTACAGGTTTGCAGGCTAATTGTAGGTAAAATGGTAAATTGTCCTAATGTGTAGGATAGTGTTATTGTGCGGGAATCGCTGGTCGGCACAGACTCGGTGGGCCGCAGGGCCTGTTTCCATGCTGGATCTTAAACTAAATTAAGCTAAAACTTCAGTTATGTAGAGGGACTGGAGAGGCTGGGTCCCAATGTCAGCACATCCTTCCTCAGATATAGGGCCCAAACTGCTCATAATACGCCAAACATGGTCTGAGCAGTGCCTTATAAAGCCTGACATTACAACCTATTTTTCAGCCAATACATAGATAGTCCTATAAGCTGTACTGGATGTAATCTTGGGAAGTAAGGATGGGCAAATGGTAGCAGTGCTCCTGGAACATGGAGACACAAGAGATGGCAGATACTGGAATGTGGAGCAATAAACAAAATGCAGGAGGAACTCAGAGGGTCAGGCAACCTCTGGGAAGGGTCTGAAGAAGGGTTTCGGCCCGAAACGTTGCCTATTTCCTTCGCTCCATAGATGCTGCTGCACACGCTGAGTTTCTCCAGCATTTTTGTGTACGGTCTGAGCAGTGCCTTATAAAGCCTGACATTACAACCTATTTTGTATTGTAGCCCTCAAAATAAATGCTAGCTTTGCATTCACCTTCCTTACTACTGATTTGACTTGCAAATTAATCTTTTGTGAATCCTGCACCAGCACTCCCAAGTCCCTTTGCACCTCTGATTTCTGAATTCTCTCCCCATTTAGAAAATAAGACTATTTTATATGATTATTGAACAGCCCGCCACATTGCAGACCTTGCTTTAGACTTTAGAGATATAGTGTGGGAATAGGCCCTTCAGCCCACTGAGCCCAGTGACCACTAACATTATTCTATTCACTGGGGCCAATTTACAATTTTTACCAAAGCCAATTAATCTGCAAACCTGTACATCTTTGGATAGTGGGAGGAAATTGGAGCACCCGGAGAAAACCCACGCAGGTCACGGGGAGAATGTACAAACTTTGTAGAGACAACAGCCGTAGTCAGGATCGAATCTGTGTCTCTAACACTGTAAGGCAGCAACTCTACCGCTGTGTCATTGTGGCGCCACTTCTTTTTTCTCTGTGGCCGTAAAGCTAAATTGCTATAACACCACATTTGTTTCTCTTTTATTTTTATCTTTGCACCACCTGTTGTACTTCTATCTGCTTTGATTGTATAGTATGATTTGACTGGATAGCATGTAAATAAAACTTTTCACTGTACCTCGGTACACATAAGAACAATAAACCAATACCAATGCAGTCTCGTTGTTGTTCTTCAGAGACATTCAACAAATATAAATAGTTCACTGACAGTGTGTTCTATATCATTTCCCTAGGAACTCTACTGAAGACCTGAACGCAGTTTATTCAACAGTTACAGGTGAAAAATTAATTTCAGTACTCATATTGGGGATTTCTTCAAATGTTGGCTATGTTCAGTAATGATTCCAAATGTAAGAACATAAGAAACAGTCAAGGGAGTAGCCCATTGTTGCACCATTCTCAACGTAAACTATTCAACCTCTATGGCTTTTCAATTCCTTTAAATATACTCCACAAATTAGCTTCACAGTTCTCCGACAGATAAATATAAAGATTCAAAGCACTCTTCAAAGAAAATTCTTCACAACAGTCTTCTTGCACTAACACCATATCTGAGTGAATCTGTGGAATCCGTTGCCATGGATGGCAGTGGAGGCCATGTCATTGGGTATTTTTAAATCGGGGATTGATAGGTTGTTGGTTAGTGAGGGTGTCAAAGGTTACAGGGAGAGGATGGGATAATGGGGTTGAGAGGGAAATATCGATCAGCCATGATCGAATGGTGGAACTTGATGGGCCAAATGGCCTAAATCTGCTCCTATATCTTAGATCAATAGGGACAATTGGAATACACATCTCCTCTCTATTAGATCTTGTATCTGAACAATCTTATTCAAGCACTCAAGGTCTCCATCTAGGCAACTAAAATAGCGTTCTGGTCGATGTTTTGGGTCGTGATTATAGAGAGCAGATAGCCAATAGAAAGAGGTGAAGGGGAGGTGTGAGGCAGGGCAGGCAGTAATAGATAGAAACAGATGAAGAGAGGAAAGAGGGGCAGATGAGCCAAGTGAGGGGGCAGATGGTGGGAATAGAGGCTGAAAGCTAATGTGGAAACAAAAGATGCTGGAATCCTACAGACGTTGGAATCTGGTAGGTCAGAAGGTGATATGCGGAAACAATGGTTCAATAGTGCTTTTAATGTCAACATTTGCAAAGTGCTAACACAATGAAATTATTTTTCATACAAACAGTCCTGTAGAATATTGCCGATTCCTAATTAGCAAATGTACAGAAATAGTCTACTGGGCCCGCGTGCAAGAGGCGCCATCTAGTGGTGCTATTTTAAAAGTCCTCGCTCTAGTTCTTATGAGCAGTGCCTGTTCCAGGCAAGTCCCAGGCTGTTGCAGATCTCCAGCGATTACCTTCCTTCGACGCCACGCTACCTTATCAGATTCCAGCATCTGCAGTCTCTTGTGTCCCAAAAAAGAGAGCTGCCTGCCACCAAGTACTGCTGCCTCTGCCCTTCTCCACTAAATGGACACACCATCAGTCTTAAACGAATTATAGGATATATATCAATTCCTGCATCCTCCCGAAAGATGCCTGCTGTAAGTGACAAATTAATGGCAGAATTTTAGAAAGACCAACATTAACACATACTTTCACATTTTAATCCATTGATAGTGGCTGAATTTAAACCATCGAAAGTAAACTAAAGGGCATATGTCCATGAATTAATTAAATTATAATCCTTTACATTCAATTGAGAAGTTTACGGATCCACCAACTAAATGCAGCTTCTACAATACTGCACTGAAGGATAGGCCTACGCAGTTTGTCTTAACTCCCTAAAAAGGGCCCGATCCACAGCCTGCAGACTCCAGAAGTAAGCCAGAAGTCTAGCCTTTAAGACATATGTGAGTCTTGTCATGCCCCTGTCAAGAGTGAGAAACTCTACATACATATCACAGCACAATGGCGCAGTGGTAGAGTTGCTGTCTTACAGCACCAGCGACCTGGGTTCAATCCAGACTACGGGTGCTGTCTGTACGGAGATTGCACATTCTCCCTGTGACCATGTGGGTTTTCCCCAATTGCTCTGGTTTCCTCCCACACTTCAAAGACGTACAGGTTTGTCCCTAGTGTGTAGGATAGTGTTAGTGTACGGGGATTGCTGGCCAGCGTATACTTGGTGGCTGAAGGGCCTGTTTCCATGCTGTATGTCTAAACTAAACATATGTGTTCTGCAGAATGTTGCAGCTATCTGAATGCACTGGATAAGGGATGACAATAAGTTTGTATACCGCAATATGATTTCATTTTGATTATCACCCGTATGTGACAACTCAACAGATTCTTATTTTATTTCAGTTGAAACCAAGACCAATACAGAACCGGCCACCAATGTCACTATGGTAAGTACCAGACATAAATACAAACTGCTGGAGCATCTCGGTGGGTCAGGCAGCATCTGCGGAAAGAAATGGACAGGCGACATTTTGGCCCATGCCTTTAATTGAATGCCATTACTTCCTTTTTAAACCTATACAAGCCATCTCAGGTTTACAAATGTCCACCTTAAACCCTTACATATGAACAAGCTTCCATAAATATAATTATATTTAAAGTCTTACGTACATACATCACATTCATTCCTGTGGCTAGTGGTGTGCCACAGGGTTCGGTGCTGGGCCCGTTACTGCTTGTCATCTACAGCAATGATTTGGATGAGAACATACAGGGTAAGATTAGCAAGTTTGCTGATGATACAAAAGTTAGTGGTTTTGCAGATAGTGAGGATGGTTGTGAACGATTGCAGCAGGATCTGGATCGATTGGCCGGGTGGGCGGAGGAATTGTTGATGGAATTTAATAGCCTATCCAAGTCACCTTGCAGCCTCCTAGCATCCTCCTCACAGCTAACACTGCCCCCCAATTCGTGTCATCCGCAAACTTGGAGATGTTGCATTCAATTCCCTCGTCCAAATCATTAATATATATTGTAAATAGCTGGGGTCCCAGTACTGAGCCTTGCGGTACCCCACTAGTCACTGCCTGCCATTCTGAAAAGGACCCGTTTACTCCTACTCTTTGATTCCTGTCTGCCAGCCAGTTCTCTATCCAAATCAAGACTGAACCCCCAATACCGTGTGCTTTAAGTTTGTATACTAATCTCTTATGTGGGACCTTGTCAAAAGCCTTCTGAAAGTCCAGATATAACACATCCACTGGTTCTCCCTTATCCACTCTACTAGTTACATCCTCGAAAAATTCTATAAGGTTCGTCAGACATGATTTACCTTTCATAAATCCATGCTGACTTTGTCCAATGATTTCACCACTTTCCAAATGTGCTGTTATCCCATCTTTAATAACTGACTCTAGCAGTTTCCCCACTACCGATGTTTGACTAACTGGTCTGTAATTCCCTGATTTCTCTCTCCCTCCCTTTTTAAAAAGTGGGGTTACATTAGCTACCCTCCAATCCTCAGGAACTACTCCAGAATCTAAAGAGTTTTGAAAAATTATCACTAATGCATCCACTATTTCTGGGGCTACTTCCTTAAGTACTCTGGGATGCAGCCTATCTGGCCCTGGGGATTTATCGGCCTTTAATCCATTCAATTTACCTAACACCACTTCCCGGCTAACCTGGATTTCACTCAGTTCCTCCATCTCATTTGATCCCCGGTCCCCTGCTATTTCCGGCAGATTATTTATGTCTTCCTCAGTGAAGACAGAACCAAAGTAGTTATTCAATTGGTCTTCCATGTCCTTGTTCCCCATGATCAATTCACCTGTTTCTGACTGCAAGGGACCTACATTTGTATTAACTAATCTTTTTCTCTTCACATATCTATAAAAACTTTTGCAGTCAGTTTTTATGTTCCCTGCCAGTTTTCTTTCATAATCTATTTTCCCTTTCCTAATTAAGCCCTTTGTCCTCCTCTGCCGGACTCTGAATTTCTCCCAGTCCTCTGGTAGGCTGCTTTTTCTGGCTAATTTGTATGCTTCATCTTTTGTTTTGATACTATCCCTGATTTCCCTTGTTATCCACGGATGCACTACCTTCCCTGATTTATTCTTTTGCCAAACTGGGATGAACAATTTTTGTAGTTCATCCATGCAGTCTTTAAATGCCTTCCATTGCATATCCACCGTCAACCCTTTAAGAATCAATTGCCAGTCTATCTTGGCCAATTCACATCTCATACCCTCAAAGTTACCTTTCTTTAAGTTCAGAACCCTTGTTTCTGAATTAATTATGTCACTCTCCATCCTAATGAAGAACTCAACCATATTATGGTCACTCTTGCCCAAGGGGCCACGCACAACAAGACTGCTAACTAACCCTTCCTCATTACTCAATACCCAGTCCAGAATAGCCTGCGCTCTCGTTGGTTCCTCTACATGTTGGTTTAGAAAACTATCCCGCATACATTCCAAGAAATCCTCTTCCTCAGCACCCCTGCCAATTTGATTCACCCAATCTATATGTAGATTGAAGTCACCCATTATAACTGTTTTACCTTTGTTGCACGTATTTCTAATTTCCTGTTTGATGCCATCCCCAACTCCACTACTACTGTTAGGTGGCCTGTACACAACTCCCACTAACGTTTTCTGCCCCTTAGTGTTTCGCAGCTCTACCCATATCGATTCCACATCCTCCAAGCTAATATCCTTCCTTTCTATTGCGTTAATCTCCTCTCTAACCAGTAACGCTACCCCACCTCATTTTTCTTTCTGTCTATCCCTCCTGAATATTGAATATCCCTGGATGTTCAGCTCCCAGCCTTGGTCACCCTGTAGCCATGTCTCGTTGATCCCAACTATATCATAGTCATTAATAGCTATCTGCACATTCAACTCATCTACCTTATTACGAATGCTCCTTGCATTGAGACACAAAGCCTTCAGGCTTGTTTTTACAACACTCTTACCCCTTTTACAATTATGTTGAAAAGTGGCCATTTTTGATTTTTGCCCTGGATTTGTCTGCCTGCCACTTTTACTTTTCACCTTGCTACCTATTGCTTCTACCCTCATTTTACACCCCTCTCTCTGATCACACATTTAAGAAACCGTTTCCCTTTAATTCCATCCTCGACTATCCCATTTGACTCCCCACCCCACTTATTCAGTTTAAAACCACCCGTGTAGCAGTGGCAAACCTGCTTGCCAGAATGCTGGTCCCCCACCTGTTAAGATGAAATCCGTCCCTTTTGTACAGTTCCCCCTTACTCCAAAACAGATCCCAGTGATCTAAGAATCTAAATCCCTGCCCCGTGCACCAGTTCCTCAGCCACACGTTCAGGTCTCGTATCTCCCTGTTCCTGCTCTCGCCAGCACGAGGAACTGGAAGCAAACCGGAGATAACAACCCTGAAGGTCCTGCTTTTCAGCATTTTTCCGAGCTCTCTAAAGTCACGCTGCAGAATATTCATCCCCTTCTTTCCGACATCGTTTGTACCGACATGCACTACCACTTCCGGCTGTTCACCTTCGCCCTTGAGGATTTTCTGCACTCTGTCCGTGACATCCTGGATCCTGGCACCAGGAAGGCAGCACACCATCCTCGAATCCCGTCTGTTGCCGCAGAAATCCCTGTCCGTACCTCTCACAATGGAGTCTCCAACTACAATGGCTTTGCCTGACTTCGGCATTTTTGGTTTTGGCTCAACAGCCTTTTTTGCTTCGCAAGCCAGTCCGCCACTCAGTGTAATAACGTCTTCTGTCCCGACAGCTTCTAAGTGGGTGAACCTGTTCACAAGAGGTACAACACCCAGGGACGTTTGCATTCCACGCTTCCCTCCCTTTCTCACTGTCTCCCACCTTCTCTCTTCCAGTACCTTAGTTGTAACAATCTTACTGTAGGACTTGTCGAGGAACGACTCCGTTTCTCGGACAAACCTGAGGTCATCCACTTGCTTCTCCAGTTCCCCAACACGGTCCTTCAGGAGCTGTACCTGGATGCACTTCTCACATTTGTAGCAGCCAGAGGCACAAGCAGTGTCCTTGACCTCCCACATACTGCAAGCATCACACTGAATCAGCTTGCCTGATATCTCCTTCTTTCGTCTCTCCCTCTGCAGTGTTTTGCGTAGCCTCCTCTCCTCAGACTCCTCGCCGAAGACTCTCGAGCCAAAGACTCACACTTTTCTCACAGGGCACTTCCCTCACAAGGCCACTCCCTAAGAGCAGTCTTGCTTATATTGACTGATAAATTGCCTAATTTACCAATTTACAATCCAAATTCCTCAGTTTTCAACTGTTTTCCCCGCTTTGACTCACTTCTCTCCTCCCTCTTGGGCTAGAGCCAATCAGTGTTTTCTCTTGCTAATCTTCTCCTGCTGTTGCTTCCAAATCTACAGCAGCTCTGAGTAAAGTCTGCCTGTGCTTTGCCTCTCCTTTTCAACTGTTTTCCCCCCTCTGACTCACTTCTCTCCTCCCTCTTGGGCTAGAGCCAATCAGTGTTTTCTCTTGCTAATCTTCTCTTGCTGTTGCTTCCAAATCTACAGCAGCTCTGATCAGCCATGATTGAATGGCGGAGCCTTGATGGGCCAAATGGCCTAATTCCGCTCCGATCACTTCTGACATTATGACCTCCAGGATCATAGTGTTCAGCTCATCTTCTCAAGGGCAATGAGGGATGGGCAATGACATGTTATCTCAGCCTGCAAAGCCCTCATCTCTTCACTGAGTAAAATAAGAAATAGCTAATTATTTAGGAAGGTTTGATTTAATTAAACCAAGTCAACATAATCTCATTTAGTGTGTATTCTTTTGTATTTTTTGAGGATGTTACAAGCAGAGGGAAGAGAGGAGACCCCGTAGATAGAGAGTATTTACATTTCTAAAGGCATATGACACTAAAGATGGTGCACATTACGAGCTCATTGTATTACAGGGTGAGTTTTAGGAAGGATTTAAAGCAGGTCCTCAAATAGAAAACAGGAAGTTGGAATAAGTGGGCTTTATTCAGGTTGGATGTAATTGGGCAGCACAGTGGTACAGCTGGTAGAGATACTCAGTGCCAGAGACCTGGATTTGATCCTGACCTCGGGCACTGTCTGTGTGGAGTTTGTACGTTCTCCCTGAGACTGTGGGTTTCATACGGGTGTTCCAATTTCTTCCCACATCCCAAAGACATGCGGGTTTGCAGATTAGGCAATGGGGGGGACAGAGATAGAATGTAGTCAGAGACAGTTAGACTGGTGGGAGAACTGGGAAGGGGGAGGGGATGGAGAGAGAGGGTAGATGATGAGATGTTTTCACCAAAGGGAAAATCTCAAACAAGGGCCGCCTTGCTTATATAGACTGATAAATTGCCTAATTTACCAATTTACAACCCACATTTCTCAGTTTCCCCCTCTGACTCACTTCTAACTCTCCTCCCACTCGGGCTAGAGCCAATCAGTGTTTTCTCCTGCTTCTCTTTGTTGCTGTTGCTTCCAAATCCGCGGGACCTCTGAGCAAAGTCTGCCTGTGCTTTGTCTCTCCTTTTCAACTGTTTTCCCCCTCTGACTCACTTCTAACTCTCCTCCCACTCGGGCTAGAGCCAAGCAGTGTTTTCTCCTCTTCTCTTTGTTGCTGAAAATATATATATATTTTTTGAATGAGTGTCGCAGAGGTCCAGCTCGTGAACCAGCCTAATTAATGAGTGAGGGCAGTTCTTCTGGGTTCCCCCATTTACTGAACCCCACTGACTGCCAGTGTGCAGAGTGGAGGTCACGAACATAGTGGGACTGGGGCAGTGCCAGGCTGGGGGAAGGCTAAGGCATCTTCCACTGAGAAGAAAATGCATAACCCTAACCCTAACTCGCCCCCTTTCCAGAGCTGCCCACGGCTGGAGCTGGAGCCGCTTTGGGACCGGCTGCGGGCTCCGTACGTGTGGCCGCTCAGCGAGTCCACCTCGGCCAGCATGCCCTTCTGGATCATCATGGTGATGATGGTGAGGAGCAGCACTGCCTTGCACGCCGCCTGGGCCGCCTTCAGCACGCCCGTAGCGCCGGCTCCGTCAGTCCGCCCGCTCGCTCGCTGCAATACAGGCTGGCCGACCCTTCGCAGCACTCACTGGCCTACCGACTGCCCGACCGACCCCTCACAGCATCCACTAGCGGGCCGACAGCCCGAGCGATCTTCCACAGCATCCATCGGCCTACCGACAAGCCCGACCGACCGGTTGACTGACCCTGACCTTGCCCCTCACCCTGACCATGACCCTGACACTAACCCTAACCCTAAACCTAGCTGTACATTTGTTATTTATAATTTTTATTTAACAGTTCACATCCAAACTTTATATAGATAAATCAATTGAAAAATAGAATTATCAACAAGGTTAGCATTACCTTTATCCTTGGAAACCTTGTTATTGCTATTGATGTAATGAGGAGGCAGCCATGATCCCAGAGTCCTCGCTGCCTAGCGACCATAAAACAAAGCGCGGGATTGGTCAATTTGCGTCCGACCTCAATGTCGAACGTGCATTGATTGGACAATTACTACTTGGAAAATTGGACATTTTTGTCATATTTAAACAAAATGTGCAGGTTTTGTTCTTGACGAGTTTCAGGTATGATTTATATAATACTTTTATACAATATGTTAAAAATTAAGGTAGTTCTGTGAGTTGGGTCACGTACCTGAATGAAAAAGCTCCTCGGCCCACAGCCTATTGGGTATTGTCACAATGTCTTTATGATTTGTAAATGTACATGGTGCGCCTGTTGATGGAGAGTGGGGCATGCACTGCTCATGAACAGGAATGTGAGAACACTACCATGTCTAACAATCCACTGAAGCTTCAGCTTCAGCTGTTTAACCTGAGAGGAGTTCAACCTCTGGATCTCTCCTGCTTTTGTCTGCTCAGAACCATCCTCTCTGGCCAAACATCTGGCCAATAGCTCCACTATTAGCACAACTACTTCAACTGTTGTCTGATAATGTCCACTTCAAGCTCCTTGGAGTATTTAATCACAGTAAAGGCAGGTTCGTGTTTAATATAATGTCAGAATCCTTTCAAAAATCTCTCCCGATGACTTTGATGATAATCATTCTTAGTACTTCAGCTCCGCTGAACCTGCTGACTCCTGTGTGACATGGAGTGTGTGTGGTGTGTGTGTGCTTGTTGTTCCCATTTCCATGGAGTGTGTGTCCCAGATTAGAGATTGCAGTCATTTCAGTGTGTGGAGAAGTTATATTTTTCTTATGAATGTAGTTCCATCATGTCTCATCATCGCACTGAAAATATTCAGTACTTGTTCTCCTGAACAATGAAGGGAGCTGCCAGGATTCCTGCTACAATCTTTCAGACACTCTGCTCCGATTTATTTCCTCTCTCCCTTCAGTAGCCCGACCACAGACTGACTGGGAGTTTCAGAGATGGGGAAACAAAGTCTGTTCTCAGGCTGCTCTACACCCCCTGCCAATGGGGTTTGTGTGAAGTGCCCAGCATTCTGTTCCTTTCATCTTCCTGATCCTGTCAATTATTTGCAGTGACTGCAATATTTTGCTTAACTTTACAAAAACCTCCACTTCCTTCTGTGCACTTGACACCTGACTTTGTAGTTTTCAATAACACGAGTGGCCATGGTGACTGCAGTGAATTCTGAGGCCAGCTTTTTGACCAAAGTAACTGTTTGATTGTGTTGTGTTGTAGAATTCAGGAGATCACCAGGCAGATCCAAACGCCATCTACATGGTGAGAAAAGTCACATTTAAGACGTTGAAGCGTTTCGCTGACCACGAGTTGCTAAGCTGCTGTTTCCAACATTTCTTTGTTTTCTGCTAGGATTTGCAAAGACCCACTCAGTCCATCTACGGTCATCTCCGAGGTACGTTCCAGTAACTGTTGCCAATGGCGCATCTGCACCATGTGATATCTGTCAACTGCTGCAGAAATGAGGAGGATTCAGGCAGGAACGACATGCGTGGAGATGGGCCGACAGGAGTTCAGTCTGACTACATGTTTGGTGCAGAGAGTAAATTAACACCCATCACCGAGTCGGATTATCTGGCTTTGAACACACGTCCTTGTAATCCTGGTAATGCTGAGTATTTAATCCAGGTGAAGGGATCCAGTTCAAGTTAATTTCTAATTCATTATCCCACCTTGGTTTCAGATATGGTCTCTGACATTTCCAACAAAAGCTGTTCCTGGAATTGTTGGGGATTGGACGATAGTGATCAAGATGAAACTCGCATTCCCTGACTACATCCTTCAATGATCGATCACTATGACATCAGAGAGAGGGCATCTGTCACTAAGCAAGAACTCAACCCTATTATTACCTTAATTACCGTCAGGGTGAAGCAAGGTTAATTTTTTTCGGCAGGTCACAAATTGACTTAAGTTGCCTTCAGTTTGGGTGGTGAAAGTGGGGTCTTACTGAAGTGTTTTTGATTTTAATAGGTTCTCTATAGAAACATAGAACATAGAACCATACAGTGCATTCAGAAAGTATTTAGAACCCTTCACCTTTTCCACATTTTGTTACGTGACAGCCTTATTATAAAATTGATTAAATTCATTTCTTTATCAATCTACACACAATGTCCCATAATAAAAAAGCAAAAACAGGTGTTCAGAAATTTTTGCAAAGTAATTAAAAAGAAATAACTGAAATATCACATTTACATAAGTATTCAGACCCTTTACTCAGTACTTTGTTGAGCACCTTTGGCAGCGATTACAACCATGTCTTCTTGGGTATGACGCTACAAGCTTGGCACACCTGTATTTGGGTAATTTCTCCCATTCTTCTCTGCAGATCCCCTCAAGCTCTGTCAGGTTGGATGGGGAGCGTCGATGCACAGCTATTTTCAGGTCCAGAGATGTTCAATCGGGTTCAAGTCCGGGCTCTGGCTGGGCCACTCAAGGACATTCACAGACTTGTCATGAAGCCACTCCTGCGTTGTCTTGGCTGTGTGCTTAAAGCCCTGTCCCATGGTACGAGTTCATTCCAAGAGCTCTCCCAAGTTTTTTAAAAATCAAACTCATGGTGAGCACGGAGAATGAACATAGCAGGTACGTCGGAGCTCGGGGACGTCCCTTAGTAGGTATGTTACAAAACTTACCTTCAGTCGCGCTGTAATTCTGCCACTGGCCGTGTGCGCGATTTTGGCGCCTTTAAGGGGGGGGGCGGGGTTAAAACGCGGGTTTCTCCCTTGTCCTGGAAATATTTTGTTGGAGTACAAAACTTCGCTGACAAAATCGTTCCTACCGGCGATTTGTGAATTTTTTTTTTTAATTAAATCGTCAATGTCAGCGCTAGAGTCATTTTAAAAGCAGCTCCTGAAGCGTCAACGCCAATAACGGGGACGGATTTCACACAATGGACAGGTAAACAAAAGTGCTTTCTTTAAATGTATAAAAGTGCTTCTTAAGAAGCCTTTAATTCACATTTTGTCATGCGACACGGTGATTTTATTCCCCGAATTAACGGCAGTATTTTTCATGCCAATACGGGGTTAAATTCACCGCAAATGAACGTTCCAAAAGATCGCGTTCCAGTAATTCTCACTTGCAAGATGAATTAAATCCCCATTAATTTACAGGTATTAAACATTCAATTCCTTCCATTTGGCCTGTAAATTCATGAAAATTAGATTTAAAAATTATGTTATATTGTGAATTATTGTGTGAATGTTATTTGGACACTTAGGCTATTTAAAAATGTTAATCTATTCTTAAGAAATTGATAGATGTTTAGATCTAGTAATTGAATTTTGTAATTAGCTACAATTAGGTAACTAACTAATTATATGCTTTACTTTCATGTCTTCGAAGTAAGATTGTTTCATATTTGTTTCAGAATGCTTCAATCTATAATACCTGAAAATTTCTTTCAGTTACCATAATTTTTAAGAAAGTTATGGGCTTTTAACTGTCCTCGATCACAGCTTTTGTGTTAAGTCAATGGAAAAGCAATAGGGAACTAGATGCTAATTTCTGAGTATGATAATGGCCATAACTTTTTTAATACTGAAGATATGAAAGTGAATTAAGTGTCAAATTAAACTTCTTTTTATGCTTTATCTGATGGGATAAATTGCAGACTTTATTTTTTAAATCTCAAAATTTTGTAACATTGCTACCCTTAGCGGCTCGTAACGTGAAGGGCAGGTACTCGGGAAGACTCGCTAACGGCAGGTAATCGGGAAGACTCGCTAAGCATGGGAAGACTCGTGAAGATTTTTCAACATGTAAATCTCCGAGTTCGAATCAGGGCAAACGCGGGGGAGCTCTTGGAATGAACTCGTACCGTGGGACAGGGCTTTAAGGGTTGTTGTCCTGTTGGAAGGTAAACATCCGCCCCAGTCTGAGAACCTGCTCCAGAACGCCCTGGAGCAGGTTTTTATCAAGGAAATCTCTGTATTTTGCTCCTTTCATCTTTTCCTCGATCCTGACTTTTCTCCAAGTTCTTGCCGCTGAAAAAATATCTCCACAGCATGATGCTGCCACCACTATGCTTCACAGTAGGTATGGTATTGGCCAGGTGATGAGCGGTGCCTGGATTCCTCCAGACATGATGCTTGGCATTCAGGCCAAAGAGTTCAATCTTGGTTTCATCGGACCAGAGAATCTTGTTTCTCATGCCTTTTGGCAAACTCCAAGCGGGCTGTTATGTGCCTTTTACTGAGGAGTGGCTTCCGTCTGGCCAATCTACCATACTGGTGGAGTGTTGAAGATATAGTTGTCCTTCTGGAAGGTTCTCCCATCTCCACAGAGGAACTCTGGAGCTCTGTCAGAGTGACCATCGGGTTCTTGGTCACCTCCCTGACCAAGGCCCTTCTCCCCCGATTGCTCAGTTTGGCCGGGTGGCCAGCTCTATGAAGAGTCCTGGTGGTTCCAAAGTTAAGAATGACTGAGGCCACTGTGCTCTTCAGGACCTGCAATGCTGCAGAGATTGTTTTATACCCTTCCCAGATCTGTGTCTCGACACAATCTTGTTTCGGATGTCTACGAACAATTCCTTTGTCTTCATGGCTTGGTTTTTGCTCAGACATGTACTGTCAACTGGGGGACTTTATATAGACAGGTGTGTGCCTTTCCAAATCATGTCCAATCAATTTAATTTACCACTGGTGGACTCTAATCAAGTTGTAGAAACATCTCAAGGATAATCAATGGAAACAGGATGAACCTAACCTTAATTTTGAGTGTCATAGCAAAGGGTCTGAATACTTATGTAAATGTGATATTTCAGTTATGTCTTTTTAATTATTTTGCAAAAATTTCTGAACACCTGTTTTCACTTCTTCATTTTGTGTTTTGTGTGTAGATTGATGATAACAAAAAAAAGAATTTAACCCATTTTAAAATAAGGCTAACATAACAAAATATGGAAAAAGTGAATGGGTCTGAATACTTTCGGAATGCACTGTAGAAAATAGTGGGAGTAGGCCATTCAGCCCTTTGAGCCAGCATGGTTGATCATCCAAAATCAGTACCCCATTCCACGTTTCTCCCCATATCACTTGATTCCGTTAGACCCAAGAGCTATATTTAACTCTATCTTGAATACATCCAGTGAATTTGCCTCCACTGCCTTCTGTGGCAGAGAATTCCACAGATTAACAACTCTCTGGGTGAAAATGTTTTTCCTCATATCAGTCTTCTTCTTCCGCATGGCGTGCACAGCCAAAGTTGTAGGACAACTTGTTCTATTTGATCTTATTTAATTGTGCATGCCGGGTTGATTGCATTCGTCGAAACAGGACGGACCACGTGAAGGTTGCAATCTTCCACCCACTCCTATCAGTCCTAATTGCCCTACCCCTTATTTTTAAACTGTGACCTCTGGTTCTGGACTCTCCCAACATCGGGAACATTTTTCCTGCATCTAGCCTGTCCAATCCCTTAAGAATGTTATATGTTTCTGTAAGATTCCCTCTCATCCTTCTAGATTCCAGTGAATATAAGCCCAGTCGATCCATTGTTTCATCATCTGTCAGTCCCGCCATTCCGGGTATTAACCTGACTATGATAGTCAGAGAGAAGCAACTTGGTCTGGTGGGGAATCTCGAAGGAGAGGTGCATTGGCTGGAACTTTCAGATTTGGAGCGTAGGAGTCTGAGGGGTGGTCGGTCTTATTGTGGTGTTCAAGATGACGAGGGACATGGATAAAATGAATGTTCACAGTCTTTTTCTCATGGTAGAGGATTGTAAAACTAAAGGGTATATGTTTGAGGTCAGCAGTGAGAACTTTTTGAGGGACCTTTAGAGGCACCTTTTTCATGCAGAAACTAATCCATTTCCCAAATGAGTTGCCTGAGAAAGCTATAGAATCCGATACAATTACGACTTTCAAAGAACATTTGGACAGATATTTGAATAGGTAAGGTTGAGAGGGCCAAATGCAGGTAAGTGGAATTAGCCGAGAATGACAACTTGGTAGGCATGGTCAAGGTGGGCTTAAGGGCCTGTTTCCATGCTATATAGCTCTGTGACCATGAATTTAATATCCCATGGGGTTCAACATTATTCGAGAACAGAGATACATACCATAGATTGGGCCTGTGGTTAGACACTCAACGGAACAGTTCGGGCAATGTCTGGAACTGATTGGAACTCATGCATTGAAGCACAGAAAGTGCTGTATTATCACAAGGGGTCAGGCAGTATTTTGGAGAACATGAACAGATGACCATTCAGACATGCATTCTTCATTATTTTGCTTTGTGTAACTGGGTTTTGTTTAATTTTCTTTAAACAGGCAGCAAATAAGCGTCCCACAGCTGAACTGTCTCGGCGTCCTCGTTTAGGTGAAGGAAGATTGGATGATATCTGCACGGGCAGACACGTCAGACATGTAAAGGTATAAGGCCCAGAGGTTCCATTTGCTTTATGTATGACACAAGAGACATTTATTACAGGGCCGGCTTAACGCATTGGCACGCTGGGCAGTTGCCCGGGGCCCCAGGAGCACAGGGGCCCCATGCTAATCTATGTATTGTAGAATGTTATTGTAGAGCATGAAAACGGAGAACATCGCAAGTGCATGATGCCATATTTGATTCGGAATAAAGAAACTGGAATTGTAGGGTCCCCAGTGCACTGCTTTGCCCGGGGGCCTATAATGCTGTTAAGACAGCCCTGGTTTATTAGAAGGAGCATTTGGGATATGTGCATCAAGATAAAACATCCCTTTCCACATCATTCTCCCATTGATAGAAGTATAGGAAAAATAAGTGACATCTACATTGAAGCTGCTTGATTGGATGGCATGTATCAGCTAGCTAGTTGCTTCCCAAAGTAAGATAAGAATTTAAAGACAATCAAGTATATGGAGACTTTGCAATGGCTGTATAGACTTCCTCAAGTTATTGTTTACTGTTTTAAAATATTGCATTGATTGTTCAAATTGTTCAATTGCTTGAATATAGATGTTGCAGCTTTCTAATAAACATGCAGCTTAAACTGTGAAGCTATTTTTAAGATAATATACAGTGAAAATGTTGCATTGTGGTCTCTCTTAAATATCACCCCTCTCACCTTAAGCCAATGTCCTCCAGTTTTACAATCTGTACCATGGGGAAATAAACTGTGTGTTCACTTTATCCATTCCTCTTGTCATTTTACATACTTCAGAAAGATCACCCTTCAGCTTTCTATGCTCCAAAGGAAAAAGGTCACAGCCAATCCAGCTTCTCTTTATAACTTAGGCCTGCAAGGATCAGTAAAATCCTGGTGAATCTTCTGCACCTTCTCCAAAGTAGTGACATCTTTCCAATAACTAGCGACTGGAACTGCACACAGTACTCCAAGTGTGGTCTCACCAATAACTTGTACAGAAATATCATTATGTGCCAATTTTTGTATATGGTCAAGATTACTTTTGTAATGGTCAAGAGTTTGAAGAAAAAGGCATTGGACAGGTATAGGCAGCTGGGTTCAAGTGTTTCCCTGGAGGAGTTTCAGGAACAAAGCTAAAAAGGGAAATCAGAAGGGCAAAAAGGAGACAGGAGATCGCTCTGGTAGATAGCACTAAGGATAATCCCAAGAGATATTAAAAGCACATAAAAGGAAAAAGGGTAACCTGTGAAAGTGTGGGACCACTCAGGAATCAAAGTGGTCAATTCTGTGTGGAGCTGTTAAACTGAGTTCTTTTGTCAGTCCAATTCAAGAAAACTTGATTCAAACCATTGCTGCTAAAATCATTTCTTTATTCTGACAGCGCTGGATAATTCTTTAAACCATCCAACACAGAGCTAAAACTCTGGGGCTGGTTGAAAGAACTACTGCCTTTGGTATGAACGTAACACATTATATAGGTGATAGACAATTATAATACAAAAGGAGTGGCAACTATTAACCAATCATTATGGTTTACCATACATTTAACTTATTTGCATTAACCAATCAACTAAATCCTTTCCATTGGTACACAAAAATGCTGGAGGAACTCAGCGGGTGCAGCAGCATCTATGGAGCGAAGGAAATAGGTAACGTTTCGGGCCGAAACCCTTCTTCAGACTGATAGGGGGTGGGGAGAAGAAAGGAAAAAAGGCGGAGGAGGAGCCCGAGGGCTGGGGGAGGGGAGGAGACAACCAGATGGCTGATGAAGGGGAGGGGACAGCAAGGGCTAGCAGAATTGGGAGAATTCAATGTTCAAGCCCCCAGGATGTAGACTGCCCAAGCGGAATATGAGGTGCATTTCCTCCAATTTACGGTGTTGCTCGCTGTGGCCATGGAGGAGACCCAGGACAGAGGTCAGATACGGAATGGGAGGGGGAGTTGAAGTGCTGAGCCACCGGGAGTTCAGGTTGGTTATTGCGGACCGACCGGAGGTGTTCGGCGAAACGATCGCCAAGCCTCCGCTTGGTCTCACCGATGTAGATCAGCTGGCAACTAGAGCAGCGAATGCAATAGATGAGGTTGGAGGAGATGCAGGTGAACCTCTGTCGCACCTGGAACGACTGCTTGGGTCCTTGAATGGAGTAGAGGGGGGAGGTGAAGGGACAAGTGTTGCATCTCTTGCGGTTGCAAGGGAAAGTACCAGGGGAGGGGGTGGTATGGGAGGGAAGGGAAGAATTGATAAGGGAGTTACGGAGGGAGCGGTCTTTGCGGAAGGCAGACATGGGGGGAGATGGGAAGATGTGGCGAGTGGTGGGGTCACGTTGGAGGTGGCGAAACTGACGGAGGATCACTTGTTGTATGTGACGGCTGGTGGGGTGAAAGGTGAGGACTAGGGGGACTCTGCCCTTGTTGTGAGTGGGGGGATGGGGAGAGAGAGCAGTGTTGCGGGGTATGGCAGAGACCCTGGTGCGAGCCTCATCTATGGTGAAGGAGGGGAACCCCCGTTCCCTGAACAATGAGGACATTTCAGATGCCCTGGTGTGGAACGCCTCATCCTGGGAGCAGATGCGGCGTAGACGGAGGAATTGGGAGTGGGGGATGGAGTCCTTACAGGAAGCAGGGTGGGAAGAAGTGTAGTCCAGATAGCCATGGGAGTCGGTAGGTTTGTAGTGGATGTCGGTAAGGAGTCTATCACCTGCGATGGAGATAGTGAGGTCAAGGAATGGTAGGGAAGTCCTTTCCATTGATTGACAACATGTATAGTCACATGATTTTCCCTTTTCCGGCCCCTTTACAACCTTCTTCCCCTCTGTGGCTTTCTTTAACTTCTTTGTTCAAAATCATTTTATTTCATTAAAGTAAAACCACAGATATAAAACTAATTCTCAGAGAACACCTCAGAATATAATATACATATCATACAGCAATCACACAACACATACACACAAAACATATTTTCACTTTTGGAAATGAAAGTTACTTCTAAAACTTCAGATTTAAACAAATCCTAATTAAACACTTCACAATTATTTCCTTACTTCATAGTTAAAATACAGTTACTTATTGATTACAAAGATTAAATACGTTTTGCCCCATTCTTACAAAGTGGTAAAGACTTAAGTTAGTTCTAATCACACAATTCCCAACTCCAAGCACAAAGGCCATTAATTGTCACACTTGATAAATTATAATTGTTTCATACCAAGCTCGGGTCAAGTTTCATTTTGAATTACAACCTCCCCCTTGCTCATCTCTGGAGGAAAGGAATGTAAGGCCTCTTTACAACTTCTTACTGATAGCATTCCACACAACAAATTGAAGATTATCAAAACAGAGTTACTTTCTCAGTTTTCTATAACCATAAGAAACCCTTTTGCAAAGGTCACACAACCATCACCCATGCCTTATCTCTTATCTCAACATAAATATATTTAAACAGCACAAACCATCTCACAGACTAATATCTAGCCTTGGTGCCTACGACCCAATACAGACAACCATAAATCCTCTCTGTAACACACCAGAGCTCAGAGATGTGTCACAAAGAAAACACAAATGATGCCTGTCCCGGGAAGAGATCCCATTAACAACCTACAATCTAAACACCAATCCAAACCAAATACAACTTCTGACAGTTATAGCCGCTTTAAAGCAACCAAAGCTATTCCAATTTACATCAACATCTCCATGTTATCTCAAGCCATCTGTTCTCCTATGTGTGTGTGTTCTTTATTCCGTTGTGGCCTATGTATTTTGAAAACCTCTGCTCCCAGTCCTTCTCATGCAACTTAAGACAAGTTCCTCACACAGAAATGATAATTTAAGCAATTTTATTGTATAATATTTCCTCAGAGCCACAGGAGATGGGCAAGGTCCACAACAAGTGTTTTTACCGTGGAGAAAGACAGGCGGATGGGGGATCTTGGGGTAGTCACTGGAAGTGGCTTGAGAGCAGTCAGTATTATGGTTAATAGACAATAGACAATAGGTGCAGGAGTAGGCCATTTGGCCCTTCGAGCCAGCACCGCCATTCAATGTGATCATGGCTGATCAACCCCAATCAGTACCCCATTCTTGCCTTCTCCCCATATCCCCTGACTCTGCTACCTTTAAGAGCCCTATCTAGCTCTCTCTTAAAAGTATCCAGAGAACCGGCCTCCACCGCCCTCTGAGGCAGAGAATTCCACAGACTCACAACTCTCTGTGAGAAAAAGTGTTTCCTCGTCTCCGTTCTATGTGCCCCTGGTTCTGGACTCCCCCAACATCGGGAACATGTTGCAGAGATCGCAGAGGTGCTGTAGGTACCTGAAGCGTATGAAGATAGACAAATTTCCCAGGCCTGTTCAGTTATATCCTAGGACACTGTGGGAAACGAGAAGCCCTTGCAGAGACTTATGAATCATTGTTAAATACAGAAGAGTTGATGGAAGACTAGAGGGAGGCAAATGCTGTGCCTCTATTCAAGAAGGGCTGGAAACTACAGGCCAGTGAGCTTAACATTTGTGGTTGGAAAGTTACTAGGGAGTGTTCTGGGGGATACGATATATATATATGTGCACTTAGATGGACAGGGGCTGATTAGGGATAGTCAACATGGTTTTATACATGGGATGAGGTGTCGCCCAAATCTGTTTGAGTTATTTGAGGATGTGACATTATTGCCATAGAGGGAGTGCAGAGAAGGTTCACCAGACTGATTCCTGGGATGTCAGGACTGTCTTATGAAGAAAGACTGGATAGACTTGGTTTATACTCTCTAGAATTTAGGAGATTGAGAGGGGATCTTATAGAAACTTACAACATTCTTAAGGGGTTGGACAGGCTAGATGCAGGAAGATTGCTCCCGATGTTGGGGAAGTCCAGGACAAGGGGTCACAGCTTAAGGATAAGGGGGAAATCCTTTAAAACCGAGATGAGAACTTTTTTCACACAGAGAGTGGTGAATCTCTGGAACTCTCTGCCACAGAGGGTAGTCGAGGCCAGTTCATTGGCTATATTTAAGAGGGAGCTAGATGTGGCCCTTGTGGCTAAAGGGATCAGAGGGTATGGAGAGAAGGCAGGTACGGGATACTGAGTTGGATGATCAGCCATGATCATATTGAATGGCGGTGCAGGCTCGAAGGGCCGAATGGCCTACTCCTGCACCTAATTTCTATGTTTCTATGTTTCTATGTGACCAAAAAGGTCGATGAGGGTAGAGCTGTGGACATTGTATACATGTATTTTAGTAAGGCATTTGACAAGGTACCGCATGGTAGGCTGCTCTAGAAGGTTAGATCCAATGGGTTTCATGGAGATATCGATGAATGGATAGAAAATTGACTTCATTGAAAGAAGCAGAGGGTGATGGTGGAGGGTTGTTTTTTCAGACTGGAGGCCTGTGACTGGTGGTGTGCCTCAGGGTTTAATGCTGGGCCCAATGCAGTTTGTCATCTGTATCAATGATTTGTACGAGAATGTGCATGGCATGGTGAGCTAGTTTGCAGATGACACAAAAGTGGGTGGTATAGTAGATAGTGAACATGGTTATCAAAAGTTGCAGCAGAATCTTGTTGATTTGGTACGTGGGCTGAGGAATTGTTGATAGAATGTAATACAGGGAAATGTGAGGTGTTGCATTTGGGAGCACTAACATGGGCAGAATCTACACAGTAAATGGAAGAGCAGAGGGATTTAGGAGCACAGTTATATAGGTAATTGAAAGTGGCATTACAAGTAGATAGGGTGGTCAAAAAGGCTTTTGGCACATTGGCCTTCATCAGTTAGAGCACTGTATAGAGGTTGGGAGGTCATGTTGTACACATATAAGATGTTGGTGAGGCTGCATTTAGTGTATTGTCCCCAGTTTTGGGGAACATGTTATGGGAAAGATGTTATCAAGCTAAAAAAGGGCGCAGAGAAGATTTACGATGATTTTGACAGGACTCAAAGATAGCTTGGGACTACATAATAAAGTTATAGTCTTGATCTCCTAACCTACCTCACTGCGGCCCTTGTACTATTTTATTTGGACTTTCTCTGTGTCTGTAACACTATTCTGTACGCTTGATATTATTGCACTCCCTGTTGTACTTGTGCCGGGTTTGATTGTACTCATGTGTGGTATGATTTGCATGGATAGCACACAAAACAACGTTTTTTCACTGTATCTCAGTACACGGGTTAATAATAAACTAATATCAATGCAAATGTGTGTAGGGCCAGGGAGATGGTGTCTGCCAAGGATCTGTTTTGTTGCTGGGTGACAATGGATCAATTCTGTTTTTGCCAGCATACATCTTACTCTAATTAACCTTTGCAAGCTCTTGTCTAACACTGTTAAACTTAGCCTTGCCCTAATTTAAACTTAAATTGTGATCACATCAGTTCTTTTCCATAACTATTTTAAAACCGGCGGCACGGTGGCGCAGCAGTAGAATTGCTGACTTACAACATTCGCAGCGCTGGAGACCCTGGTTCAATCCCGACCACAGGTGCTGTCCCTACGGAGTTTGTACATTCTCCCTGTTTTCTCCGAGACCTTCGGTTTCCTCCCTCACTCCAAAGACGTACAGGTTTGTAGGTTAATTGGCTTTGGCTTGCATACTGGGTATACAGTGCATTCAGAAAGTATTCAGACTCCTTCACTTTTCCACATTTTGTTACGTTACAGCCTTATTCTAAAATGGGATAAATTACTTATTTTTATCATCAATCTACACACAATATCCCATAATAAAAAAGCAAAAACAGATGTTTAGAATTTTTTGCAAAATATTAAAAAGAAATAACAGAAATATCACATTTACATAAGTATTCATACTTATGTAAATTATTATATATGGAACATTTATAAAATTCTGAGGCAGAGTACCTTTATGTCTGAGGAAACCTATTCTCTCACTAGTTACCCTCTTTCCTTTAATGCACTTTAGGACTTGAGTCATAGTGTTACACAGCACGGAAACAGGTCCTTCACTCCAAATTTCCGAAGATGACCACAAGATGTCCCATCTGCACTAGTTCCACTGGCACAGGCTTACCCCAGATCTCTCTAAACCTTTCTTATCCATGTATCTGTCCAAATGTATTTTAAATGCAGTTATTGTACCTGCCTTAACTACCTTTTCTGTCAGATTGTTCTATATATCCACCATCCTCTGTTTGAAAACGTTGCCCCTCAGTTTTCTATTGAATCTTTCCTCTCTCGCCTATGTCCTCTGGTTCTTGATTCCCCTACTCTGGGTAACAGACACTGTGCATTCACACTACCTATCCCCCTCATGATCCTATAAATCTCTATAAGATAATCCCTTGGCCTCCTGGGCTCCAAGGAATAAAGTCCTGGCCAGCCCAACCTCCTGCTATAGTTAGGGCCTTCAGGTTGTGACAACATGCTTATACATCTCCTTTACACACTTTGTCACTTAACAATATTCTTACTATAACAAATTCACTATCTTCACTATCTATGAAATCAGCCATTTTAGTGTCACTGCAAACTTACTAATCATGCCTTCTACATTCTCAGCCAAATCGTTGATATAAACTGCACAGCAATGGGCACAGCACCGATCCCTGGAACACACACAAGTCATAGACTTCCAGTCCGATAAACAACCCATCATCATCACCCTCTGCTGCCTTCCATGAAGCCATTTTTTTATCCAGTTGCTTAACTTTTCCTGGATCCCATACAATCTAAATTTCCAGAGCAGTTTACCATGAAGAACCTAATCAAATCCTCACCTGAAGTTCATATAGACAACGTCTATGTAGAAACTGGGAACTGCAGATGCTGGTTTACCAAGGAAATACCAAAAATGCTGAACTAACTCCAACAATTATGCCTTTGCACTCAAAAATCTTTTTGGTTACTTCTTCAAACATTTCAACTCAACTCAATTTTCAAATCTTTAACTTCTAACTTCAGGTAACTTCTACAAACACTTTCCCTCCCTGTCCCCTTTCAAATCCCCCCACCCCTCCGCACTCTCCCCTCCCCTTACTTTCCACCCCCACCCCCCTTACACCAAAAAGGCCTGTCCCACGGGCATGCGGTTACTGGCGGTGTAGCAGGAAGTTGGGACCGCTCGTGGACCGCCAGAGACCGCGCATGGCCCGCGGGGTCGATCCCACGCACACCGCCGGGACCGTATATAGTTGGTCCCAACACCGCGCGGTGCTCACAAAAAGTCGACACCATTCAAAAATGTTGGCATACGGCACAGCCGTTGCCAGTGCGCCGCGAGCACCGCTAGAGCGCCGCGAGCCGTCTTGACATCATCGCGTAGCCCGTTGCGTTGCGCGATGACGTCTTCACCCGACGCCGCCCGACATCCATTCCAGTCGGCCCGTGGGACAGGCCGTGCGGTGACCACCCGGCATACGCGCGGCAACAGCTTCCGGTAAGGTTGAACTTAAGGCATGCTCGTGGGACACATCCGCGCGGCGCTCCCGCGGTAGCCGAGCGGTCCCTGCTTCCGGGCACGCCGCGCTTCACCGCCAGTAACCGCCTGCCCATGGGACAGAGCCAAGGTCCTTCAACAGTTCACAACCATGTATCCCTTTTGCCTCACACCTGCTTCTATCTCTCGCCTTTATCCAACAACCTGCCTATCAGGGAACCCTCTCATCTGAGGTCATCTGTTACCGGCTGTGAATTGTCCAGCCCCTCTTCTACTTGTTTTCTGCCTCCCCGCTGCAAACAGTCTGAAGAAGGGTCCCGACCTGAAACGTCACCTATCCATTTTCTCCAGAGACACTACCTGACCTACTGAGTTACTCCAGTATTTTGTGTCTATCTTTGGTATAAACCAGCAACTGCAATGCCTTCCTTATTTCTTTAAACTCAATTTTCTTTAATATTATCTGCCAGATGTATCTCCTGTCCCCTTATTTCCCTCCTGATTTCCTTCATAATCCTGCTCCTCAGTTCTCGGAACCGCTCCAGGAATGCACAATCCTTGCTGCCTATACCTGGCCCTTGCCTCCTCCTTCCTGACACTCAATGAATTTCTCTCCTCATCCAAGCTTCCTTACTCCCACCTGCTTGCCTTTCACAACAACAGGAATAAGCAAACCCTTAACTCTTTCCACCACACTTGTATAAGCCTATTCTAAGCATCTTTAGCAAGTTGCTATCTGATACCAAAGTTCTCCTTGCCCCAATTCAGAATTGTAACTAGTGGGGCCCACCCCCACCCCCACCCCCACCGTTTTAAAGGAAAGACAGATGCAATGAAATTACTTTTACACCACAATAAAAAATAAAATCCACACTTAAAGTTAAACAATGAAAAGTCAGCAGGATTTAAACTAAACATGAAATT
The DNA here is from genome assembly GCA_038087875.1 of Malacoraja senta. Classification (NCBI taxonomy): domain Eukaryota; kingdom Metazoa; phylum Chordata; class Chondrichthyes; order Rajiformes; family Rajidae; genus Malacoraja; species Malacoraja senta. The sequence continues at coordinate 74,049 of JAXLNO010002979.1, forward strand.
AACTGGATTTTTCTGCATGTGGGCTCTCCTCATGCAGTGATGTACCTGTGGTCGGCAGCCGCTCAAAATAAGCTGTCCTGCCACGGCACACTGCCCAATTCTGAATTATAGTAGGAGCAGAGATGGTCTCTCTGCTCTTTTGCACTGTTGGTCCCCGTGTTACCTCGAAAAGCCTGCAGTGGCACCAAAGTCTCGTCATTTGTACCACTCCTCCACGCACCTAGTGTTATTCTCCCTGTTTGACTGTCCACTAAGTCACCGTCCTGCATGGCTGTTGCTGATCCTGAAGCTGCACCTCTGATACGGATCAGGTTGTGCAGAACACATGCAGCAAACACAATAGTCTCTACGTTCTTTGGCTGGCATGACATCATTTTTTTGAACATGTGATAATTTTTCAACACTTCGATATACATTGTTGCCTCAAGATTAACGGGAGAGCAACTTGGTACACTCGGGAGACGAACTTGGAACATCGCAGAAATGAGAAGTAAACGGGAAACTTAGACATACCCGTGGGAACTCGGTTAAACTCTGGATCATAAACTTGTAGTATCGTACGCAACCACGAGTCTTTCACTCGGGGTCACTCGTGGGTCAACTCGCACAGTGTGACAGACCTTTAACTATTGTCCCAAAAGACTCACCAACTTACAGCCGCGCACAATTGAAAATGGCGCCGTGACGCCTCTCCTTGCGCGTGCGCAGTTGGAGCGGCAGTCGCACATGCGTAGTTGGGGCAGTAGTCGCACATGCTGTGGGGAAGCCGTCTAACCGCGCGTGCGCAGACGGGGCGGCATTCGCACATGCGCATTTGGGGAACGCTTAAATTTCAGGAAATACCATAAAATACCAGGAAATTTGGGAGTTTATTTCAGGGAAAAAAATAATTGCGTTGTGGAAGCACTGAGTCTAATCCTTGCAGACCAAGTTTAACAACATGTTTGCACTGATATTCTCCACCTTGACTCTGTTCCTCTATGCAGTGGGTAAGTGCAGTCCCAGGATGGGTCGCCCAGTCTGGGTTAGTTTCATCTGCTTTCAAGTTCAATTTACATATTGCAGTGATGTGTATCTACGACTTTACAGTTGAATATTTCTGTTTAAAATTGAGATGTTTTGTGTTCTTGGTTCTCTGTGAGAAGGACACTGAAGTGTACTGCTCTGGAGTTGCTACCCAGCATGGATATCAATTTGTTTCACTGCTTTGCTAATCAAGGTTTAGAAGTCATCTGAGGCTGTTCTGATTCATCTCTGAGCAGATTATTTGGCTGAAATATCAGAAGGTAGGAAACAGGTGTACATTTGCAACCCATTTCTAAAAGAAATGCCTTATACAAACGCAAGAGAGAGTGGAGATTAAACAGGCAGACGTAAAGGGGATATAATAACGAGAAGAGTTTATTTTTCATATGCTGCAGAAATGGACGGGAGCAATTAAATTTCATACTTACTAGCTTTCGGCACATTAATCTGTACGGAGTTTGTACATTCTCTCTGTGACCATGTGGGATTTCTCTGAATGTTTTGGTTTCTTCCTACACTCCAAAAACATACACGTTTGTACATTGTTTAAGAAGGATCTGCAGATGCTGGAAAAAAAACAAGGGTAGAGAAAAATTCTGGAGAAA
>JAXLNO010002980.1:0-54459 GCA_038087875.1 Malacoraja senta
ACTCCCTTTACCTAGCCAAACTTCTAGTTGAGTGGCTAAACAATGTTGGAGAGCAATTGAGAGGCAATCTTACTGTTACTTGCAACAAGAATAGTGTTTTGCTTCCTACAGGGCATTAAGTACTGTGTGAATTGTTATAACAATTTAACATCTGCATGTCACTGTGTTTTTATTTTGATCCAGCATGTTAAATTGCAATGTTTCACACCAGTCATCATTTTGGTGATGTAACAACAGATGTATCTGATTTTAACATAGAAATTCATATCACCTGCTGGAATACACTGGTGTTATGCTGTCTTGGTGATTAACATATTTGATGAAGCCATCTTCACCCTGGGGCACGTATTGCTCTCCTGGTTCTTAAGTCGGTGTTGTTTATGTTGGCATGATTTAGAGTTTGACCTTGTCATTATTATCTTTTTAGTTCACACAGAGGAACCCAAATTCACCCTAGGGTCATCAGAATTGCCTAGTTCCTAATGTTGATGTTTGTTTGTGTTTAATATACAGTACCAACATTTTCCTCATGATTGCCCACATGTTCTCACCCTTTCTCTTTTCGATCTTAAACTTCATTTTAAACTTGGCTATTTCACATTAGCATTCATGAATTCTGAGAATTCCCAAGGCCTCTGTTTCTCTTTACTGACTTCATTTCCTTGAAGTGCACTTTGTAGCTTCATGGCGCAACCAAATTAAATATTAAAACTCCAAATTTGTACGCAGTAAAACTAGGCTTTAGGTGGACACACGGAACTGCAGGTGCTGGTTTAGAAGGGAAAAAAGTGCTGGAGTAACTCTGTGGGTCAGACAGCATCTCTGGAGAATATGGATAGGGCGTATTTTTGTAGGCTTTAGGTGAGATGCGATACGATAGAACTTTATTTATCCCAGGAGGAAAATTGGTCTGCCAACAGCCATAAAACAGAAGATACATGAAACATGAAATTAAAGTGACAAGTGGAAAGTCCAGAAAAGGGACTGTGCATAGATTGCAGAGGTGCAAACACTGGGTTTGGAGGGGGGGGGGGGGGGAGGGGGGGATGGTGGAGCAGATTTAATCTACCCCACGACAGAAGGGGGAGAAGTTGTCCAGTTTGATAGCCACATGAAAAAGGCTCTCCTGTGGCATTCTGTGCTGCATCTTGGTAGAACCAGTCTGTTGCTGAAAGTGCTCCTCAGGTTGACCAGTGTGACAAGGAGGAGGCGAACTGTATTGTCCAAGATGCTCCGCAGTTTGAGGAGCATACCCGGCTCCAGGACCACCTCCTATGATTCAGACTCCACTCCCAGGACGGAGCCAGGTTTCCTGACGAGCTTGTTGATTCTGTTGGCTTCAGCAGCCTTCGCCCTGCTGCCACCACCGATTGAATGAACATCTGCTGCATCTTACTGCAGATGTTGAAAGAGAGATCTCAGAGATGACATGGCAGGAAACTGCTGCTTTAAACTCTAGTTGTATCTCAAATGACAGTCTGCTGAGAGAGGAAATGAGTGACTAGGGAATAGGATTTAAAGACAGGTGTCAAAGGCATCACTTTGATCCTCCCAGTTTTGAACCAAATACATTTTCTGCTGTGGACAATCAATGTGACAAACCAATAGTGGAGCAATCAACAGAATGGAAAGATGAATGTGGGGTAAGGTAAAGAGAGATTGCAGCAGGTATCCAAGGGATGGGAAGATAGGCACGTTGTAGTGGTGTACAAAATGACACCAAGGGCTTGAGTAACTCAGTGGGTCAGGCAGCATCTCTGGAGGGAAAGGACAGGCAATGTTTCAGGTCAGGACCCTTCAGCCTGGCATTTGAAGGCCTTCAAGATTTAGTATGGGCATTCAAAGATTAAAGGGCTGTTTGCTAAAGACCCAATGAGAACTTGTTGCTGATCTAATGTTAAATTATTAATGTGTTAAAGAAGGAACTGCAGATGCTGGAAAATCGAAGGTAGACAAAAATGCTGGAGAAACTCAGCGGGTGCAGCAGCATCTATGGAGCGAAGGAAATAGGCAACGTTTCGGGCCGAAACCCTTCTTCAGATAATGTTAAATTATTATAGTTGTTATTTTGTGTGTCATGAGCATTATAGCATGATCTTATTCAAAATGAGAAGATATATATTTATCTGGAATTCAGTGTTCCAGTTCCTGAAAAAACAAAACTCCTCTGAAACATCAAAAAAAAAAAAAAAAAAGTGCTGGAGTAACTCAGCAGGTCAGACATTCAGGTCCGAGTCGGATTTTTATCATCAGCAGCCTGGTGGCTGAGTTTAGGAGATGCTGCCTGACCTGCCGAGGTACTCCAGCAATGTGTCCTTTTTGTTGTTGCAAACCAGCATTTGCAGGTCCTTGTTTCTACATCTGTCCTCCGAAACGCACCCCTCCAACTGTGTTGTGCCGTCCCACTGTGTCGTGCCCGTCTACTGTTTAAAAAGAAGCCCAGCTTCACAGCTCCAGTGTCCCAGGTTCAATCCTGACCTTAGACAGTGCTCTTTGGAATTTGTACTTGCAAATTTCCTCCTGCATCTCAACTATCCATCGGTGATCAGAACTGCCTAGTGTTCTAATGTTGATTTTTGTTTGTTTTTGTGTTTACCTCATGATTTCTCACGTTTTCACTCTTTTCGATGTAGGATTCACATTCATTTTAAGCTTTGCTATTTCACATTAACATTCATGTACACTTCTGAGAATTCCCATTGCTTTCCGTTTCTCTTTACGACTTCATTTCCTTCAATGTAGCTTCATGGCGTAACCAAATTAAATATTACAATTCAACTTTAACCAAGTTTCACACACAGGGTGGTGGGTCTATGCAACGCGCTGTCGGAGGAGGTAGTTGAGGCAAGGACTATCACAAGGTTTAAGAAGCAATTGGATAGGTGCATGGATAGGACACGTTTCGAGGAATTGTGGACCAAACGCGGGCAAGTGGGACTAGTGTAGATGGGACATGTTGGTCGATGTGGGCAAGTTGGGCCCACACTCTATAACTCTGAGGACTGAGGAGCACAAGGAACTGCGACTGCTCCAATCTTGAGCAAAATGCTGCCCATTTAAGTCATCAATATCCCATTGCAGACTCCCTGTGTCCTCTTAGCTAGTTTACGGGGATCGCTGATTGGTGCGGACCCGGTGGCCCGAAGCGCCCGTTTCACGCTGTATCTCTAAACTAAACCAGACCCAAAATCACATTGATTGCAAGTTGAAAAATCCGGTGTAGCTGAAAGGCTGACTATCTCGCCTGCGATACTGGCCTCTCGGATGTGGGGAGATAAATGATTTAATCCGCGGTTATTCCAGAATTTTTGTGTCTATCTTCGCTGGAAATCAGCATCTGCAGTTCCTTCCTACACGGTTTAATAACACCACTTTATTTACCATCTTCATTTACCCTCGTCGGCTATGATTTGTTCTACAGAGAGAGTCCCAACTCATTGCACTCCATACATCACTGTCCGAGTTGCAGAAAAGGGAACACATGGTTTCTCTACCTGGGCTATGATCTAAGCCCGGACTCATTTCCACACCCGCTGCTGCCTGACCCACCGAGCCCTTCTACCGTTTTATTCTCTAAAACCATTGATCAAGCCCCAGATGCTGCAAACAGCAAACCACCATCTGCAAACCTCGAATCACAAACTGGTCAGTCAGAAATGGTAAAGACCTGCGTTTTATTCTGGTCCAATTTCACGATGTAGATTCAGAGTAAAAGTTAATTCCGCTGCCTCTTCCCTTCACTTCACCTCTACTCCATCAGCCTGAAGAAGGGTCTCGGCCCGAACTGTTCTCCATCCAATTCTTACCGCAGATGTTGCCCGATCCGCTGAGTTCCTCTCGCACTTTGGGGTTGTTTTTGCTGAAGATTCTAGCATTGCAGTTTCTTTTGTCCGCGCGGGTTAATTATGGCGATTTATAAAACTCAGGAACGCAGCGAGGCTTTGCTTGATGTGTCAGCCTGTTCAACGCTGCCCTCCAGGAACACCGACCGTGCAATAATTCTACGCACAATGCACCTCGTCCAGACCAAACATGAGCAGGTCACACACACACAACCACTGAAGCGGCGAACGCACAGTGAAAGGTACGTAGAGCTCAGTTCAAATTAAATAACTCAAATTAAATCCACTCCGGCCACTTACCCAAACAGTGGAAGTGAAATGTCGATATTCTGGACGTCAGGTCTGGGCATAAAGAGCAGTATGGATCCGCTGGGGAGTGAGGGGGGGGGGGGTGGGGGGGAGAGGGAGGGAGTGAGGGGGAGGGGGAGGGGGGTGCAGGAGGAGGGGAGGGAGAGGGATGGAGAGAGACGGGGAGAGGGAGGGAGAGAGAGGGATGGAGAGTGAGAGAGACAGTGACTTGGAAAATAGTTTATTCCAGGGGGAAAAGGCAGAAGGAAATGTTGGTAACGGGTTGGGTCAGGGTTGGGAGACATAAGGAAAGTGGTCTGATTTGGCCTCACGACTGTTCAATGGGAATGATTGTAGAATATTAGCGGGCAATGAACACGGGAGGCTTGACAACATCAATTCATAGAAGGAGCAAAATCACAGAATAATCACAACTTACTCCGTGTTCAGTTTAGAGACACAGGGCGGAAGCAGGCCCGAAGCCAATTAACCTACAAACCTTACGCCTTTGGAGTGTGGGAGGAAACCGAAGATCTCGGAGAAAACGCACGCAGGTCACGGAGAGAACATGCAAACTCCGTACAGACAGCACCCGTAGTCAGGATTGAACCCGGGTCTCCGGCGCTGCATTCTGCTGTAAGGCAACAACTCTAGCGCTGCGTCACCGTACCGGTTAGGGAGGAAGGATCTCAACCCTTAAATCTAGGAATCTTAATGGTTCAATGGTACTTTATTGTCACGTGTACCGTCTATCTCTCAATCAATGTTTTGAATGAGCTTCCCGAGATCTCAAAAATTGAATATCTTCTTGGCCATGGACATTGCCACCACCCTAGCCATCCTTAACCCTTCTAAGACACTCTCATCATCCTACCTATTACTCTCCCCTGCTACTGAAAACGAACTTGTTTTCTCACTTTCCCAATTCTGGTAAAGAATCTTAACTTGAAACATTAACTCGGTTTCTCGTTCCACAGATGCTGCCAAACTTGCTGAGTGACATAATAATTTGTATATCACTGGAGAAATTGACTATTCGTAGAGAATCTGTGTTTTAGTTATGAAGGCATTGGTGGGACCACATCTAAAGAGCTGTGTTGAGTATTAGCATCCTTTAAAAAAAAAAAATAAAGGACATCAAAACCTTGCATGCAGTTCACAGATGGTTCATTACATGAATACCCTGGAATAGGTGGGCTGTTTGATGAGAAAAAGTTGTTCAGGCTAGGCTTGCATCTGCTGGAGTTATTCTGCGGATGTTAAGTAAAAAAGATCCGTTCTCTTGTATGTTCAGTGATGAGTCAATGGCGATTTGGAACTTCGTCTTTGAGTGCGTTCATGTACGAATATCTTCTGTGTATCACATCTTCGTTTAGTTTGGAGATGAAGCGCGGAAACAGGCCCTTCGGCTCACCCAGTCCCGCGCCAACCAGCGATCAGATAGAGTTGCTGCCTTACAGCTTCAGAGACCCGGGTTTGATCCTGACTATGGGTGCTGCCTGTACGGAGTTTGTACATTCTCCCTGTGACCACGTGGGTTTTCTCCGGGTGCTCCGATTTCCTTCCACACTCTAAAGACGTACACGTTTGCAGGTTGAAGGTAGACAAAAATGCTGGAAAAACTCAGCGGGTCAGGCAGCATCTATGGAGCGAAGGAATAGGTGACGTTTCGGGTCGCGACCCTTCTTCAGACAACGTTTGCAGGTTAGCTGGTTTGCAGGTTAGCAGTAAAATTGTCCCTAGTGTGTAGGATAGTGCTGGTTTATGGAGTGATCACTGGTCGCGCGGACAGTGGGCCGAAAGGCCTGTTTCCGTGTTATATCTTTAAAGTCTAAAATGTTGGTTCAGGTTTCCTTGATCAATTGAGTGTCGTCTTTGCTTCCCCCATCCTGTAGAGGGAGCAGGAGTCAAACTTATGTTAGGCTACAAGTGTGCAGGAAGGAACTGCAGATGCTGGTTTACACCGAAGATAGACATAAAATGATGGAGTAATTCAGCGGGACAGGCAGAATCTCTGGATAGAAGGAATAGGTTAGCTTCAACGTTTCAACAACCTTTGCTGGATGCTTTCTCGCTGACGCATGTTACACATAATAAACAAATTCCATTTTCATTTTGCCTCCTGTGAGTGTGAGTCATAGAGTCACATAGAATGATACAGTGTGCAAACAGGCCCTTCGGCCCAACTTGCCCACACCGGCCAACATGTCCTGGCTACGCTAGTCCCACCAAGGATATGCGCTTGGTCCATATCACTCCAAACCTGTCCTATCCATGTACCTGTCTAACTGTTTCTTAAACTTTGGGATAGTCCCAGCCCCAACTACCTCCTCTGGCAGCTTGTTCCATACACCCACCACCCTTTGTGTGAAAAAGTCATCCCTCAGATTTCTATTAAATCTTTTCCCCTTCACCTTGAACCTATGTCCTCTGGTCCTTGATTCCCCTACTCTGGGCAAGAGATTCCGTGCATCTACCTGATCTATTCCTCTCATGATTTTGTACACCTCTATAAGATCACCCTCATCCTCCTGCTCTCCAAGAAATAGAGACCCAGCCTACTCAACCTCTCCCTATAGCTCAGACCCTCTAGTCCTGAAAACATCCTCATAAATCTTCTCTGAACCCTTTCAAGTTTGACAATATCTTTCCTATAACATGGTACCCAGAACTGAACACAATATTCTAAATGCGGTCTCACCAACGTCTTATACAACTGTCTTTCAACTGTCTTAACTGTCTCCGCGCTTACTTCCTTCCACAAATCTAGTCTCCCCTTCATACCTTTCGTTTTCTTCTTTTAAAGTACATCAATGAAAAATAAAGAAAGACAGGATTAAAAAGGAGCTATTAAGGACAAGACAGCAGATAGTAGCAAAATAGCATAGAATTATTTTCCACGCTTCAATCAGGAAGACAGATCATTCACGTACCCCATTAACTCTTTTAGACTGCAACTTGTACATTCAAATTTTAAAACTTTCAAAGATTGCTTTCAATCCCTGAGAAATTTGAAGCAAATCATAAAGCAAAACTGGCATAAGCACAAGGAAATTATTTGATGTTGCCATGAATATGCTATTCATTCTGCAAACAATAAGGACACTCACAAGTTAATTGCATTTCTAAAAGCACTATTTAATAATAATAACATGAGATTTCTAAAAGGAAAATGTTTATGCCTATAATTTGAAGTGATCCAATGGAAGATGTCTTGCCTTAAAAACTTTAACTTGTCTTTTTCTACCCTCAAAGAGTTTGTCCCTGCCTCTGTCTGTACCAGCCACCACTTTTATAACAGTAATACCTGTCTTCCTTCAATTCTGCTGCCCTGTGCAAACCATATTTTCCCCTTTTTTCTTCCTCTATTTACGTCTCTACTAAATAGAAACAAGCTCCCATTGCCAAACCACCAGCATCCTCTTTCAGTTGTCACCACACTGTATAATCTATCTTCTCCTGTTCTCCACACTACCACATTTATCTCATTTGTTTCCTCTGTCCTTTGCCCTTCTCTGCAACTTTAAACATATCTTCTTTCTTAATTTGTCCTGTTCTGTTAAAAGCTAATTCGCCCAAAACCTTAACTCTGTTTCTCTCTTCACAGATGCTGCCTGACCTGCGAAATAATTCTTGCACATTCTGCTTTCTACAATGTGAGAACAGCATACACTTCCACAGTTGGGGCACAAGGTGCCTCACCGGATAGACAATTGGTCGTTGGTGCTGACCTGAAATGTCATCTGTCCATTTTCCTCCATAGATGCTGCCTGACCTGCTGATTTCCTCCTGCATTTAGTTTTTTGCTGAAGGTTCCAGCATATGTAGTCCATTGCACCTCTCCCTCCCCCACTGTCCCTTCCACTAGCCTCACATTTCATGCCTCTTCTCTCGTTATCCCACAGCCTTTGTCTCCTTTTCACCTCTGATCTTTGTTCACCCATCTGCTAATCATCTCCCATCACCTGTATCCACCTATCACTTACCTGGCTTTATCCTGTCCGCACATCTCTCCCAGATTTCTCCCTTCTATTACAATCAATTAGAAGGAGGGTGTTCTGACCTGTCTCCTAGCCATGTTCCCAAGAGATGCTGCCTGACCTGCTGAGTTACTCCAGCTCTTTATGTTTTTTTGCTCAAGATTCCAGCATCTGCAGTTCCTCGTGTCTGCAGTCTCTTGTGTTTCCTGCATAATTTGTGAAATGGTGCACTGTTCCAGCAGGGTTTCTGTGTGCCTTTGATCATAGAAGGGAGAATGATGCATATAACGGACACCTTAAACTGGTCCCACAAACATTACATCTCTGGCAAAACGGGCACATCAGCGGTTGTACTTCCTCCGCAGGTTGAGAAGTTTACACCTCCACCCTCCCATCCTCGCCACTTTCTACAGAAGCACAATTGAGTCGGTCATGACCGGCTGTATCTCTACGTGGTGCGGCAGCTGTACAGCTGCAGACTGGAAGTGCCTTCAGAGAGTGGTGAGGACAGCGGAAAAAATCATTGGGACTTCTCTTCCTTCCATCATGGACATGGGGTACAAGCGCTGTCTGAGTAGAGCTAAGGGCATTACCAAAGCCCCCACACACCCACAATTTGGACTGTTTATACTGCTTAACTCTGGGAGGAGGTACCGCAGCATGAAGAGCGGGATAACCAGGTTCTGCAACAGCTTCATCCCCCAGGCCATAAGATTATTGAACAATCAATTAAACCGAGGCTAGAACTTTTTAAATATCGACACTTCTAAAAAAAAAAAAACTGGAGAGTCAAATGCAACGAAATTTTGTTCTAGGTGCACTGTGTATAGGTGTATATCTGAATGACAATAAAGTTTTCATTCATTCATTCATTCATTCATTCATTCATTCATTCATTCATTCAGATGAGGTTTTCAATTCCATCTTCTCTTCGATTAAGAGGTCATGGGACAGGGATTCGCAGGAGTCAGTGGGCTGGTTGCATTTAGTTTAGTTTGCCAGCAATCACCCCGTACACTAGTTCTACCCTACACACTAGGGACAATTTACAGAAGCCAATTAACCTACAAACCGGCACGTCTTTGAAGTGTGGGAGGAAACCAGAGCAACAGGAGGAAACCCACACGGTCACAGGGAGAACGTGCAAACTGCGTACAAACAGCACCCATAGTCAGGATCGAACCCAGGTCTCTGGCGCTGTAAGGCAGCAGCTCTACCGCTGTGCCACTCTGTACCCACTGTTGTTTCTTCAATGAGTACATCCTTGACTAAAGTCATCTGTCCGCCCGGTAGTGTCCTATTTCAGGGGTCTGGTGTACAGAAGCGTGTCCTCCCCAATGTAGCTGACTGATTACAAGCAGGGCCTCAGTGCTGAGGATGTTGGCTTCAGGGAAGACACTGACCTTGGTTTGCTGTTCTTTCCAGTGACTTTGGAGAATCTTGTGGAGACAGCATCTGTGAAACTTTTCCAATGCCTTGAGTCATAGAGTTAAAACAGCATTGCTGAGGTCCAGTTTGGCACCATTGGCTTTAGGTCACTGTCACGCTCAAATTCATAATCTCAGTGGGTGAAGTCACTGCCTAAGGGCGGCACAGTGGTGCAGCTGGTAGAACTGCAACCTCACAGTTCTAGAATCCCAGGTTCAATCCTGACCGCCGATGCTGTCTGTGTGGACTTTGCACGTTCTCTCTGTGACCGCGTGAGTTTCCTCCAGGCGCTCCGGTTTCCTCCAACATCCCAAAGATGTGCGGGTTTGTAGGTTAATTGGCCTTTGGAAAATTGCCCCTAGTGTGGATGAGAGGGAGTGGATGAGAAAGTGCGATAACACAGAACCAGTGTGAACGGGTGATCAATGATCAGCATGGATTTGGTGGGCCGAAGGGCCTGCTTCCATGATGTATCTCAAAATGCCAAATTTTGCAGTTCAAATAAGTCTTCAGCAATGTGAATGAACAAAAGGCACTAATGCTTTTTATTGTGTAGAAGTCTAATGTAATAATCTCCAGTTTGTATTGCTTATGCCGTAGTATTAAATGTGTAACCACTTGTATACCATTCGTCCCTAATGTTATTTCTGTTATTGCACAGACACTATTTCTTCAAGTGTTTGTAACTATATCCATCCCAATAATTTTCTCTGTTTAATTATTAGTTTTAGTTTTTTGCTGATGCTTAATTTAAGCATACAGATCCATATACCCTGGATACATTGAAAACTATTGAAACATTGTAGCCGTTTAACATGCATCAAATATGGAGGTACCACTTTGATCACAATATTTAGCAATGTTACAAAATTTTGAGATTTTAAAAATCAAGTTTATTATCCCATCAATTTATCCCATCAGATAAAGCATAACAAGAAGTTTAATTTGACACCTAATTCACTTTCATATCTTCAGTATTAAAAAAATTATGGCCATTTTCATACTCGGAAATTAGCATCTTGTTCCCTATTGCTTTTCCATTGACTTAACACAAAAGCTGTGATCGAGGACAGTCAAAAGCCCATAACTTTCTTAGAAATCAAGAGAAATGAATGAAATTTTCAGTTATTATAGATTGAAGCATTCTGAAACAAATATAAAACATCTTACTTGGATGACCTGAAATTAAAGCATGTAATTAGTTAATTACCTAATTGTAGCTAATTACAAAATTGACCGTTGTGATGGAAATAGTAATAAACACCCAGACTGCCTTGAAAATTAAAAAATGTGATATTCTCAAGCTCAGAACTTTAATATTATTGTATTATATGCTGCAAGTCTGTAACAGATAGGTAAATAAATTACAACTTCTAGCAATAGACCAAGTCTTTATGGAGAAGATCAGTTGCTAGCTGGTACATTGCCATATCATAATCAGTAGCATCATCATACTCCTCAGATTGTAACCAATAAGCAACTCTGTACACCTTGTTTTTCCTCAACTTTTCAATGTTGGCATTGTAAACTACATGTTTTTGCTCTTAAAACCACGCATGACATGCCTTTCTGCCCACTACTTTCCCATTAAGAATGTCCTCTAGATTCCATTTCTTAAGAAAAGGATATTTTTTAAAGATAGCCTAAGTATCCAAATAGAAACATAGAAACATAAAAAAATAGGTGCAGGAATAGGCCATTCGGCCCTTCGAGCCTGCCTTCAATATGATCATGGCTGATCATCCAACTCAGTATCCTGTACCTGCCCTCTCCATACCCCCTGATCCCTTTAGCTACAAGGGCTACATCTAACTCCCTCTTAAATATAGCCAATGAACTGGCATCAACTACCTTCTGTGGCAGAGAATTCCACAGATTCACCACTCTCTGTGTGAAAAATGTTTTTCTCATCTCGGTCCTAAAAGACTTCCATCTTATCGTTAAACTGTGACCCCTTGTTCTGGACTTCCCCAACATCGGGAACAATCTTCCTGCATCTAGCCTGTCCAACTCCTTACGAATTTTGTACGTTTCTCTAAGATCCCCCCCTCAATCTTCTAAATTCTAGGGAGTACAAGCCGAGTCTACCCAGTCTTTCTTCATATGAAAGTCCTGCCATCCCAGGAATCAGTCTGGTGAACCTTCCCTGTACTGCCTCTATGGCAAGAATGTCTTTCCTCAGATTAGGAGTCCCAAACTGTACACAATACTCCAGGTGTGGTCTCACCAAGGCCCTGTACAACTGCAGTAGATCCTCCCTGCTCCTATACTCAAATCCTTTTGCTATGAATGCTAACATACCATTCGCTTTCCTTCACTGCCTGCTGCACCTGCATGCCTACTTTCAATGACTGGTGTACCATGACACCCAGGTCTCGTTGCATCTCCCCTTTTCCTAATCGGCCACCATTCAGATAATAGTCTACCTTCCTGTTCTTGCCACCAAAGTGGATAACCTCACATTTATCCAAATTATACTGCATCTGCCATGCATTTGCCCACTCACCCAACCTATCCAAGTCACCTTGCAGCCTCCTAGCATCCTCCTCACAGCTAACACTGCCCCCCAGCTGCGTGTCATCCGCAAACTTGGAGATGTTGCATTAAATTCCCTCGTCCAAATCATTAATATATATTGTAAATAGCTGGGGTCCCAGCACTGAGCCTTGCGGTACCCCACTAGTCACTGCCTGCCATTCTGAAAAGGACCCGTTTACTCCTACTCTTTGCTTCCTGTCTGCCAGCCAGTTCTCTATCCACATCAATACTGAACCCCCAATACCGTGTGCTTTAAGTTTGCATACTAATCTGTTATGTGGGACCTTGTCTAAAGCCTTCTGAAAGTCCAGATATAACACATCCACTGGTTCTCCCTTATCCACTCTACTAGTTACATCCTCGAAAAATTCTATAAGATTCGTCAGACATAATTTACCTTTCATAAATCCAAGCTGACTTTGTCCAATGATTTCACCACTTTCCAAATGTGCTGCTATCCCATCTTTAATAACTGACTCTAGCATTTTCCCCACTACCGATGTTAGACTAACTGGTCTGTAATTCCCCGTTTTCTCTCTCCCTCCCTTTTTAATAAAATTAAAATAAAATAAAAAACTAATCCCATTCACACAAGAATTGACAATATAACATGATTTTAAAATCTCACTGTCATGAATTCATATGCCAGATGGAAGGAATTTGATGTTTAATTCCCATAAATTAATCTAGAAACATCCACTCAATATAATCAAAATATAAATTTTTTTGCACAATACATGGGACTAAAATTGATATTTAGTATAAAAATATTGACTATGGGTAGACAATAACACAAAATATAAACGATTTAGATGCTCTTATGACATGATTGTCCAAAAGCAAGAGCATTTAAATCATCTTGCGAGTGGGTTTATCTGGAACGCGATCGATTGGAATGTTGCATTTGCGATGAATTTGAACCCCATATCGGCAGGAAAAACACTGCCGGTTCGTATGGGGCCCAAATCACATTTTCGCAATGTAAAATTTGATTAAAGCCATCCCAAGAAGCAAGTTTATATGTAAAATAGACGACTTACCCTTTGTTTTGTCCCATTCATGCGATCCGTCACGTTGTGGGCGTTGAGGGCGTTAGAAGTCGCTTTTTATTTTAATCAATTCATTAAATTCTCTCGCGATTAACAAAAAAAAAAATCGGGAACGGATGTCGGATCGATTTTTCTTCAGCAGCTAGCAGCCCGAGGAAGTCCGCCTCCGACAGGCAGGAGAAAACGGCATTTTAATCCCGCCCCCCCCCCCCACAAAGGTGGCAATGTCGCGCACACGGCCAGTGGCAGAACTGCAGCGCCGCTGAAGGTAAGATTTGTAACATCGCTACAATATTTTAATTGGCACATAAGCATCATGGTGTTGAGTCTAAAGTGTAATAAATAGCTTTATATTGCAAAAAAACTGTGAAATAGATGCATGCTCTTTGTGCAGAGACCAAATAATGCAGTTTGTAAAGCGGCATTCTGGTAAACCACTTCTGCACCCTTTCGAAAGCCTCCATATCCTTCCTGTAATGGGGTAACCAGACTGCACACAATACTCCCACAGTGCTAACTAAAGTCTTTTAAAGCTGCAACGTGACTTCCACTCAAGACTCTTGATCGATGAAGGCGAACACACCATCCACCTTCTTTACCACTCTAACTACTTTTGTCGACACTTTCAGGGAGCCACTTTCTTGGACCCAAGGATTTTTTGTACATCAACGCTGTTAAGTGTCTTGCCATTAATTGCGTTATTTTCCCTTGCATTCAATCTCCCAACGTGCAACATCTCACACTTGCTCACTGACACTTGCTAGGATTAAACTGCATCTGTCATTCCTTCTGCCCATTTCTGTGGCTTATCCATATCCTGTTATATGCTTTGACAGCCTCCCTCACTGTCTGCAACTCCAACAATTTTGGAGCATCTGCTAACTTCCTAACCAGCCCATCTACACTTAAGTTCTAGTTGTGGGATTGGCAGCATCTCTGGAGAGAAGGAATGGGTGATGTTTTAGGTCAAGACCTTTCTTCAGACTGGTGTCAGCGGAGTGGGCAGTACATAGATAAGGAAATGTATAGATTAGGAAGTGCAAGGTGTGAAAACTTATATATTTATATTTATTTATTTCCTGCAGAACTACACCAATCACAGATCTCCAGCTAGAATACCCTTCCACCATTGCTTTCTATCTTTCATGAGTAACCGAGTTGTGAATCTCAACAACCAAGTCACTCTGGATTCCAGGCATCTTAATCTTCAGGATCAGCTGACCATGAGGGACTTTATCAAGAGTCAAGAATGTTTTATTGTCATATGTCTCAGATAGGACAATGACACTTGCTGCAGCACAGCAGAATATGTAAGCATAGTACATAACAGGAGGAAAAAAAATGCCTTACTCAAATCCATTTGAAGGAGAAAAAACGTGAGATTTAGAGACATAGAAACATAGAAAATAGGTGCAGGAGTAGGCCATTCGGCCCTTCAAGCCATTCAATATGATCATCCAACTCAGTATCCCGTGCCTGCCTTCTCTCCATACCACCTGATCCCATTAGCCACAAGGGTCACATCTAACTCCCTCTTAAATATAGCCAATGAACTGGCCTCAACTACCTTCTGTGGCAGAGAATTCCAGAGATTCACCACTCTCTGTGTGAAAAATGTTTTTCTCATCTCGGTCCTAAAAGACTTCCCCCTTATCCTTAAACTGTGACCCCTTGTTCTGGACTTCCCCAACATCGGGAACAATCTTCCTGCATCTAGCCTGTCCAACCCCTTAAGAATTTTGTAAGTTTCTCTAAGATCCCCCCTCAATCTTCTAAATTCTAGCGAGTACAAGCCGAGTCTATCCAGTCTTTCTTCATATGAAAGTCCTGACATCCCAGGAATCAGTCTGGTGAACCTTCTCTGTACTCCCTCTATGGCAAGAATGTCTTTCCTCAGATTAGATCTACAGGATTAGAAGAGGAGGGAAATAGAAGGGGGTGAAGGAGGTCCATAAGGAGAATGGATGAGAATTGGTGAAGATGTGGGATATAACGGTGAAAAATGGATACAAGAAATGGAGCAAGAAAGGGGTCCATTTTAGAATCCATTACAATAAAGGATTACTTAATAGAGCAGAATGATTTGAGGGAGGGAGAAAGTAGTAGGAGACTTGGCAAACAATTCTGTTTGACTGCTGCAGGGTTGTTGGTTGGTCATAAACAGGATATGGTTCATTGATGAAAGAGTTATTTGAAAGAAGTCTTTACTGTGGATTTTTATCCATGTCACAGGGTCAGAATGACAATTAGACACAGTAGGAATATACACTATTTCTAAGTTCTATGAAAGGGTGGGTTCTTGTAATTGTGTTACTGTTAGGTCATGATAAATTGAACTGCATTGCTTTGAATAAGCCACAACATTTGATTCCATCAGTGAAATATTTACAGAATCTTGGTCCCATTCATCATTTTTAATGGAGCATGGAATAGCAGGCCCCCCTCGGTCATGACCAGTGATGGAAATGAGTTTTAGGAACTAGGGGTACTCTAAGGTCCTTGAGGCTGAGGTTGGGACGGAAGGGGGGTGGAGGGGGGGATTTTTTATGTGCATTCTTGTACCCATGTAAGAGTACAAGAATGCATAACTTGTTTATTGTGTATTTATAATATAGTTTATTGTGTATTATATGTCATAGCTGCTTTCTTGCATCTCTCTCTCAGACAGATGGAAGCAATAATCATAGAGTGGAATAGATGACATTTCGGGTTGAGACACTTCTTCAGACTGACAGTCAAGGGAAAGGGAAACGGGAGATATAGGCATATCTTCCATTCATTTGTCCTTAGTATCGTCTATATCTCTTGTTCCTCTTTCCCCTGACTCAGTCTGAAGAAGGGTCTCGACCCTAAATGTCATCTATTCCACCCTATGATTGTTGCTTTCGTCCGTCTGTCCGCTCGCCCTTGGATTAAATAGCGCAGGATAAAGCTGTGAATTCACGCCATCCCCCTCCCATTCCCAATCTGACCTTTCTGTCCTGGGCCTCCTCCATTGTCAGAGTGAGGCCCAGTGCGAATTGGAGGAACAGCACCTCATATTTCGCTTGGGTAGCTTACACCCCAGCGGTATGAACATTGACTTCTCTAATTTCAAATAGCCCTTGCTTTCCCTCTCTCTCAATCCCCTCCCCCTTCCCAGTTCTCCCACCAGCCTTACTGTCTCCGACTGCATTCTATCTCTGTCCCACTCATCCCTGACATCAGTGTGAAAAAGGGTCTCGACCCGAAACGTCGCCCATTCCTTCTCTCCAGAGATGCTGCCTGTTCTGTTGAGTTATTCCAGCATTTTACATAGATACATAGAAAATAGGTGCAGGAGTAGGCCATTCGGCCCTTCGAGCCATTCAATGTGATCATTGCTGATCATCCACAATCAGTACCCCATTACTGCCTTCTCCCCATATCCCTTGATTCCACTAGCCCTAAGAGCTCTATCTAACTCTCTTTTGAATGCATCCGATGAGTCGGCCTCCACTGCCTTTTGAGGCAGATAATTCCACAAATTCACAACACTCTGGGTAAAAAGGGTTTTCCTCATCTCTGTTCTGAATGGCCTACCCCGTATTATTAAACTGTGGCCCTTGGTTCTGGACTCCTCCAACATCGGGAACATGTTTCCTGCATCTAGCGTGTACAATCCCTTAATAATTTTATGTTTCAATAAGATCCCCTCTTGTCCTTCTAAATTCCAGTGGATACAAGCCCAGTCATTCCATTCATTCATCATATGACATTTCTGCTATCCCGGGAATTAACCTCGTGAACCTATGTTGCACTCCCTCAATAGCAAGAATGTCCTTCCTCAAATTAGGAGACCAAAACTGCACACAATACTCCAGGTGTGGTCTCACCAGGGCACTGTACAACTGCAGAAGGACCTCTTTGCTCCTATACTCAAATCCTATCATTATGAAGGCCAACATGCCATTAGTTTTCTTCACTGCCTGCTGTTTCTTGCATGCTTACTTTCAGTAACTGATGTACAAGTACATCCAGATCTCGTTGCACTTCCCCTTTTCCTAATCTGACACCATACAGAAGAAGTCTCGACCCGAAACGTCACCCATTCCAGAGATGCTGCCTGACCCACTGAGTTACTCCAGCATTGTGTCTAACTGCCATTCAGATGATAATCTGCCTCTTGTTCTTGCCACTAAAGTGGATAACCTCACAGTTATCCACATTATACTGCATCTGCCATGCATCTTCCCACTCCCCCAACCTGTCCAAGTCACCCTGCATCCTCATAGCATCCTCTTCATAGTTCACACTGCCATCCAGCTTTGTGTCATCTGCAAATTTGCTAATGTTACTTTTAATTCCTTCATCTAAATCATTAATATATATTGTGAATAGCTGCGGTCCCAGCACCGAGCCTTGAGGCACCGCACTAGTCACTACCTGCCATTCTGAAAGGGAACCGTTAATTCCTACTCTTTGTTTCCTGTCTGCCAACCAATTTTCTATCCATGTCAATACCCTACGCCCAATACCATGTGCTCTAATTTTGCCCACTAATCTCCAGTGTGGGATCCTATCAAAGGCTTTCTGAAAGTCCAGGTATACTACATCCACTGGCTCTCCCTTATCCATGTTACTGTCTACCTGAACTTAGTTGTTGGGGATAACATTCATTTCTTTTCATTCATTGTTGAATGACAAATAATTTCAATTCAATTCAAAATGCACAGGTCTATTACCAAGACGATCTTGGAACATTTCACATTGTTTGTCAATGCTCTGCATAGCCTACTCTGCTTCACTTTCCCAAAGCTTACTTAAATTTAGAGCCTTGTTTTCTGACTCATCCTTCTCCCTCTTAACTAGTATATCGAATACCATTCAACGGTGACTGCTAGCCAAGCGTTACTGCACCATTAACTAATTGACTAACTCAGACTAATTATTCATTATTTTTGTTAGCTGAAGAAAATATCGTTCCAGAAAAATTGAACACAATATTCTATGGCACAACCAATGATTTATACGTTTTCTATTAGCTTCATAAGCATTATTTCCCATTTGAAAATGTAGCAAATCATTTGCTTTTGAAGGTTTGTATATCTGAACCCAGATTTTTTAAATGTGCACATTTTATGCATCTCCTTTCTCCAAAATACCTCCCAAAATACATCATCGAGTTTTCGAGAGCAGGCAGAGCGGGGGAGAGAGCGGAGAGTGGGGGAGAGAGCGGAGAGTGGGGGAAAGCGCGGAGAGCGGGGGAGAGGCACGGAGAGTGGGGGAGAGGCACGGAGAGCGGGGGGGGGGGGGGGAGAGGCAGGGAGAGCGGGAGGAGAGAGCGGAGAGCGGGGGAGAGAACGGAGAGCGGGGGAGAGAACGGAGAGCGGGGGAGAGAACGGAGAGCGGGGGAGAGAACGGACAGCGGGGGGAGAGAGCGGAGAGCGGGGAGAGAGCGGAGAGCGGGGAGAGAGAGCGGAGAGCGGGGGGGGGGGGGGGGGGGGGGAGAGCGGAGAGCGGGGGGAGGCACAGAGAGTGGGGGAGAGGCAGAGAGGCTAATAAAATAACGTGGAATAATAAAATAACGTGTTAACCTGAGCCCGTGCTCTCAGTCTGGTAGCCCTGACAGTGAGTTTTAGAAATTCTCCCTTGAATTTTATTCAAAGGAACGCGGTGTTAAAACACAATTACATTTACTGAGGAATGTGGATCGATGTATTGATGTCACATTGTATAACTACTGTTAACTACTGGCTGTTAACAAGTGCTAACAGTGGCCGTTAACAAATCGTTTTCGTCTGAGATGAATAAAGTGAGAAACAGCTCGAATCTTTCTTTTTTATTTTTTTTATTATTTTTAATTTTTATTTGTATTTATTAGAAGTACATTACATTACAACCAATTACATTAGTACTCGTCACATATATCTTATTACAATTAATGTACTCCGTTTATTTTTTACACTAATAAAGGGAAAGGATGAGATTGAGAGAAAGAAGAAAGTGAAGGAAAAAAGTGAAAGTGTAAAAAACATGACAACAAAAAACAAAAACAAAAAACAAAGACCCCATAAGAAAGAAATTAAAAACAAAAAGAGTTAAGAAATAGACCCTAAAAAGAAGAAAAAAGAGAAAGAGAAAAACAAATATTTTTTTGTAAGCATCACGCAAATGGGACATACCAACTCTCCAGCTTTCATCCCCCCTTACCTGACCTCATTAAAAAAAATTTTTTTTTTGTACTTTTGCACCCTATACTTGTAATAATTCTATAAATGCAGACCACGTCAGGTGGAAGTGATCTGGTTTACCTGCCAGGAGGAGTCTTATCTCTTCTAGGTGTAATGTTTCGAACATATTTGAAATCCACATGTTTATAGTTGGT
Source organism: Malacoraja senta (assembly GCA_038087875.1). NCBI lineage: Eukaryota > Metazoa > Chordata > Chondrichthyes > Rajiformes > Rajidae > Malacoraja > Malacoraja senta. The sequence goes on from JAXLNO010002980.1 coordinate 19,472, forward strand.
ATTGGAGCGTTTTTCCAGAATTTTAGGATTAACTTTTTTCCAGTTATTAACCCATAGTCTATTAATTTCTTTTGGAACACATTTAGTTCTGGACTATCTTCCGTTGTTCCGAAGATAATCCATTCTGCTTTGGGTATCAGTTTAATTTTAAATAATTTTGTAAAGATTTCAAAAATTTCAATCCAAAATTTTTGAATTTTTGTACAGAAAACAAATGAGTGCGCTATAGTAGCTTCTTGAGATTGACATTTATCACAAATTGATGATACATTTGGGAAAATTTTATTGATTTTAGTTTTAGAACAATATAATCTATGTAAAATTTTAAATTGTATTAAAGTGTGTCTTACATTAATCGAACATTTATGCACGTTTAATAAATGTTCATTCCACCTTTCCTTTGAGATTTTAATAGCTAATTCTTGTTCCCAGTCTCTTCTAATACCTTCCGTAGATGGTATTTCTACATTTAAGATAATATTATACAAATATGATATTAAGTTTGCTGATTCAGCTTTTATCTGCATTGCTTCATCCAATACATCTGTTGGGCTATTATGATGATCTTTTGTATATTTTTTCATATAGTCACATATTTGAAAATATTTAAAATATTGATTATTTCCGAGTTTATATTTTATTTGTAATTGTTGGAATGATAGTAATTTTCCAGTTTCGTACAAGTCACCGAACGTTTTAATTCCTAGTCTATCCCATTGTATGAAAGATTTGTCTGTAATAGAGGGATTAAATGAAGGGTTATTAATTATGGGAGATAAAAGCGATAAATTTCTTAATTTTAAATTTTGTTTTATTTGTTTCCAAGTTCTGATTGTGCTATGTATAATTGGGTTTTTGTTATAATTTATGTTATTCAGTTTCATTGGTGAGAGAAGGATCGCTCCAATGTTTCCAGAGGAGCAGTCCTCTCTCTCCATTACAATCCAGTCCACTTGCTGGGCAGAGTTGCCATCAGTTGAATCATATTTTTTTATATTTACTGACCAATAGTAATACATGAAGTTAGGGAGTGCTAAGCCCCCTAATACTTTAGCTTTGTTCAAGTGTGTTCTTTGTATTCTATGTGATTTATAGTCCCATATAAAATTAGTAATGTCTGAATCCAGTTTTTTTTTAAACTTCTTTGGTAGGTATATAGGAATCAATTGAAATAGGTATAAAATTTGTGGTAAGATAATCATTTTTGTTGCATTTATTCAGCCTATTAAAGACATCGGGAGCGTTTTCCAAAATTTAATTCATGTATTTAATTTATTAAGTAAAGGATCAAAATTTGCTTTAAACATGCCTTGATATGTTCTAGAGATTTCGATTCCCAAGTATTTAAATTTTTCTGTAGCTGTTTTAAAAGGAAATTTTAAAAGATGTGTTGAGTCTTTCGGTTTTATTGACATAATTTCACTTTTATTCCAATTTATTCTATATCCAGAAAAAGATCCAAAATCCTCAATTAAGTTTAATATGTTTGGTATAGTAATTTGAGGTTTTGTAATGTACAATAATATATCATCCGCGTATAAATTTGCGTGGGATAAAGTGAGAAACAGCTCTAATCTTTCTGCAGTACTCATTAAACCCGAGCTGGAAATAGAAAACTAGGGGAATGCCGTACCCCTGCGTACCCCCCCCATTTCCATCACTGGTCATGACTGACTATGGGTGATGCATCCTGGTTGTTGGCTGCTTGCTCCAAACTTCGGCTAGAGCAGCAGGTGATGTGTGGTCGGAAGCAAGCCTGGGCGATGTCATATGGAGGACAGGCTGTTGCCCATGCAGCAAGTCCCCCCTCTCCACGTCGCTGATCGATCCAAGGGAGCAGCAGGGCCGTAACAGTTTGGCACCAGCGCCCTCACAGGAGCTGCCAGAGCGAGGTTATAGACAACGACGAACTGCCTTAGGGGCTCCGACTCCGGATTTTCTTGAGGTTTACTCCTGGAGCCTTTTCCATGACTGGATATGGCCACAAAGCAGTGGAGGTTTTAAATCAGAGTTTTCCCTCTCCTAGATGGACTGCCTTCCCAGGCTGACGAGCCCCATCTGCCCGAGACTCGTGGGGGCGGGAGCGTCTACCTTCCCGTGCAGGTCTATAGCACCTGCCCACTGCCCAAGGAACATGGAACAGGCCCATTATAATAACATATTTTCAACTTCACTTGGATCTATGACATGACAATTGATCCTGTGTTAAACCTACACAAGTAGCATAGCCACCACCAAGCAACTTGCTCCAATGACATTCCAGAATTAATCTTGACTAATTCTGATGTAAACTACACTGCAGGAGGAGACTACAAATTTAGTCTTTGAGATACAGCATGTAAACGGGCCCTTCGGCCCACCGAGTCCCCACCGACCAATGATCAGCCAAACACCAGTTCTATCCTACATCCTCGGGATAATTTACAGAAGATAATTAACCTACTACCTTGCATGTCTTTGTGATGTGGGAGGAAACCGGAGCACCCGGAGGAAACCCACGCAGTCATAGGGAGGACATGCAAACTCCATACAGACAGCACCAATAGTAAGGATCGAACCCGGGTCTCTGGCGTTGTCAGGGAGCAACTCTACTGCTGCGCCTCTGTGCCGCCCTTATCATAAAACAGAATTCACTAATTCAACTGCACAGTTTCAGGCTGGTGAGCTGGTATTTTGAAAAACACTGAAATTAAAAGTCAAGCTGATTTGAACAGGCTCATTTTAGATTTTTCTTCATTTTGCAGTGCATGGCTTGGGCAGTTCAGCAAATTTAGAATCCATTATAATAATGGATTACTCATTGTGTTGATCCTGACACTGAGTTCCAGGCATCCACCACCCTCTGTGCAAAGAAAGCTCACCCCGTACATTTCCTTGAGACTTTGCCTCCCTCGTCTTAAAGCTATGCCCTCTAGTCTTTGACGTTTTCACCCGGAGAGAAAGGTTCTGAGTGTTCTATCTAACTTATCTATCCTTCTATGCCTCTCATAACTTTATACACTTCTATCAGTTCTGCCCTCAACCTCTGGCATTCCAGCAAAAACAATCCAAGTTTGTCTAACCTTGCCTGATAGCTAATACCTAATCCAGGCATCATTCAGGTAAAGTTATTTGACATCCTCATCAAAGCCTCCACATCCTTCCTGCAATGGGGTGACAAGACTGCATGCAATACCCAAAATGTGGCCTTACTAAGATCATGAAAAGTTAAATCTCAGTCACTAGCTTCAGCTGGAAATGTTTTATTTATCAAATTTAAGTTGCTGATCCACTCATTATCTTGCAGAAGGGTCTCGAACTGAAACGTCACCTATTCCTTTTCTCCAGAGATGCTGCCTGACCCGCTGACTTACTCCAGTGTTCTGTGTCTATCTTGCTGAAACTCTGATTCCTTGCATCATGCTTCTCCAGCAGCCTGGAATAATAGTAGAAGCTTCCCAATGGCTTCATAAAATCATACTGCCTAAACATAGCGAGACTAGTCCACAGCAACCTTTGCTTGTCTTAATGTCAAGTGACCACAGGAGAGGTTGGAATACCTCTCGGACTTTTAGCAGCAAATGTTGATACACAGCTATTTTAAAATTTAGCTGTGAACAGGCTTCCATTTATTCATTATAATTTATGTTTAAATAAATATTGCATTAAATGCAATATCCACAAGGTGTCACCACCACTTTTTTTTTAGATAGTGGTGAATTTCATGTTTGTCTTCTATACCTGGATCTTCTTATAGAGTCCACATCACAAGATTAGAAATTGCTCAGCCAGAGCTGAACACACTTCTCGGCATCTGCATACAATTACGTCTTGCGCATGGTGGTGGAAAGATTGGTGGAAACAGTGCCGCGACGTGAACACTCTTTTCTTGACCCATATGCCTGGCTAATGGGTCATCTTTGGTCATAGAGTCATACAGTGTGGAAATAGGCCGTTCAGTCCAACTTGCCCATGCCGACCAACATGCCCTATCCTCACTAGTCCCACCTGCCTTCATTTTGGCCCACATCCCTCCAAACCTGCCCTATCCATGTACCTGTCCAAATGTCTCTCAAACATTCTGATAGTACCTGTCACAATAGCAGCTTTTTTTTGTAATGAACAAGAAAAATCTCATCCTATACATATTATTGCTCTATTTGACTTCCGTACCTATTTACTTGTTGAATTACTAATATTTTCATATTTATTTATTAATTGATTCAATTAAACCAGCATTCATTCCAATTTCTGACAACACTAAGGGCGGCACGGTGGCGCAGTGGTAGAGTTGCTGACTTACAGCGCCAGAGACCGGGTTCAATCTTGACAACGGGTGCAGGCTGTACGGAGTTTGTATGTTCTCTCTTTAACAGCGTGGGTTTTTACCAGGTACTCCAGTATCCTCCCAAACACCAAAGACATACAGGTTTGTAGGTTAATTGGCTTTGGTAAAATTGGCTATGGTGGGCCGAAGGGCTTGTTTTCCCGCTGTATCTCTAAATTAAACGAAACACGTTTAAAGAAAACACTGACATCGTCCTTAACACAAGAAAGCATTGCATAGTGAGGCATGAAGTCTAGATCCCTGTCTGTGCTCACAGGCGGATGTAAAACATTGTGCCACTAATTTTTAAAAGAGCAGGCGTTTTGCCCCATGTGTATCCCTCAACTAACAGATTATCTGATCATCACATGCCTGTTTGTAGGAGCTGTTGTGCTCAAATTGCCTCCTGTGTTTCCGATGTTGCAATGGTGACTAAATTTCAGAAGAACTTCATTAGCTTAAAGTCCATTGGGATGTTGTGAAGTAATTAAAAGTACTTTATAAATGTCTCATTATTTTTTATCCTTCTGATAATAATCTGCTTACAGATTAGCTATCCAATAGGAATAACCAAAGAAAGACACAAAAAACTGCAGTAACTCAGCGGGTCAGGCAGCATCTCTGGAGAAAGGAATAGGTGACGCTCAGGTTGAGACCCTTCTTCAGATTGATATTCCTTTTCTCCAGAGATGCTGCCTGACCTGCTGAGTTACTCCAGCTTTTAGTGTCTATGTTCGGTGTAAACCAGCATCTGCAGTTCCTTCCTACACAATAGAAATAACCCTTGACATTTTTTTTGATTTAACCTCTGGAAAACTTCTGAAGGAAACCTATTTGTAGGAGAAAAATCTGCAATGTTTTGTTACCTCATTAATGGCTCCATTGTTATACATCTTGCTAAAACTGATTTAATAGGTTAGCTGTGCTGTTTTCACAAATTCATCAGTTCATAAGTGATAGGAGCAGAATTAGGCCATTTGGCCCATCGTCTACTCTGCCATTCAATCATGGCTGATCTAGCTCTCCCTCCAACCCTCATTCTCCTGCCTTCTCTCCATAACCCCCGAGTCCCGTTCGAATCAAGAATCTAACTATCACTGCCTTAAAAATATCCATTGACTTGGTCTCCACAGCCTTCTGTGTTTTATTTTCCACTATAGCAGGGTGTGTACCTTTGTTGTTTTGACTTTTATTTTCAAATCCCTGTTGGTTATTCAAATTGCAGTCAACAGGAAAATTGGATGAAAGGTGCAAATAAGCACTTATTGCTTATGAAATGAATGCTGGCAGAACCATGGCAACGAGATCCTCAAGGACTCTCTGCGATGAGGTCTCCGTTTTTCTGGAGAGATTTTTAATGCCCGCCTTCCTGTCAACATTAAAGCTTGCACCGGCTGTTTACCGATACACCGGCCACATGTAAACACTGCTCTAAACGCTCTTACTTCATGCACCGCTTGTGTCTGAAGGGAAGGTCACAACTTGGAACCGAGCAGTCTCAAAGGAAGCCAAGAAAAAAAATTGGATAAGTCCACCGATGGGTGTGGTTGGGTTTTTGCCTATTTTGTTTTAGAAATGTCAGCCATGTTGCATTGTAGTCATAGTGACACATAATTGAGATTATATTGAAATAGCTGAGATAGTTTAAAATAGATTGCAATTCACAAGAGGGCACTTTTATCTATACCCAGGTAATATGAACATGATTTCATCGTGTGACAGTTTTTATTTGCAAAGATTACACCTGCACGTCTCTTTCTCCCCGAGAGAAAGAATAGATTTATGGTCGAACTTTTTTTGGCACGGAGCAACAACTCTGAGTGAATGGTGTTTGATGTCAAAACAAGTTGCTCTTGTAGTTCAGGTGAAATAAAAACAGTAAATGTTGGTATGCACAGTGCACCTGTCATCATGAACAAAAGTTAATTATGTTCATAATTTTGCTACAGTTTAGTCTTGTGACTAACCTAGTTTTTCTTAGAATTTATACTGGGATTTTCATCAGATTTTCTGAGGGCACTAATTTATCTGTTTAAGCCATTCACTTTAATATTGACAAAGCTTAGTGGTGTCATAACTTTCATGGTCTGATGCCATCTTCTTTCTTTTTTCCTTCATAAGGCCACTAGCATAATCTAGGACCAGTCTCACCAGTCACTCCCTCATCTCTTCTCTCCCATCAGGCAAGATACAGACATTTGAAAATGCACATCTCCAGATTCAGGAACAGTTCCTTCCCAGCTGGAGCGCTAGTATGGGTGTTGTGGGTTGAAGGGACTGGTTTCCAGAGGGCTAGTATGGACATTGTGGGCTGAATGGATTCTTGTGCTGGTGGCTCAGTCACTCAAGCCTGTTGTGCTGGCAGCTCACTCACTCACGGCTGGTGGGCTGGCAGTCGACTCACGGCTATTCCTTGAAATTCCATTTCAAGCAGGGTGCAAGGCCACCAAATTCAAGTGCTGTTTCTTACCACTTCAAGCAGGGTGCGAGGCCACCAAATTCAAGTGCAGTTTCATACCACTTCAAGGAGGGTGCAACACCACCAAATTCAAGTGCAGTTTCATACCACTTCAAGGAGGGTGCAACACCACCAAATTCAAGTGCAGTTTCATACCATTTCAAGCAGGGTGCAAGGCCACTAAAGACAGCAAGTCATGCTCTCTCCCTCCTCCATCTTGCAGAGACTGAGCCACACCAACACTTCTGGGTTATATTGTCCCTCTCCCCTCAGAAGGGGCGTGGCCTTCCTGGTGTGATTGACAGGAGAGAGAATCTCAACATTTTTTAAACACTAATAACTATTTTATTTTTCATCAATGGGAAAAATCTTCGGCACCTGATGAGCGGATGGGGACTCCAAGTAAGATGGCCAAAGATCACAGCCGTACGTGGTAGCGTTTTTTCTAACATCAATATAAAGCGCAAACAGGAATTGGTCAAGATTAGACTTTTAATAATATGGAAGGCAAGGCAAGTTTAATTAGGCAAGTTTAATTAGGCAAGGCAAGTTTAATTAGGCAAGATAACTTTAATTAGGCAAGGCAACTTTAATTAGGCAAGGCAACTTTAATTAGGCAAGGCAACTTTAATTAGGCAACACAGCTTTAGCATTTCCAAAGCAAAGGCAACACAGCTTTAGCATTTCCAAACCAAAGGCAACACAGCTTAAGCATTTCCAAACCAAAGGCAACACAGCTTTAGCATTTCCAAACCAAAGGCAACACAGCTTTAGCATTTCCAAGATATATTTTCAAACCACATTAAGGGCACTGACAGGTCAGTAAAACCACTCACTGTTTAGTAGACATGTGTTCAGTGTTATTCACAGCTCAGAGAGACGTGACCTTCTCGCTCCCTCATCTTGCAGAGACTGACTGAGGCACTCAACACTTCCGGGCTTTATAGTCCCTCCAGAAGGGGCGTGGCCTTCAGGAGAGAGAATCTCAACATTTTTAAAACACTAATAACTCTTTTTTTAGAGGTGTAAGAAAAATCCTCTTGTCCTGTGCAGCGGAGGGGGACTCTGAGTAAGATGGACAAAAATCACACCCGTAAGTCGCAGCTTTTTTCTAAAGTCAATATACAGAACAACAGGAAGTGGTCAAGATCAGACTTTTAGTAATATAGATTGCAAGTGAGATTAGAAATTTCTACGTTGATCAAATCTTGACACGAGGCACATACCTATAGATCCTGAAGTGATACTGTTTGAGTGAATCTATTCCTGATGTGGATTAACTACTTTTAAAGAGCAGCAGTAAATCAAACCAAATGTTTCAAGCTCTCTAGTACAAAAAATGAAAACAAGAGAGAGACCAAAACACAGGACATACAGATGATCAAACTAACTGAGGAAACCAGTTCATGTATTGAGGCTGTACAGTACAATACAAAAAAGGTTCACCTCCTTGTTTTCAAAGAAGGATACTTGTGGTGCATTTATGTAAAGACGTAAATAGATTATGTTGATATACTTTGCAGTTAGACCAAAATATGCACACACCTTTATTTTGAACTTCCTCCTGCCCCGCAGTTATAACTGTGGTTATAGTCCCAGCATGGTTTAAGATTACCCAGTGATGAACAATATCTGAGAGGTTTCAACTTTTCCCCCAAAAAACTATATAATAAAGGTCACTTCAAGAACAATATGTGAGAACCTTTGAGGGGGGAGGCAGTGAGGGGGTGAGAGAATTAAATAGAGTGGAGAGAGAGAGAGCAAGAGAGGGACATGTTGAAGGGTGCAGAAGATATTGTTGAGGGGAAGAGGCAGTGAAGGGTGGGGCCACACATTTGTGGTTATATGGTTATATGACCTCATTGAGGAAGAAGCAATGTAGGAGAGATAAAGGGGCAAAGAGTGCGTGGGGGAGAGACAATAAGCAGAGGAACAAAGAGTGGAATATGAGGGAATTGGGTTTGGGTACTTGGGAGGAGAGGGGTGGCAAAAGTAGATGGGATATATGGGGTTTGGTGAGAGAAGGCTGAGGGAGGTTGGGGCATATAAATGGAAGTGTGTGCGAGCTGGAGGAAAGCTTGGAAGGGCTGGGCAGGAATTGGGGTTGGAGAGGAGATTTGGGGACAGATGTTTCGAGGAACGTGTGGGGATGGTTAGAGCGTTGGGGAAGAATGCGTGGGCAAGGTATGGTTGGGTCGGATTTGGGCAGGGTCGGGGCTGGTGTAGGGGAGCACTGGTGTGGGGCAAGGGGGGATGGCTGGTGAAGGTTAGGTTAGGTATGGGGCTGGGGTATGGTTGGTGTAGGGGATCACTGGTGAGGGCGAGGGGGTGATGGCTGGTGAAGAGTAGGCCTGGTGTAGGGCAAGAGGGGGGATGTCTGATGTTGGGCTAGGCTTGTGTAAGGCAAGGGGGAGCTGGATAGGGGCAGGGCTGGTGTAAGACAGTGCTGGTAAGGGGTGAGGGAGGGGGGGGGAGGTGCTGCCTGGTGCAGCACGAGGGGGGAGGATGGCTGATGTAGGGCAGGACTGGAGTATGGCAGGGCCAGGGGAGGGAGATGGCTGGATAAGGGCAGGGCTGGTGTAGGGAGAGCTGGTTTTGAAGGGGTCAGTCCCCTCTACCGACTGGGGCATGCCAGGGGACATGGCCACCGGGGTCATTGCCAGGGGGCTTTGTCATTGCTGAGGAGCGTGGTCAATGCCAGAGGGTGGGTGACAAGGGGTGGGGCTGTGACCAGGAGGCGTGGCCGTGACCAGTGGGCGTGGCCGTGACCAGGGGCGGGGCCTGACTAAGGGGCGGGGCCATGACTACGGGGCGTGGTCTGGTCATCGCCAGGGGTTGCGGCCATAACCGGGGGCGTAGCGGTGACCACCAGGGTACGGGGCCATCACCAGGGGCGGGGCCATCACCAGGGGCGGGGCCACAACCAGGAGGCGTGACCGTGACAGGTGCGCTTGCGCGCAGCCGCCAGATGACAGGTGCGCGGCGGCAGCTTTTCATTCACATCACGCCCTAGCAACGGGCGGGGGGGCGGGCGAGCGGCAGCCTAGCAACGGCTGCTGGCGGCCTCCCAGCGCCTCAGCACCGGGCCCGCCCACCCGACCACCCCGCCCCCTTCACTGCCAAGCACTTCCTCGTTTTCTTTTAAAGCTTCTTTCACTCTTTTGGATTTTTTTGCGCTAACGAGGAGGAGAATGGCTCCGGTGCTGATGGGGTTGCTGGCCATCGCCCTGTTCAGCTGCCCGAGGGCGTCCTGCGACTATAAGAGAGACTTCCCCGAACTGCCGGCCCACCGGCGGGAGATCTTCCAGCAGCTGGCAACTTTGAGGGGCGCTTCCAGGGTGCGGAGAGATGCTTCCCCCCGCCTCACCGCCCGCCAAGCAGACTCCTGTGGCAGTGACACCTCCGATCAAGGCGCCCTGAGGCAAAACACCCATCAGGTGAGTCCGGCTTCCACACCCTGACTCCCCATGGCGCCGTCAGGTGCCTTTCGTTATTCACTTTGCGGATTGTTTGTGTAGGAAGGAACTGCAGACGTTGCTTTAAACCGAAGATAGACACAGAAAGTTGGAGTAACTCAGCGGGTCAGACAGCATCTCTGGAGAAAAAGAATGGACGTTTTGGGTCGAGATCCTTCTTCTGAAGCAGAATTTGGACACGAAATTTCACCCCTTCCTTTTCTCCAGAGATGCTGTCTGACCCGCTGAGTTACTCCAGCTTGAGCTTTTCGTGTCTATCTTGCTGATTGTATGCTTCGTTGTTACCTTCCCCTCATCTAACAATGATCCATTCTACATTTCCCTGATCATCGTCTCCTTTGTCGTTTACACATCTTACCATTCCACATATCTTTAGTCTCCCTGGCCCCCGACTCACAGTCTGAAGAAGGGTCTCGACCCGAATCGTCACCCATTCCTTCTCTCCAGAGATACTGCCTGCCCCGCTGAGTTACTCCAGTTTTTTGTTTCTATCTTAGGTGCTTTTCCAAGGTGGCCAAGCGCTGTCAAGGCTTCTGCATGGAAGCTGATCGGTGCCGGGGTTCCTTATCCAGCCTGTTAAAGCCACCACCAAAGCAGGGACCAAAAACATCACGGTGGAAATATCAGATATAAAATTGCACTTCAAAATGAAATTGAACCGAATGAGGTTTAAAAAAACGCTGTTTTATGGTAAAACGCTAAAACCCTGTTTTATGTACGCCAGCTTTAAACAAAAGCCGGTGATCACAGCTGTCGATGTGTCTGCCTTAATAGTAAAGTGCAGTACAGTTTTGCTTAATCTAGATCTTGCTCATGTATCTCGCTTTGTGTGGTTTCCGGAATCTACCAGCACAAAGTGTAGTTTATCTTATTTTGACGACACTTTCCGTGTTGTGCTTTAATATTCCAGAGTTCCAGCTTGTGAATTGTGTAAAATAGTACTCTGAGAAAAGATTGGGGGATTCTATATTTGAGTGCGGCGTTTCTATCTTATAGGATCTGGATGCTTCTTTCCAAGCCAGGCATATCCTGTAAGGCAGAAACACAAGTTGAAGTATCATATTTGACTAAATTCCACCTATCAACCAATAAGCTGTTACATTTTAAAAAAACACATCATTTTTTCACCTCCGCAACATTGCAAAAATCAGATCGTCTCTCACACCCCCCGCTGCTGAAAGACTCATCCATGCCTTCATCTCCTCCCGACTGGACTACTGTAACGCTCTTCTTTTCGGAATCAATTCCAGCAGCATCAAACGACTCCAACTGGTCCAAAATGCAGCCGCTCGACTCATTACCCACACCAAATCCTGGCACCACATCACCCCAGTTCTCAAAGAACTTCACTGGCTTCCCATTTCCCACCGGATCACCTACAAAATCCTGGTCCTCACCTACAAAGCCCTCAACAACCTGCCCCCCCCCCCCTTATCTCATTGACCTCCTCTCCCCCTACCAACCCTCACGGTCCCTCAGATCCACATCAGCTGGTCTCCTCTCCACTCCGAAATCAAACCTCTGCACTTTTGGAGGCAGAGCCTTCTCCAGGGCAGCTCCCAGGCTCTGGAATTCCCTCCCACAACCGGTCCGAAATTCTGAGTCCCTCGCCATCTTCCAGTCCCGCCTCAAGACCCATCTCTTCACCTCTGCATACCCTTAGTCCCATGTTCCCCTCCCCTCTGTCTTACTGCTCTATTTTGTTTTGTTTATTCCTGATTCTCAATTGTAAAGCGACTTTGAGTCCTGAAAAGCGCTATATAAATAAAATCTATTATTATTATTATTATTATTTGAACTTGTTGATTAGATTTTTAAAATTTCGACAATCATATTAAGAAATATGGAACCAAGGCAGATAAAATTTGTTGAGACACAGATCAGCCATGATCCAGGACTTGTGTAGCCGACCTCTCGTTGTTCCGAGATGATTCTAATTATAAATGTATTTGAGTGCTGTTTGCCCTTTGTTATCGTTTTGTTTCTCAGAACATTCTTGCATTAACTGGATTTTCCTGTTGAGGTACCACAGTCTGGACTTTGCTTAAAGATCAGATGATATATGTGAGGACTTGTAGTGCAACTTAACTTAATTTGTTAGTTCTAGGAAAGTTCACTGTAAAATGTGTTAATATGTGGAGTAACATATGGCTTGAACTTTTTTATTATATGATAAGTATGAAAGTGAGGCTCAATTGCACAATCTCCTAATAACAGCAAGAATGTAGACACCAATCACTCCAAGTTGTTTATGGCATGCATAGTATCATCAAGTAGATAATATTGGTTTGGCAAAATCAAGTTTGACAACTTCAGAGTATGAAATCCCTTTGTTCAAAGTCTATGTATAAAACCAAATAACTTCAAGCCCAGTTGAGTTTATTGTCCATTATATGCACAGGTTCAGTGAGGTATAGGTACATTCAAAATCTTGCTTGCAGCATCACATAGACAGACGAACACACAAGATTTAATAGGACCCTGAGGGGCAACTTTTTACACAAAGGTTGATAGGTACTGTATATGGATCAGGCTGCCGAAGGAGGTAGTTGAGGCAGGTACAATACAATACAACAATACAATACAATATGGTTTTATTTGTCACATTGCACATAAAGTGCAAGTGAAATGAATTTGCCAACAATGAGAAAGAACACACAAAAACACAATAACAATTTAACACAAACATCCCCCACAGCATTCATCACTGTGGTGGAAGGCACAAAATTTGGCCAGTCCACTATCACAACATTTAAGAAACATTTGGACAGATTCATGGATAGGATAGGTTTAAAGGGATTTGGCTAAATGCAGGCAGGTGGGACTTGGGTAGATGGGGCATGTTGGTCGGCGTGCGCAAGTCAGGCCGAAGGGCCTGTTTCCATTCTATGAATTCATGATTTGTTTTGACTTGGAAATTATGGGAAAAATTGTGAAAGACTATTCCTTCTGGCAAATGGATCTAACAACCGAGTACAGGTTCAAAGTCATAGGCCAAGGATCTAGACTGCAGATGCAGGCAAACATTTCCATTGAGAGTTAAACAAATTTGCAGTCATCTTCCCATATAAAGTGGTGGAATTTGGCTCTACATTTAATTTTCAGGGAAGTTGAACAACGATCTGAGGATGAGGTATTCTCATGTATAAGGATAAAATGTGGAAGTACGATACTGCGGTGAGATGGTGGACGAAAGTACAAAAGCAAGGAGCCGCACAGGCACAATGGGATAAACAGGCTTCTTCTGTGTTATAAGATCCCATTTCCTCATTTCTTTGTACAGCTTAACCACTCAGAGGATAAGCTGGAGTGGCATGAGGAATGGAAAGATTAACCCCATCATTTCATTACACCTTTCTTACACGTTAAAAGTGATATTCGGAAATACTGAAAAATAATACTCTGCTTTGTAAAGATTTAGATTACTCTTTGTGTGTAATTATAATATAAATCAAGTTCCTGCACGTTTGTTATATGGAAACTAAAAACATTGTTGGTCGTTCCATTATATTGTTAGCAGATTTATTTTTCTTAATGTGGCTCAACGTATTTTGTAACATGGTGCTTTTAGATTGGACGATATTCAAATTCAAGATTAATTATTTTAATTACAGAAAACAGTTCATCTCCAGGTCATTGTAAATGTGTACAAACAATTCTCTTTTTAATTTTCTTAATTTCTCCACGCCTGAATCCCCATCCCCACCCCCACCCAAATATATTGTTTAAAGTCATGTAGCCCTAGTTATTCAGTCTGATGGATCATTGGTCCCAGCTCGATTCAAGTAAAGCTCAACCTGTTGGAGTACATCCCTCTTTCCCCAATGTTTGACATTTCATCATTGCAATGTGCCCTACAATGCAAATCCCATTTCTTCCATAGTAATCTTTTACCATTGCATTGAATTCGTTGATCTTTTTTAATGTTAGCTCATGGCTTAGGTAATAATCAAGACATTTTAAATTGGACCCCAATTATTCAATCTCGTTTGGTAGATCCTCCTTATTAGTCCTATCTATATCATTGGTTCCTGCAGGGAGCATGATGACTAGATATTCTGCCTCACGCTTTAAATTCCTTTCTAAGCCTGATGAGATGTAGTAACTCCTGGCTCTGACCTTTGGAACTCATGCTCATGTGAGCACAGAACACTATCTATTTTCATAACTATACTTTCCCACATAATATAAATACTTATTAAATAAATACAATAAATTATTGACTATGCTTGTTAATTTTAATTTCATCCAGAAATGTTTTAGTTAGATGTATGCATTTGATTATGTTTTAGTGAGCTCCTTTTAAGATGAAATACAAATCTTATAAACCAAATTATCTAGGACTCACCGTCAAGTTAATTTATTGAACCAACAATAAACAAGGTGTTTTTATCCTATTGTGTCTGCTTTAATTATAAAGCTGCACCTTTGCCTTCACCTTACTTGTGTTCCTTACTCACTAAAGGCAAACTTCTATTGATATTGCATTTAGTGCGTTTGCCTACTGAGTTATAGAAAACATATGGGCTTTTTATTTCCAGGTCAGAATGTTCTTAATCAGCTACTTCAGTTACTTATTGTTGCTGGATTCTGTTAATTAGACATCCATGAAAATGGAATTCTAACTGTCCTGATTCATTTCCAACTACTAGGCTTCATTTCTCGTATTATATCTACCTGTCAAAGGGAGGAAATGTAGAATCAAGGTTGGAAGACACAAGATTGGTAAAACAGGATTAGGCTGACACAAAGGATCTTCCAGAACCGATCTGCGCATTGGATTATGGGAAAGTAGCAGTAGGCTGTGAGTAGTTGTGAGATTGCAAAGCTGGAGATGATGGAGGGACATTGTCATTATTCATTAAAATAATGCGTTGTCAAGACACTTAGAAAATCATTACAGGATTGAGCAAAGTGAACATGTATGTATGCAAGGGAAAGCTTTGGAGTTCTTTGAAAATTTACCCAGAGACTAAATGGGGCGAATCAGAGAACTTGTTATATTTGATTTTCAGAATAGCTTTCATACGGTCCAACCAAAAGATGGTGAACAAAGTTGGAGCAGATTGCATCGTGGTGATACCATAGCACTGACTGAGTGAGACTAGGTTAACAGATGGAAAACAAATAAAACGGGTCTTCTCAGGTTTGCAGGTTTTGACTATCAGACTCGCAAAGGGTTCTATGCTTAGACCTCAATTATTCAAAGTTTGTATTGACAATGTGGCTGAGTTTATCAATAACTAAAAACAGTGAGAATGTGAGTAGTAAAGAGGATGCAAAGAGGCTTTGAGGGGATACGGGCAGATGACGTGAGTTGGCAGCAGAAGCATAATGAGGAAAGATGTAACGGTATCCACTTCGGCAGAGATAGCATAGGTGCTGAAGGTGATAACTACTGAATAAAAAGATTCTACATTGGGAGGATTAGGTGCGTCGGCATTTGAAATGAAATATCTGGAGAAGTAGGTTAAAATTGACATATTTAAACACACAAGAAAGCAAAAAACTACAGATGCAGTGCATCTGAAAACCCCCCAGAAAATGCTTTAAATACTTAGCAGGTCATGCAGTATTTATGATGAGAGAAACAATTAACATTTCGTTAACATGTACATATCTGCATTAATGTGCTTATTGCCTATTGGGAGGAGTCATCCCTCTGCTGTCACCTCTTGTAGACTATTAGAAGGACTGAGGTAGGACAGAGGAGGACAATGTTACAAAGATTAGTTTAGTTTAATAGTTTAGAGATACAGCCTGGAAGCAGGCCCTTCAGCCCTTCAAGTCCATGCTGACCAGCGATCACCCATAGACTAGTTATATCCTAGACACTAGGAGTAATTTACAGATGCCAATTAACCTGCAAATCTGCAAGTCTTTGGAATGTGGGAGGAAACCGGAGTACCTGGAGAAACCCCACACAATCACAGGGAGACTCCATACCAACAGCCACCGTAGTTGGGATTGAACCCGGGTCTCTGGGGCTGTAAGGCAGCAACTCTACCGCTGCGCCACTGTGCTGCCTGATGGAAATATATTTTTCTGCCAATGGACACTATATCAGTTTGAAATGCAGTTCACATTTGAATAAAGTGCCATAGTTTCAAATGTTCTGGTTCTTTCTCAGCATGAGTTATGGTGGGTGATGCAATTGGTGACAGGTGAGGAGAACATTTCATAAGGGATCAAAGCTAATGGTTTTCTTCAGTGGGAGGAGGTTATAGACCATACATAGCTAATAGTTGGGGAAGCAAAATGACAGCACCAAGGCAAGCACAGAATGTCAGATATGTATCAATGTAAGCAACAGTTTTCAATCAAACTAACAAGATGGAACAGATTCAGAATGTCTTTCTGTTACGATTATGCCATCCACTATAAAATTACTGAAAGCACAGAAATATAAATTTAGTTTTTTTTTAATGTGAAGCAACTCTGAGGAAAAAAATATTATCTGCTGATTAATAGATGCCTTGCATCTGCAGATTCAAGTGTGATTCATGAACCAAATACAAATTGGCAGAGCAGTAGATGGATAAGTGGATGTTCTAATTTCTATTGTATTCTAATTAGTTGCCATGGTTTGTTCGTTACGGTGCATTTCTTTCAGTACAATCAAAACATCTGTGCTCCCACAGAGGCAATATGTTTCTTTAAACGCATATTAGTTACAAATTTAAAGACGTTTTAACAAAAAGGTTTTGCTTAAATATTTGCTGAAGGATAAAATGTGCCAAGAAGATTATATTAAAGTTTCATAATTTCTTGGCATTAGCTGTAAAAAGCCAGTCAGTAAATCATGAAATATCATTCTCTATAATATTTACAGAGACTTAGATAACTAACATAATTGTGTATTAAACTGTAGATGATAAGGGAAATGTTATTTACATTTATTTGTATTTTCCTTGAGCCAATTAAAAACATTGGCTTCTCTGTCTTTGGAGATGAACATAAGTTTCTTCCCGCATGTGAATTTTGGGATTTCAATACCATTGCTGACATTTATTGCCAGATTTTTAATTTAATAGGGATTTGACAGTTATGGAGAGCTGATTTAAAAACAAGTGGAACTGAGGCTGAGATCAGATTGGCCATGATCTTATTGAATGGTAAAGTATGTTCAAAGGACTATAGAATCAACTCCCGTTTCTAATTCTTTGTTTTATATATTCTTTGTGATGTCCTCGGAATATTCCTACAATCAATCTCTTGTTTCAACAACACCTTCTATATCCTGAAATAGTATAACTCCTAACACAGTGTGCCATCCCGGTGAATTTGAATAGATAAGAAATCCAGCTAATGTTGCTTGCCAAGAGTGTTCTGCTTTGCATATGTCACCAGCCTATATAATACTTCAATGTATTTGCTTTAGTTATTTAGTTGCTAAGCAACAGAATTTTGTCCCCTGTTTATCCTAACAAAATAGCTCATCCTGTAAAACTTTCTTCGTTACTGGAAAAGACCTTTCTCACTCTCCCGGTCTCTAAAAATGATTGCCTAATCTCTTCATAAACTTTTCATGCCGGCCATTGTTTCAGTAACTCTCTTCTAAACTCAACGATAGATTTTGAAGGGCATAAAGACAATAGACCATACAAAAACTTAGCATAATACCGCATGGTAATTTCCAACCATCCCAACTCTCATATAATTTATTCAATAAATAGTTTTGAAAGAACATTATGTAAATGTTGTGCTTTTGATATTGTTGTGATTAAAGTTAAGGACTTTAATAATCAGTTAAGGGCTTTCATGGAAATATCTAATCTACCTATTTACCCATCTACCTATCTACCTATCTACTTATCTATCTTCTTGTTTGTCTGTCTGTGAGATCAAGGAACTACGCCAAAATGGTATACAATAGCGCAAAGACTTTTGCAGAATCTTACTCAACTTTTTCCCATGGCCGCTAGTATCAAGTTTCTTCACGTTTGATGTTATATTTCACGTTATTGATATTTAAAGTTTTAAAAAAGCCCAGTTTGAGAAGAATAACTGACTGCAGTGTGAGGTTTCTAGCAGCTTCCAGGTACGACGTCACAATGGCATCTCGCAGTCCTCCAATCACAATGGCATTCATTTACATACGCTGCCGTGAACATTCCGCAAGCCAACAATGACATCACAATGGGATCTCAGCTGCCACTCCCCACAGCCCACTCCCCACAGCCCACTCCCCACAGCCCACTCCCCACAGCCCACTCCCCACAGCTGAACAGGAGAGGGGGCAATTACATTATTTTTAAAAAACCTGAAAGCAAGAGAAGGGGGAGGCAGTGCTTGGGGATACGTCCCTGCACAGTTGGGGGCTATGGGTGAGTGCTGGAATATTGCGTTGGGGGAACGGGTTGTGTTGGGGGAACGGGTCAGTGGTGGAATATTGCATTGGGGAACGGGTTGCGTTGGGGGACCAGGCCTCTAGTGTGACAGGGACCCAACGGGTCCCAGTTGGTCTAGTACTATTACTAAAACTCTCATCTTGCTTGTGATTCTGTGTGCATGCCCATACGCTCCCGGAATAAGTTATTCACATTTTATACTTTACGAAATCCAGTTTGAGAAAGAATCACTTGAACTTGCAGTGGCAGTTAGCAGCTATGATGTCACAATGGGATCTCATTTATATAAACTGCCCGTGAGCAGTACTCCACCCGACAATGACATCACAATGGGATCTCATTTACATAAACTGCCCATCAACAGTGTTCCACCCAGTGCAATGAGAGATTTGTTACATTGTTGATAGGAGAGGGAGGGAGTGGGGGAGGGGAGGAGGAGAAATGTTATTTAAACATTGTGTTTAGTGGAGGAGTGTGATAGGGGAGAGGTGAGGAGTGAGGGAGCAGGGAGATAGAGGGAGAGGAGGGGTGTAGGGAGGGGAGAGCGGTTACTGAGGGGGTGAGGGAGGAGGAGAAGAAGAAGAGAGAAGAGAGGGTGTGAGGAGGGAGTGTTGGGGAATGGCGGGGACTGGAGGAGGATAGGGGTAGGAAGAGGGATGGCAAGGCGCAGTTGGGGAGAGTTGCCGTGACACGTGTCATAACGGGGATCACTGGCGTCACAACGGGAACCCGTCAGCCACGCCGGCGCAGTTGGGGACTATGGGTGAGTGGTGGAATATTGCAATTGGGGACCAGCCCTCCCATGGGACAGGCACCCAACGGGTCCCACTTGGTCTAGTATCCACTAAAATACTGTTCGTGCTGCAGGTCTTAAAGCCATTGGGCACTTTCTTTCCAGAGAACCAACTTTGCTGTTTTCCCACCAGAGCATCTGGTTCTTGGTTGAATGTCTATTCTCCCTTTTTATAGCTACTGATTGCAGCTTTGATCAACTTTAAACCATATGACCTTGAAACTGTTAGAGTTGTTCATAAATTCAAAGTAATCCGATCTTAAAGTCTTTTGACTACAAAGTTTTCATGTCCATATGACAAGATAGATATTTTGTTGGTAGATAGACTTGATGGGCTGAATGGCCTAATTCTGCTCATATGTTTTATCGTCTTATGGTCTTAGCTTGGAGATTCTTCCCAATGTTTTGCAATGGCGGCGCTATTCCAGTGTATTCCAATAAACTGAAGTACTAGGGGCGCCGCATTGAAGGCAGCCTTTGCCTACAGTCTGATGTTTTTCAATCTTAAAAAAAAAAATTAGTCTGTTTTAAAGTATGTTTTGGAGATTTCTTTAGCTTTTCTATGTTGGGGAGGGGGGTAGGGTAAGGGGGAAACCGTTTCCCAG
Source organism: Malacoraja senta (assembly GCA_038087875.1). NCBI lineage: Eukaryota > Metazoa > Chordata > Chondrichthyes > Rajiformes > Rajidae > Malacoraja > Malacoraja senta. The sequence continues at coordinate 39,461 of JAXLNO010002980.1, forward strand.
TCAGTTCCTGGTGAGGATGCGACTATTCTCCGAGTCGAGTCCTCGCCCCCCTCCTCGCGGCCTACCACCTGGATTGGAACGGCCTTTCCTGCCGGGGACCGGACCAGAGCTCCAGCAGTGGCGGTGCAGGGCTGAATACATCACGGAGCGGGCGATGCCTTACCTGGGATCGCCGTTAAAGCTCCGGAGTTTTGGGCCTGCTGCTTCAACATCGGAGCTGTGGTTTGCAGAGCTTCCAGCACGGCCGGCACTGACTTCAACGTCGCGGAGTCCTGGGGCCCTTTGCCGAGGGCCACCAGCGTTGCATCTCCACCCTGTGTACTTCGGGAGCCGCGGACTCCGGTAGGGGGTGGCCTATTCGGATGTCCTCCAGTCCCAACGTCGGACTTCCATCACCCTGGCGAGCGGGCCTGAACATCGGGCCGGCCGTAGCGGCGACAGCTGGGGTTCGGGAGCACCCCGACCACGGGAGGACAGCAGAGGAGGATGACTGAATTTTGGAGCCTTCCCTCACAGTGGGAAACATTGATCCCGCTGTGTGGGGATGTTTCTGATAAGACTTTGTGTTATGTGCTCTTTATTATTTGTATGTCTGTATGGCGACCACACATTTCACTGTACCAATTGGTACATGTGACAAATAAATGTATCTTGTATCTTGGTGCAAAACCAAGCATGCTGCTTTTTCTTTCATCGTCTGCAATGGGGCATTTTGTTAGCTTTATCATTATCTGTGTCTGTCAGAAGATGAGTATTTTATTTTTCTTACTTGAAAGATAGACATAAGATGCTGGAGTAACTCAGCGGGTCTGACAGCATCTCTGGAGAAAAGGAATAGGTTTAGATTTGAAACATAGATAACAAATGCACAGTCAATCTCCTATCAAATTGCTTTCAGGAACTCAAGAATAAGTACAGATTCCAAATGAAGAGAGGTTAGAGGGCAACAAATAAAAAAGGAACAAGGTCAAGTTTTATTTTAATGTTCCGCTTCTGGCCCTTCAACAATGACCTTAAATCTGTACCCTCTCATAGAAACATAGAAACATAGAAAATAGGTGCAGGAGTAGGCCATTCGGCCCTTCGAGCCTGCACTGCCATTTGATATGATCATGGCTGATCATCCAACTCAGTATCCCTTCTCTCCATACCCCCTGATCCCTTTAGCCACAAGGGCCACATCTAACTCCCTCTTAAATAAAGCCAATGAACTGGCCTCAACTACCTTCTGTGGCAGAGAATTCCACAGATTCACCACTCTCTGTGTAAAAAATGATTTCCTCATCTCGGTCCTAAAAGTCTTCCCTCTTATCCTTAAACTGTGACCCCTAGTTCTGGACTACCCCAACATCGGGAATAATCTTCCTGCATCTAGCCTGTCTAACCCCTTAAGAATTTTGTAAGTTTCTATAACATCCCCCCTCAGTCTTCTGAATTCCAACGTGTACAAGCCGAGTCTATCCAGTCTTTCCTCATATGAAAGTCCTGCCATCCCAGGAATCAGTCTGGTGAACCTTCTCTGTACTCCCTCTATGGCAAGAATGTCTTTCCTAAGATTAGGAGACCAAAACTGTATGCAATACTCCAGGTGTGGTCTCACCAAGACCCTGTACAACTGCAGTAGAACCTCCCTGCTCTTATACTCAAATCCTTTTGCTACGAATGCTAACATACCATTTGCTTTCTTCACTGCCTGCTGCACCTGCATTCCTACTTTCAATGACTGGTGTACCATGACACCCAGGTCTCGTTGCATCTCCCCTTTTCCTAATCGGCCACCATTCAGATAATAGTCTACTTTCCTGTTTTTGCCACCAAAGTGGATAACCTCACATTTATCCACATTATACTGCATCTGCCATGCCTTTGCCCACTCACCCAACCTATCCAAGTCACCTTGCAGCCTCCTAGCATCCTCCTCACAGCTAACACTGCCCCCCAGCTTCGTGTCATCCGCAAACTTGGAGATGTTGCATTCAATTCCCTCATCCAGTTCATTAATATATATTGTAAATAGCTGGGGTCCCAGCACCGAGCCTTGTGGTACCCCACTAGTCACTGCCTGCCATTCTGAAAAGGACCCGTTTACTCCTACTCTTTGCTTCCTGTCTGCCAGCCAGTTCTCTATCCACATCAATACTGAACCCCCAATACCATGTGCTTTAAGTTTGTATGCTAATCTCTTATGTGGGACCTTGTCGAAAGCCTTCTGAAAGTCCAGATATAACACATCCACTGGTTCTCCCTTATCCACTCTACTAGTTACATCCTCGAAAAATTCTATAAGATTCGTCAGACATGATTTACCTTTCATAAATCCATGCTGACTTTGTCCAATGAACTCACCACTTTCCAAATGTGCTGCCATCCCATCTTTAATAACTGACTCCAGAATTTTCCCCACCACCGATGTTAGACTAACTGGTCTGTAATTCCCCCTTTTCTCTCTCCCTCCCTTTTTAAAAAGTGGGGTTACATTAGCTACCCTCCAGTCCTCAGGAACTACTCCAGAATCTAAAGAGTTTTGAAAAATTATCACTAATGCATCCACTATTTCTGCGGCTACTTCCTTAAGTACTCTGGGATGCAAAGTATCCGGCCCTGGGGATTTATCGGCCTTTAATCCATTCAATTTACCTAACACCACTTCCCGGCTAACCTGGATTTCACTCAGTTCCTCCATCTCATTTAACCCCCGGTCCCTTGCTATTTCCGGCAGATTATTTATGTCTTCCTTAGTGAAGACAGAACCAAAGTAATTATTCAATTGGTCTGCCATGTCCTTGTTCCCCATGATCAATTCGCCTGTTTCTGACTGCAAGGGACCTACATTTGTTTTAACTAATCTTTTCCTCTTGACATATCTATAAAAACTTTTGCAGTCAGTTTTTATGTTCCCTGCCAGTTTTCTTTCATAATCTATTTTCTCTTTCCTAATTAAGCCTTTTGTCCTCCTCTGCTGGACTCTGAATTTCTCCCAGTCCTCTGGTAGGCTGCTTGTTCTGGCTAATTTGTAGGCTTCCTCTTTTGTTTTGATACTATCCCTGATTTCCCTTGTTATCCACAGATGCACTACCTTCCCTGATTTTTTCTTTTGCCAAACTGGGATGAACACTTGTTGTAGTTCATCCATGCAGTTTTTAAATGCCTTCCATTGCATATCCACCGTCAACCCTTTAAGAATCATTGGCCAGTCTATCTTGGCCAATTCACGTCTCATACCCTCAAAGTCACCTTTCTTTAAGTTCAGGATGTTTGTTTCTGAATTAACAATGTCACTCTCCATCCTAATGAAGAACTCAACCATATTATGGTCACTCTTGCCCAAGGGGCCACGCACAACAAGACTGCTAACTAACCCTTCCTCATTACTCAATACCCAGTCTAGAATAGCCTGCTCTCTCGTTGGTTCTTCTACATGTTGGTTTAGAAAACTATCCCGCATACATTCCAAGAAATCCTCTTCCTCAGCACCCCTGCCAATTTGATTCACCCAATCTATATGTAGATTGAAGTCACCCATTATAATGGTTTTACCTTTGTTGCACGTGTTTCTGATTTCCTGTTTGATGCCATCTCCACTACTACTGTTAGGTGGCCGGTACACCACTCCCACTAGCGTTTTCTGCCCCTTAGTGTTTCGCAGCTCTACCCATATCGATTCCACATCCTCCAAGCTAATGTCCTTCCTTCCTATTGCGTTAATCTCCTCTCTAACCAGCAACGCTACCCCGCCTCCTTTTCCTTTCTGTCTATCCCTCCTGAATATTGAATATCCCTGAATGTTCAGCTCCCAGCCTTGGTCACCCTGGAGCCATGTCTCCGTGATCCCAACTATATCATATTCATTAATAACTATCTGCACATTCAACTCATCCACCTTATTACGAATGCTCCTTGCATTAAGATACAAAGCCTTCAGGCATGTCTTTATAACACTCTTACCCCTTATACAATGATTTTGAAAAGTGGCCCTTTTTGATTTTTGCCCTGGTTTTGTCTGCCTGCCACTTTTACTTTTCACCTTGCTACCTATTGCTTCTACCCTCATTTTACACCCCCTGCCTCTCTGCTCTTGCACCCATCCCCCTGCCACATTAGTTTAAATCCTCCCCGACAGCTCTAGCAAACACTCCCCCAAGGACATTGGTTCCATTCCAGCCCAGGTGCAGACCGTCCTGTTTGTACTGGTCCCACCTCCCCCAGAACTGGTTCCAATGCTCTAAAAATTTGAATCCCTCCCCCTTGCACCATTTTTCAAGCCACGTATTCATCTGCAATATCCTCCTATTTCTACTCTGACTGGCCCGTGGTACTGGTAGTAATCCAGAGATTATTACCTTTGAGGTCCTACTTTTAAGTTTATCTCCTAGCTCCCTAAATTCACCTTGTAGGACCTCATCCCTTTTTTTACCTATATCGTTGGTGCCAATATGCACCACGACAACTGGCTGTTCACCCTCCCCCTCCAGAATGTTCTGCAGCCGTTCAGTGACATCCCTGACCCTTGCACCAGGGAGGCAACCTACCATCCTGGAGTCTCGTTTGCGGCCGCAGAAACGCCTATCTATTCCCCTTACAATTGAATCCCCTATTACTATTGCCCTTCCACTCTTTTTTTCCCCCCTCCTGTGCCGCAGAGCCACCCATGGTGCCATGAACTTGGCTGCTGCTGCCTTCCCCTGATGAGCCATCTCCCCCAACAGTATCCAAAATGGTATACCTGTTTAGGAGGGAGATGACCGCAGGGGACTCCTGCACTACCTGCCTACAGCTTAGCTGGCTATTGGCCACCCGTTCCCTTTCTGTCCTCTTACATTTTACCTGCGGTGTGACCAACTCACTGTACGTGCTATTCACGACTTTCTCAGCATCGTGGATGCTCCAGTATGAATCCAGCCCCAGCTCCAATCGTTCAATGCGGTCTGCCAGGAGGTGCAGCTGGACACACTTCCTGCAAACGTAGTCACCAGGGACACCGACCATATCCCTGATCTCCCACATGTTGCACGCTGAGCAAACCACGGGGCCAATCTCCACTGACATAGCTTACTCCCAAATTAACTCTATATTAAATATTTTAAAAAAACGTTATCCTTTAAACTGTACCTTTACTAATAAATACTGTACCCTTAACTCCCAGAATCCTTAACTCCCAGAATCCTTAACTCCCAGAACCCTTAGCCTGAAAGCAGAAATGTAAAAATGTAAACCCGGGGTTGCACCCAATCAGCTGCTTCCTCTGGTCCTCTTCCACCAATCAGAGGCTTCCACCAGCCTCCTTCTCTGGAAGTTATCAATCATTTAGTTTCCTTTTATTCAATCATGATATTAAACACACTACTTAATCTTCTTTGCTCTTGGATTCCCAATAGTTTCACAGCAACGTTTCTTCTTCTGTCGTGTGTCTTTTAGACCTGCAGCTCCGTTGAGGTGAGCCAGGCCAACGTGTCATCATCCAGGTCAATCAGACCTCGTTGACCATTCGGTGGCCGGTGTTTGGGGCAACTGGTGACTATGTGCTCCACTGTCTGTGTTGGGTCCCCACACTCGCAGGAGGCGCTGTCCACGAGGCCCCACCTCTTCATCGCTACTCCATAGCGTCCGATGCCTGTCCTCAAGCGGTTGAGGGTTGTCCACTGCTTTCGGGGCAGGTCCTGGCCAGGGACGTCCATGGGGTCATCGATGTAATGGTGTAGCCTAGATGGTTCCGCTGACTTCCACTGGTCTCTCCATCTCGTCTTGACCCATGCAGCCTTAGAAGCATCAGCCGGTGTTGTGCAGAGCAGCTCTTGGGCTTGCGTGGCAAAGGGGTGCTGTGACTTGAGGCGCACTCGTCGTGGTGTCTCTGTGATGATCTGATGGAGGAGGTGGGATTCACTGGTCTGTGCCTTTCGAGAGAGGGCCAGCGTGGCTGCTTCTCGTCTGATGTTGGCTGGGGCGATGCCAGCGAGGACGGGCAGTTGGTTTACTGGGGTGGCTCGTAGGCATCCGGAGACAGTCCGCAGGCCGCTGTTGAGGGCAGCATCCAGCTTCTTGGCGTAAGGGCTATGGCACCAGACCGGGGCGCAGTACTCGGCAGCTGAGAACACCAGGGCCACTGTGGACATGTGCAGTGTCTCTGTCGTGGCTCCCCATGTGGTGCTGGCTAGGCGGCGAATCAGTGCGGCACGGGCGCTTGTCTTTGCCTTGGCACCTTCCAGTTGTTGTTTGAATGACAACGTTCTGTCGAGCTTCACACCGAGGTACGTGGGGACAGGCTGGGACCGTAACCGGGCGTTATCCACCATGACGTTCATCTCGCGGGACGCTTCCCTGTTGTTGAGGTGGAACATTGAAGATGTTGTCTTACCCATGCTGAGCTTGAGGCGCCAGTTCCTCAGGTATGAAGACAGGATGTTCATGTCTTCAGAGAGGCCCTCTTCTGCTGCTTCCCAGGATGGCTTACTAAGTAGGATGGCCAGGTCATCAGCATAGCCATACTTCTTTGACTGGGTTGCAGGCAGGTCATGGATGTAGATATTGAACAGCATTGGTGCCAGCACTGAGCCCTGTGGGACGCCATTCTTAAGTTTCCTCACCCTGCTGCATTTCCCGTTGCTGGTGTGTAGCCTGAAGCTGCGGTTGCTCAGCATCTCCATGATGAAGCTCACCATGTGCTTGTCTGGGATGGTTTCCAGAAGCTTCATGTGTAGTCCACGCAGCCAGACAGTATCATATGCAGCTGTGAGATCCACGAAGACAGCGCCAGCCTTCTCCCCTGCTTGGAAGCTGTGTCTTGGCACAGGAGGGTCACCTGGTCCGCCGTTGACCTACCGCTTCGGAAGCCAGCCTGTTCTTTAGGCAGCTGGGGGTCGACCACAGGATTGAGACGTGTGTGGAGGAGATGTTCCAGGAGCTTGTATGGAACACACAGCAGTGAGATGGTTCGGTATCCCTTGGGGTCATCGCTAGGCTTGTTTGGCTTCGGCAGAGCGATCAGAGCAACGTTTCCAACCTCATGGAATAAAGTAACAATGTCTGAGTTGATCGAATAGGTATGGAACCCTCGGGGATTTTTATATTAGTTACATCTTCCCGGAACCCTTGGGAGGTTATTAATTTGCATATCTCCATGCTGGTTAGAAGGTACATGGAATCGCTTAAAACATACAGGGTGACTTTAACTGAGGCACACGGACTGGAGCATTGATGCAGCAGGTTTTTATTCAGGACAAGCAGACACACAGGGATCACAATGGAACAATTTCTCTGAACTCAAAGTACATCATGTTTCTATGCCCTATAGGTACAAAGATAACAAAAGCTGATTGAAAGAAATTTCAGTAGTTACAATTGCATAGTTTATTTACATGTTTTGGGTGAGGACAAATGTTTCCATGGAATTACACATTTACAATGGGAGCACATCTTAACTGATGAGATCAATTCAAACACCTTTACTGTAACAAGGTAGTTTACATTGACATTCTGAAGGCATTTAAGAACAAAACCCAGACACATAAATCATCCTTATTTGACTACAGTCATTATGATGGGTGGGTCTTTCACAGTACAAGCAGCCCCCAAGTTTTGTTTGTCAGAAAAAAAATATGAGCATGTTTGAAGTGTTAAGTGGGAAAACACTTTACCTATGTCACAGTGGTGTAGCTGTGTTACTATAGGTCACATATGAAAACAATTGGAAGGCTTATTGTGTGTATTAATGGCTCCTACACCTTACACTTTTCTCTGACGATGGCTGCTGTTCCCTAACACTGACTAGACACAGGCTATCCAGTTTAACTAGTCTGTCTTGATTTTTAAATTCCATAAATCTCCTCCAGTTTCATCTGACTCGCCTTTCCACATACCTCTAAATTGTTACTAGACTAAGTGGGACCTGTTGGGTCACAGGAGGCTTGGTCCCCCAATGCAATATTCCACCACTCACCCATAGCCCCCAACTACACAGGCGCAGCTCATTTCCCCTCATCCCTAGCACTCTCTCCCCCTCCTCTTCACCCTCCCTCTTCTTTCCCTTCTCCTCCTCCCCTCCCTCAATCTATCCTTCACCTCTCTCTCCCTCTCCTTTCCCCTACCCTCCGTCACTCCCCCCATAACTCCTCTCCCCTCCCTAGCCCCCTCCTATCCCTCTACCCCACACCTCCCCCACTCCTCACCTCCCCCTAACCCCCCCCACTATCCCTCCTCACCCCCCCCACTGCCCTCCTCTCCTTCTATTCCCCACTCCCTACCTCCTCTACTTCCCACCTTCTCTCCCTCTATTCCCCCTCCTCCCCCACTCTCCCTCCTCTTCACCCTCCCTCTTCTTTCCCTTCTCCTCCTCCCCTCCCTCAATCTATCCTTCACCTCTCTCTCCCTCTCCTTTCCCCTACCCTCCGTCACTCCCCCCATAACTCCTCTCCCCTCCCTAGCCCCCTCCTATCCCTCTACCCCACACCTCCCCCACTCCTCACCTCCCCCTAACCCCCCCCACTATCCCTCCTCACCCCCCCCACTGCCCTCCTCTCCTTCTATTCCCCACTCCCTACCTCCTCTACTTCCCACCTTCTCTCCCTCTATTCCCCCTCCTCCCCCACTCTCCCTCCTCACCTCCTCTCTCTTCTTTTCCCTCTCCTCCTACCTCCCCTAATCCCTCCCTCACCTCTCCTTTTCCCTACCCTGTCACTCGCTCCCTCCCTCCCCTCCCTACACCTCTTCCTCTATCCCCTCTCCTCCCCCACTCTCCCACCCCAGGATCACGAGGTTGCCACTCCTCTCCCTTCTTGCATTCCCCAAAGGAGCATCAGCCGTCGGCGCCCTTAGAGTCAGGCCTCAGATCGGCCCAGAAGCACCAGCAGCTACGGCTGCGCAGGCGTGTGTGGGGGGGGGGGGGTTGTGAGGGTGGGGGGAGAGCTCGGAGAAAAGACGGGAAAGAGACATGGGGGAGAAGGAGGTATCACGGGGGAGGGGGACAGGAACCAGCGAGGGGGACCAGAGGGGAAGGGGTTGGAGCTGCAGGGCGTTGCACTGGCGGTGTGTTTGGGACTCACAGCGGGAGCTGGACGCTCTCCTCTGCCGGGATCAGACTCTCCGCTTTTCTGTTTGGCGACATCTCCAGGATGGGCCGCTTTTGGTCCCTCCGAAAATTGTGTCCAGTTGGAGACCTCCGCCGGACATCCTCAGTTCCAGTAAAGATGCGATGGTGCAGGAAGGGGTAGACCGTCCGTGGAGTGACGGGAGAAGAGACCAATGAGCGCTGAGACGGCAGGAGCGGAGAACGATCTGCGCACGCGCGGTTATTAAGAATTTTAAACCTCGCTAACTTTTACTATACACTACTGATCAGAACGAAACTTGATGCACTCGCAGCACAGGAGAACGGGGAGTGAGCTGATGAAAAATCGTAGCGGTATTGCGTGCCGTTTTAGCGCAATTAGAAAAACCGCGCAAACCGGAAGAGCACAAGATTAGAGTTTTAGTATAGATAGATTTCTTACATGCTCTTCTGCTTTCCTTTGCAAAGTATTTAAGCTATTTGACTTGGCCACTTCCTGTGTAGCACATTCCACATACAAACCTCTCTTCAATTGAATATATTTCCCTTCATTTTTTATTGGATTTATTGGTAGCTGCTTTTTATCCATTTTTACACATCAGAATAGATGTGGAAATAGTCCAAATCTACTTATCCACCAATTTTATAATTTCCCCTGTTGTGATAAGCGAGTTCGGTATTCTGAAAAACGCAAGGAATCATGGGATTTGTCAATGGTCATTCGCCATATCGAAAAAGCGAACGAAGCGCTGGCTGAAGAAACCATGTATAAATTCTTATCTTTATTCATAATTTATGTGTAAAACTCTCATCCCCCCAAAGGGACAGGTAGTGGGAGAGTGGGGTGTAACAGCGAGAGAGAGAGGGCAGATGTGAGTGGGAGACAGGGGAGAACGCGCACACGGACCCGACCCTCATCCATAGCCAGTATAGAACCCGAGTCCCCGGCGCCGAAAGCTCTGCCGAACCATCACTGGACCACCCCATTCTTCCCACCCCCCCCTTCCGAATGTCCCATCCCCACCTGGGGGGTGGCTGGATATGTCCGGGGCGACCCCGGACCAACGACACCAGCAGCTCAGGCCCACAGCCAGCGCGGAGAAGAAGCACCAACCCCAGCTCAACTACGCCTATCCCGCCGGGCCAATTGACAGCCCCGGAATGACGGGACACCAGCGGCCCCAGGCCCACGGCCAGCGTGGAGAAGAAGCGCTAACTCCAGCCCAAGTGCCAACTCCTGCCCAGGCGCCAACTCCAGCCCCCGCCGGCATGGAGGGGGCCAACCGACCACCACTGGACAAGGAGAAAAGCACCAACTCCAGCCAGCGCCTCCTCCCCGCACTGGATGCAAGCCCGGCCCGACACCTCCGGCCGCCCCCGGACAGGGACGGAACACCCGGGAGGGGACGGGGACGGCCCAGCAGCAACTCAACAGTGCCCGCAGCGCCGGAGAACCGGGCCCGACCCCGACCACGGACGAGCACGATTTTGGCTCATTCATCACAGCATAACGCAATAAAAACGACAACATAATCTTAGCTTTCAACCAAGGGACAATAAATACAAGTAATTCATAGTTTGAAAGCAATATTTTCTTACCTGGAAGAATCAAAGCTGGAAAAAACAGATGAAATGCAGGTCTATAAGTTCACAGCTCCACTGCATCCAGCAATATTAATGCAGAATGACCTTTGACCTGGACATGCGCAGTCGGAATACAGAACTTGCTTATTGTTAGAACTGAGCTGCTCCAATTTTCTATTATCTGCCATATCTCTTGTCCGAGGCATTTAATTTAAATATTTATTGTACTTTCCTAGTGATGTTGTATTTTAAAGCTGAGTTCAGAGACTGAAGCTGCGCCTCTACTGCATATATAACCATACCAGAGTCCTGCAGAAATTTATTGACGTAAAGTTTGGTAAGTGTGGTAAACGATACTAAACGATGGCACTTTATTATCAGACCGAGGTCTGAATTTTGTTTTTGCATACAGCCATACAGTAAAATAAAGAACACAACACACAAACAGCGAGGAAGATAGAAATAATCTTCTACTAGACTAAGTGCAGACTCATTGGGTCTGCTCCCCAATGCAATATTCCACCACTCACCCGTTCCCCCAACGCACCAGTTCCCCCAACGCAATATTCCACAACTCACGCATAGCCCCCAACTGCGCAGGGGCTCATTTCCCCTCATTCCCCAGCACCCTCCCCCTCCAGTTCACCCTCCCTCTTCTTTCCCCTCTCCTCCTCCCCTCCCCAATCCCTCCCTCAGCTCTCCCTCCCTCTCCTTTTCCCTGCCCTCAGTCACTCCCTCCCTCCCTCCCTCCATAACTCCTCTCCACTCCCTCTATCCCCAAATCCTCACCTTCCCCTCTCCCCCTTCCTCTCCCTCTATTCCCCCTCCTCCCCCACTCTCTGTCCTGACCTCCCCCACTGCCCTCCTCTCCCTCTATTTCCCACTCCTTACCTCACCCACATTCCCCCCTCTCCCTCCCTACCCCCTCCTGTCCCTCATTCCCTCCACACTCCCTCCCCACCTCCGCTGGATCTTTCCCCTCTCCTCCTCCCCTCCCCCAATCCCACCCTCACCTCTCCCTTCGGCCCACCCCAGCTCAACTACGCCTGACCCGCCGGGACAACCAACAGCCAGGCCCTTCGGCCCACCAGGTCCGCGCCGACCAGCGATCCCCAACATCCCCAACGTCTTTGAAGTGTGGGAGGAAACCGAAGATCTCGGAGAAAACCCACGCGGTCACGGGGAGAACATACAAACTCCGTACTGACAGCACCCGTAATTGGGATCGAATCCGGATCTCTGGTTCTGCAAGTGCTGTAAGGCGGCAACTGGACTGGACTGACTGTCTCTGGACGATCCTGGACTTACTCTGGACTCTGGTCCTGTCCACGGAGGGGAAATGGAGGAGGATTGGCCAAATTTTTGTGTCTTCCACCACAGTGTTGAATGCTGTGGTGGATGTTTGTGTTACATTTTTTTTATTGTGGTTGTGTGTTCTTTAATATTGTATCGCTGCTGACAACCCAAAAATTCCACCAGCTTGGCTGTGTGGTCATTAAAATACTATACTAAATACTATACTACTGCTGCGCCACTGTGCCGCCCACAGTAGTGAGACAGATTAACAAAGTAGTTAATAACGTTTATGTTCTTGTGTTTTATGCCTCTATTTTATAAAGAACACAAGTTAGGAAGTTACACTGAACCAACATATCACATATGTTCAACCCCAACTGCTCTACCATGTCCAATTCTGGGCATTGCAAATTGGCAAGGACATAAACGCAAGAGGGACTATGATTAGAAACTAGAGTTAGTCATTTTAGAGCAGAGAAATTTAAGAAATTTGAATTTTTTAATCATTAATCCTTTGATAGACTGGATAAAAATAAACTTTGCAATGACTAACGGATTGATCACAAGAGAGCACAATTTTAAACTAATTGGTAGAGTAGTCAGGGAGAAGGGAATTAATTAATGCACCATTTCTTTGTTACATTTTTATACTAAATTTGGTCTTCCCTGAGGAATTCTGGCTAAGGTTTTAGTAAACAACTAATATCATTGAAGGAGAAGAATTAGAAAATAGTTAATATATTTTATAAGTAAAATATCTTGAGACGCATGTTGCCAAAATGGACCACTGAGATTTGTAGAATGAGGTAATGAATAATAATAATAATAATAATAATAATAATAATAATAATAATAATAATAATAAGCCTTTATTGTCATTGTACTTAGAAATACAACGAAATTAGGAGAGCTACTCCTGATCAGTGCAACAAAAATAAGTCCAAACAAGACAAAAACACATCCAATACATTCAATACGTTATTTAACTGCTTAAATTAGTAGATAAATAATAATTATCACACCTAGGTAGAACATTGCACTGGGAGAATATTACACTTTAACATTTAATAAATACTTTAAAAGAGTTTTAAAAAAAAGAAGAAATCTTAGCTGTGGTCTGTTTTATAGTGGAATGGATGACATCATTCTCATGTCGTGTGGATATTTGAGGAATTTAGATTTCTAATGGCCCAGGGAAAGAAACTGTTCTTGAGTGTTTGTCCGGCTTTTGACGCCCCTGTACCGCCAACCAGAGGGCAGGAGGTTGAACAGGAACCGTTGAGGATGGGAGGGGTCTTTGATTATTTTCCTGGCTCTACAGAGGCACCGAGAGCTGGAGATGTCTTCCAGGGAAGGCAGAGGGCATCCGATGATTTTCTGGGCAGTTTTGATCACTCTCTGCAGTGCTCTCCTGTCTGCTGCTGAGCAGCCGGCAGACCACACCGTGATACAATGTCGATGGTGGAGCGGTAGAAGGTCACTAGCAGCTTCTCCTCTAAACTGTTCTTCCTTAGCACTCTCAGGAAGTGCAATCGCTGCTGGGTCTTTTTTACCACCGCTGAAGTGTTGGCAGACCAGGAGAGGTCCTCCGCGATGTGCGTTCCCAGGAATTTGAAGGTAGAAACCCTCTTGACACAGTCCCCATTGATGTAGAGCGGGGCAGGGTCCGCTATGTGCCTTCTGTAGTCGAATTCCACTGATGATATTGAATTACAGGTTTTCAAAAACTATAAAAAAAAGTTTTAACATATGTTCGCACATGTTATTTTAATCTGACAATGCTCTGCCAATGTTTCTTTTTCATTGACTTACTTTTGTCTGGTGTTCAGAGTTGATTAGAATAAATACCATTAAGTGGTTCACATTGATTTTTTTCTTGCTGGCTTCCATTAAATCAATGGAAGGACAAGTTCTTCTCTTGCATTGTTTGTTGCCCTTGAAGCAGAAAAGTTATCGGTTTGGTAGTGGGTTATTATTGCCACGTGGACCAACATACAGTGAAAAACTTTGTTTTGAATGTTATCCAGGCAAATCATACCATGCATGAGTGCATCAGGTAGTGCAAAATAGAAAATAAGCAGAATGCAGAATATAGTGTGACAGCTTCAGAAATAGTGCAGATAAAAAAGATTGTAAGGGCCTTAACAAGGTGTTTTGAAAGATCATTCTAGCATATGAGAGGTCTGTTCAGGAGCCTGATAACAGCGGGAAGAAGTTGTCTTGTTGTGTAGTGTAGCAAGTTTCATTCAGATTGATGTTATATTTTACAAGTTATTAACATTTTTTAATTTACAAAACCCCATTTATTAGAAAAATCTCTTCCCTGTGCTTGCAGCTATGACATCCCAATGGGATTGTAGCCCTGCTCGCATCAATGTTGCTATCCAAGTACACTGAGTCCTGCTAGCCCTAGTATGTGCAATTGTATTAAAAAAAACTTTAAAAAACGAGGGAGGGTGAAAAAGGCGAAATGAGAAGCCCCTGCATAGTTGGGTGCTATGGGTGAGTGGTGGAATTTTGCATTGGGGAACGGGTTGCATTGGGGAAATGGATGAGTGGTGGAATATTGCCTTGAGGCACGGGTTCCGTTGGGGGACCAGGCCTCCCATGGGGGCTGTGGGTGAGTGGTGGAATATTGCATTGGGGGAACGGGTTGCATTGGGGGACCAGGCCTCCCATGTGACAGGGACCCAACGAGTCCCAGTTGGCCTGGTATATATTACTAAATCTCTCATCTTGTTTGTTTCTCTGTGTTTCTGTGTGCATGTCTGTGATGGTGCGTGTCTGTGAGGAGTGTGATCCTGAAACTACGGCAAAACGGTGCACGGTACCACTACAATTTTTGCCCACCTTACTCACCATTTTCCTGTGGTGTGGTGTATCAGGTTTCGTTCAGATGGATGGTATATATTACAAGTTATTCACATTTTAAACTTTACAAAAACCACTGAATAAAATATCTTCCATTTGCATTGGCAGTTAGCAGCATATGACATCACAATTGGATCTCATTTACATAAACTGCCCATCATCAGTGTTTCACCCCACAATGACATCACAGATGGGATCTCATTTACAT
>JAXLNO010002980.1:54659-107925 GCA_038087875.1 Malacoraja senta
ATCGAACCCGGGTCTCTGGCGTTGTCAGGGAGCAACTCGACTGCTGCGCCTCTGTGCCGCCCTTATCATAAAACAGAATTCACTAATTCAATTGCACAGTTTCAGGCTGGTGAGCTGGTATTTTGAAAAACACTGAAATTAAAAGTCAAGCTGATTTGAACAGGCTCATTTTAGATTTTTCTTCATTTTGCAGTGCATGGCTTGGGCAGTTCAGCAAATTTAGAATCCATTATAATAATGGATTACTCATTGTGTTGATCCTGACACTGAGTTCCAGGCATCCACCACCCTCTGTGCAAAGAAAGCTCACCCCGTACATTTCCTTGAGACTTTGCCTCCCTCGTCTTAAAGCTATGCCCTCTAGTCTTTGACGTTTTCACCCGGAGAGAAAGGTTCTGAGTGTTCTATCTAACTTATCTATCCTTCTATGCCTCTCATAACTTTATACACTTCTATCAGTTCTGCCCTCAACCTCTGGCATTCCAGCAAAAACAATCCAAGTTTGTCTAACCTTGCCTGATAGCTAATACCTAATCCAGGCATCATTCAGGTAAAGTTATTTGACATCCTCATCAAAGCCTCCACATCCTTCCTGCAATGGGGTGACAAGACTGCATGCAATACCCAAAATGTGGCCTTACTAAGATCATGAAAAGTTAAATCTCAGTCACTAGCTTCAGCTGGAAATGTTCTATTTATCAAATTTAAGTTGCTGATCCACTCATTATCTTGCAGAAGGGTCTCGAACTGAAACGTCACCGATTCCTTTTCTCCAGAGATGCTGCCTGACCCGCTGACTTACTCCAGTGTTCTGTGTCTATCTTGCTGAAACTCTGATTCCTTGCATCATGCTTCTCCAGCAGCCTGGAATAATTGTAGAAGCTTCCCAATGGCTTCATAAAATCATACTGCCTAAACATAGCGAGACTAGTCCACAGCAACCTTTGCTTGTCTTAATGTCAAGTGACCACAGGAGAGGTTGGAATACCTCTCGGACTTTTAGCAGCAAATGTTGATACACAGCTATTTTGAAATTTAGCTGTGAACAGGCTTCCATTTATTCATTATAATTTATGTTTAAATAAATATTGCATTAAATGCAATATCCACAAGGTGTCACCACCACTTTCTATTTTAGATAGTGGTGAATTTCATGTTTGTCTTCTATACCTGGATCTTCTTATAGAGTCCACATCACAAGATTAGAAATTGCTCAGCCAGAGCTGAACACACTTCTCGGCATCTGCATACAATTACGTCTTGCGCATGGTGGTGGAAAGATTGGTGGAAACAGTGCCGCGACGTGAACACTCTTTTCTTGACCCATATGCCTGGCTAATGGGTCATCTTTGGCCATAGAGTCATACAGTGTGGAAATAGGCCGTTCAGTCCAACTTGCCCATGCCGACCAACATGCCCTATCCTCACTAGTCCCACCTGCATTTTGGCCCACATCCCTCCAAACCTGCCCTATCCATGTACCTGTCCAAATGTCTCTTAAACATTCTGATAGTACCTGTCACAATAGCAGCTTTTTTTTGTAATGAACAAGAAAAATCTCATCCTATACATATTATTGCTCTATTTGACTTCCGTACCTATTTACTTGTTGAATTACTAATATTTTCATATTTATTTATTAATTGATTCAATTAAACCAGCATTCATTCCAATTTCTGACAACACTAAGGGCGGCACGGTGGCGCAGTGGTAGAGTTGCTGACTTACAGCGCCAGAGACCGGGTTCAATCTTGACAACGGGTGCAGGCTGTACGGAGTTTGTATGTTCTCTCTTTAACAGCGTGGGTTTTTACCAGGTACTCCAGTATCCTCCCAAACACCAAAGACATACAGGTTTGTAGGTTAATTGGCTTTGGTAAAATTGGCTATGGTGGACCGAAGGGCTTGTTTTCCCGCTGTATCTCTAAATTAAACGAAACACGTTTAAAGAAAACACTGACATCGTCCTTAACACAAGGAAGCATTGCATAGTGAGGCATGAAGTCTACATCCCCTGTCTGTGCTCACAGGCGGATGTAAAACATTGTGCCACTAATTTTTAAAAGAGCAGGCGTTTTGCCCCATGTGTATCCCTCAACTAACAGATTATCTGATCATCACATGCCTGTTTGTAGGAGCTGTTGTGCTCAAATTGCCTCCTGTGTTTCCGATGTTGCAATGGTGACTAAATTTCAGAAGAACTTCATTAGCTTAAAGTCCATTGGGATGTTGTGAAGTAATTAAAAGTACTTTATAAATGTCTCATTATTTTTTATCCTTCTGATAATAATCTGCTTACAGATTAGCTATTCAATAGGAATAACCAAAGAAAGACACAAAAAACTGCAGTAACTCAGCGGGTCAGGCAGCATCTCTGGAGAAAGGAATAGGTGACGCTCAGGTTGAGACCCTTCTTCAGATTGATATTCCTTTTCTCCAGAGATGCTGCCTGACCTGCTGAGTTACTCCAGCTTTTAGTGTCTATGTTCGGTGTAAACCAGCATCTGCAGTTCCTTCCTACACAATAGAAATAACCCTTGACATTTTTTTTGATTTAACCTCTGGAAAACTTCTGAAGGAAACCTATTTGTAGGAGAAAAATCTGCAATGTTTTGTTACCTCATTAATGGCTCCATTGTTATACATCTTGCTAAAACTGATTTAATAGGTTAGCTGTGCTGTTTTCACAAATTCATAAGTTCATAAGTGATAGGAGCAGAATTAGGCCATTCGGCCCATCATCTACTCTGCCATTCAATCATGGCTGATCTAGCTCTCCCTCCAACCCTCATTCTCCTGCCTTCTCTCCATAACCCCCGAGTCCCGTTCGAATCAAGAATCTAACTATCACTGCCTTAAAAATTGACTTGGTCTCCACAGCCTTCTGTGTTTTATTTTCCACTATAGCAGGGTGTGTACCTTTGTTGTTTTGACTTTTATTTTCAAATCCCTGTTGGTTATTCAAATTGCAGTCAACAGGAAAATTGGATGAAAGGTGCAAATAAGCACTTATTGCTTATGAAATGAATGCTGGCAGAACCATGGCAACGAGATCCTCAAGGACTCTCTGCGATGAGGTCTCCGTTTTTCTGGAGAGATTTTTAATGCCCGCCTTCCTGTCAACATTAAAGCTTGCACCGGCTGTTTACCGATACACCGGCCACATGTAAACACTGCTCTAAACGCTCTTACTTCATGCACCGCTTGTGTCTGAAGGGAAGGTCACAACTTGGAACCGAGCAGTCTCAAAGGAAGCCAAGAAAAAAAATTGGATAAGTCCACCGATGGGTGTGGTTGGGTTTTTGCCTATTTTGTTTTAGAAATGTCAGCCATGTTGCATTGTAGTCATAGTGACACATAATTGAGATTATATTGAAATAGCTGAGATAGTTTAAAATAGATTGCAATTCACAAGAGGGCACTTTTATCTATACCAAGGTAATATGAGCATGATTTCATCGTGTGACAGTTTTTATTTGCAAAGATTACACCTGCACGTCTCTTTCTCCCCGAGAAAAAGAATAGATTTATGGTCGAACTTTTTTTGGCACGGAGCAACAACTCTGAGTGAATGGTGTTTGATGTCAAAACAAGTTGCTCTTGTAGTTCAGGTGAAATAAAAACAGTAAATGTTGGTATGCACAGTGCACCTGTCATCATGAACAAAAGTTAATTATGTTCATAATTTTGCTACAGTTTAGTCTTGTGACTAACCTAGTTTTTCTTAGAATTTATACTGTGATTTTCATCAGATTTTCTGAGGGCACTAATTTATCTGTTTAAGCCATTCACTTTAATATTGACAAAGCTTAGTGGTGTCATAACTTTCATGGTCTGATGCCATCTTCTTTCTTTTTTCCTTCATAAGGCCACTAGCATAATCTAGGACCAGTCTCACCAGTCACTCCCTCATCTCTTCTCTCCCATCAGGCAAGATACAGACATTTGAAAATGCACATCTCCAGATTCAGGAACAGTTCCTTCCCAGCTGGAGCGCTAGTATGGGTGTTGTGGGCTGAAGGGACTGGTTTCCAGAGGGCTAGTATGGACATTGTGGGCTGAATGGATTCTTGTGCTGGTGGCTCAGTCACTCAAGCCTGTTGTGCTGGCAGCTCACTCACTCACGGCTGGTGGGCTGGCAGTCGACTCACGGCTATTCCTTGAAATTCCATTTCAAGCAGGGTGCAAGGCCACCAAATTCAAGTGCTGTTTCTTACCACTTCAAGCAGGGTGCGAGGCCACCAAATTCAAGTGCAGTTTCATACCACTTCAAGGAGGGTGCAACACCACCAAATTCAAGTGCAGTTTCATACCATTTCAAGCAGGGTGCAAGGCCACTAAAGACAGCGAGTCATGCTATCTCCCTCCTCCATCTTGCAGAGACTGAGCCACACCAACACTTCTGGGTTATATTGTCCCTCTCCCCTCAGAAGGGGCGTGGCCTTCCTGGTGTGATTGACAGGAGAGAGAATCTCAACATTTTTTAAACACTAATAACTATTTTATTTTTCATCAATGGGAAAAATCTTCGGCACCTGATGAGCGGATGGGGACTCCAAGTAAGATGGCCAAAGATCACAGCCGTACGTGGTAGCATTTTTTCTAACATCAATATAAAGCGCAAACAGGAATTGGTCAAGATTAGACTTTTAATAATATGGAAGGCAAGGCAAGTTTAATTAGGCAAGTTTAATTAGGCAAGGCAAGTTTAATTAGGCAAGATAACTTTAATTAGGCAAGGCAACTTTAATTAGGCAAGGCAACTTTAATTAGGCAAGGCAACTTTAATTAGGCAACACAGCTTTAGCATTTCCAAAGCAAAGGCAACACAGCTTTAGCATTTCCAAACCAAAGGCAACACAGCTTAAGCATTTCCAAACCAAAGGCAACACAGCTTTAGCATTTCCAAACCAAAGGCAACACAGCTTTAGCATTTCCAAGATATATTTTCAAACCACATTAAGGGCACTGACAGGTCAGTAAAACCACTCACTGTTTAGTAGACATGTGTTCAGTGTTATTCACAGCTCAGAGAGACGTGACCTTCTCGCTCCCTCATCTTGCAGAGACTGACTGAGGCACTCAACACTTCCGGGCTTTATAGTCCCTCCAGAAGGGCCGTGGCCTTCAGGAGAGAGAATCTCAACATTTTTAAAACACTAATAACTCTTTTTTTAGAGGTGTAAGAAAAATCCTCTTGTCCTGTGCAGCAGAGGGGGACTCTGAGTAAGATGGACAAAAATCACACCCGTAAGTCGCAGCTTTTTTCTAAAGTCAATATACAGAACAACAGGAAGTGGTCAAGATCAGACTTTTAGTAATATAGATTGCAAGTAAGATTAGAAATTTCTACGTTGATCAAATCTTGACACGAGGCACATACCTATAGATCCTGAAGTGATACTGTTTGAGTGAATCTATTCCTGATGTGGATTAACTACTTTTAAAGAGCAGCAGTAAATCAAACCAAATGTTTCAAGCTCTCTAGTACAAAAAATGAAAACAAGAGAGAGACCAAAACACAGGACATACAGATGATCAAACTAACTGAGGAAACCAGTTCATGTATTGAGGCTGTACAGTACAATACAAAAAAGGTTCACCTCCTTGTTTTCAAAGAAGGATACTTGTGGTGCATTTATGTAAAGACGTAAATAGATTATGTTGATATACTTTGCAGTTAGACCAAAATATGCACACACCTTTATTTTGAACTTCCTCCTGCCCCGCAGTTATAACTGTGGTTATAGTCCCAGCATGGTTTAAGATTACCCAGTGATGAACAATATCTGAGAGGTTTCAACTTTTCCCCCAAAAAACTATATAATAAAGGTCACTTCAAGAACAATGTGAGAACCTTTGAGGGGGGAGGCAGTGAGGGGGTGAGATAATTAAATAGAGTGGAGAGAGAGAGAGCAAGAGAGGGACATGTTGAAGGGTGCAGAAGATATTGTTGAGGGGAAGAGGCAGTGAAGGGTGGGGCCACACATTTGTGGTTATATGGTTATATGACCTCATTGAGGAAGAAGCAATGTAGGAGAGATAAAGGGGCAAAGAGTGCGTGGGGGAGAGACAATAAGCAGAGGAACAAAGAGTGGAATATGAGGGAATTGGGTTTGGGTACTTGGGAGGAGAGGGGTGGCAAAAGTAGATGGGATATATGGGGTTTGGTGAGAGAAGGCTGAGGGAGGTTGGGGCATATAAATGGAAGTGTGTGCGAGCTGGAGGAAAGCTTGGAAGGGCTGGGCAGGAATTGGGGTTGGAGAGGAGATTTGGGGACAGATGTTTCGAGGAACGTGTGGGGATGGTTAGAGCGTTGGGGAAGAATGCGTGGGCAAGGTATGGTTGGGTCGGATTTGGGCAGGGTCGGGGCTGGTGTAGGGGAGCACTGGTGTGGGGCAAGGGGGGATGGCTGGTGAAGGTTGGGTTAGGTATGGGGCTGGGGTATGGTTGGTGTAGGGGATCACTGGTGAGGGCGAGGGGGTGATGGCTGGTGAAGAGTAGGCCTGGTGTAGGGCAAGAGGGGGGATGTCTGATGTTGGGCTGGGCTTGTGTAAGGCAAGGGGGAGCTGGATAGGGGCAGGGCTGGTGTAAGACAGTGCTGGTAAGGGGTGAGGGAGGGGGGGGGAGGTGCTGCCTGGTGCAGCACGAGGGGGGAGGATGGCTGATGTAGGGCAGGACTGGAGTATGGCAGGGCCAGGGGAGGGAGATGGCTGGATAAGGGCAGGGCTGGTGTAGGGAGAGCTGGTTTTGAAGGGGTCAGTCCCCTCTACCGACTGGGGCATGCCAGGGGACATGGCCACCGGGGTCATTGCCAGGGGGCTTTGTCATTGCTGAGGAGCGTGGTCAATGCCAGAGGGTGGGTGACAAGGGGTGGGGCTGTGACCAGGAGGCGTGGCCGTGACCAGTGGGCGTGGCCGTGACCAGGGGCGGGGCCTGACTAAGGGGCGGGGCCATGACTACGGGGCGTGGTCTGGTCATCGCCAGGGGTTGCGGCCATAACCGGGGGCGTAGCGGTGACCACCAGGGTACGGGGCCATCACCAGGGGCGGGGCCATCACCAGGGGCGGGGCCACAACCAGGAGGCGTGACCGTGACAGGTGCGCTTGCGCGCAGCCGCCAGATGACAGGTGCGCGGCGGCAGCTTTTCATTCACATCACGCCCTAGCAACGGGCGGGGGGGCGGGCGAGCGGCAGCCTAGCAACGGCTGCTGGCGGCCTCCCAGCGCCTCAGCACCGGGCCCGCCCACCCGACCACCCCGCCCCCTTCACTGCCAAGCACTTCCTCGTTTTCTTTTAAAGCTTCTTTCACTCTTTTGGGTTTTTTTGCGCTAACGAGGAGGAGAATGGCTCCGGTGCTGATGGGGTTGCTGGCCATCGCCCTGTTCAGCTGCCCGAGGGCGTCCTGCGACTATAAGAGAGACTTCCCCGAACTGCCGGCCCACCGGCGGGAGATCTTCCAGCAGCTGGCAACTTTGAGGGGCGCTTCCAGGGTGCGGAGAGATGCTTCCCCCCGCCTCACCGCCCGCCAAGCAGACTCCTGTGGCAGTGACACCTCCGATCAAGGCGCCCTGAGGCAAAACACCCATCAGGTGAGTCCGGCTTCCACACCCTGACTCCCCATGGCGCCGTCAGGTGCCTTTCGTTATTCACTTTGCGGATTGTTTGTGTAGGAAGGAACTGCAGACGTTGCTTTAAACCGAAGATAGACACAGAAAGTTGGAGTAACTCAGCGGATCAGACAGCATCTCTGGAGAAAAAGAATGGACGTTTTGGGTCGAGATCCTTCTTCTGAAGCAGAATTTGGACACGAAATTTCACCCCTTCCTTTTCTCCAGAGATGCTGTCTGACCCGCTGAGTTACTCCAGCTTGAGCTTTTCGTGTCTATCTTGCTGATTGTATGCTTCGTTGTTACCTTCCCCTCATCTAACAATGATCCATTCTACATTTCCCTGATCATCGTCTCCTTTGTCGTTTACACATCTTACCATTCCACATATCTTTAGTCTCCCTGGCCCCCGACTCACAGTCTGAAGAAGGGTCTCGACCCGAATCGTCACCCATTCCTTCTCTCCAGAGATACTGCCTGCCCCGCTGAGTTACTCCAGTTTTTTGTTTCTATCTTAGGTGCTTTTCCAAGGTGGCCAAGCGCTGTCAAGGCTTCTGCATGGAAGCTGATCGGTGCCGGGGTTCCTTATCCAGCCTGTTAAAGCCACCACCAAAGCAGGGACCAAAAACATCACGGTGGAAATATCAGATATAAAATTGCACTTCAAAATGAAATTGAACCGAATGAGGTTTAAAAAAACGCTGTTTTATGGTAAAACGCTAAAACCCTGTTTTATGTACGCCAGCTTTAAACAAAAGCCGGTGATCACAGCTGTCGATGTGTCTGCCTTAATAGTAAAGTGCAGTACAGTTTTGCTTAATCTAGATCTTGCTCATGTATCTCGCTTTGTGTGGTTTCCGGAATCTACCAGCACAAAGTGTAGTTTATCTTATTTTGACGACACTTTCCGTGTTGTGCTTTAATATTCCAGAGTTCCAGCTTGTGAATTGTGTAAAATAGTACTCTGAGAAAAGATTGGGGGATTCTATATTTGAGTGCGGCGTTTCTATCTTATAGGATCTGGATGCTTCTTTCCAAGCCAGGCATATCCTGTAAGGCAGAAACACAAGTTGAAGTATCATATTTGACTAAATTCCACCTATCAACCAATAAGCTGTTACATTTTAAAAAAACACATCATTTTTTCACCTCCGCAACATTGCAAAAATCAGATCGTCTCTCACACCCCCCGCTGCTGAAAGACTCATCCATGCCTTCATCTCCTCCCGACTGGACTACTGTAACGCTCTTCTTTTCGGAATCAATTCCAGCAGCATCAAACGACTCCAACTGGTCCAAAATGCAGCCGCTCGACTCATTACCCACACCAAATCCTGGCACCACATCACCCCAGTTCTCAAAGAACTTCACTGGCTTCCCATTTCCCACCGGATCACCTACAAAATCCTGGTCCTCACCTACAAAGCCCTCAACAACCTGGCCCCCCCCTTATCTCATTGACCTCCTCTCCCCCTACCAACCCTCACGGTCCCTCAGATCCACATCAGCTGGTCTCCTCTCCACTCCGAAATCAAACCTCTGCACTTTTGGAGGCAGAGCCTTCTCCAGGGCAGCTCCCAGGCTCTGGAATTCCCTCCCACAACCGGTCCGAAATTCTGAGTCCCTCGCCATCTTCCAGTCCCGCCTCAAGACCCATCTCTTCACCTCTGCATACCCTTAGTCCCATGTTCCCCTCCCCTCTGTCTTACTGCTCTATTTTGTTTTGTTTATTCCTGATTCTCAATTGTAAAGCGACTTTGAGTCCTGAAAAGCGCTATATAAATAAAATCTATTATTATTATTATTATTATTTGAACTTGTTGATTAGATTTTTTAAATTTCGACAATCATATTAAGAAATATGGAACCAAGGCAGATAAAATTTGTTGAGACACAGATCAGCCATGATCCAGGACTTGTGTAGCCGACCTCTCGTTGTTCCGAGATGATTCTAATTATAAATGTATTTGAGTGCTGTTTGCCCTTTGTTATCGTTTTGTTTCTCAGAACATTCTTGCATTAACTGGATTTTCCTGTTGAGGTACCACAGTCTGGACTTTGCTTAAAGATCAGATGATATATGTGAGGACTTGTAGTGCAACTTAACTTAATTTGTTAGTTCTAGGAAAGTTCACTGTAAAATGTGTTAATATGTGGAGTAACATATGGCTTGAACTTTTTTATTATATGATAAGTATGAAAGTGAGGCTCAATTGCACAATCTCCTAATAACAGCAAGAATGTAGACACCAATCACTCCAAGTTGTTTATGGCATGCATAGTATCATCAAGTAGATAATATTGGTTTGGCAAAATCAAGTTTGACAACTTCAGAGTATGAAATCCCTTTGTTCAAAGTCTATGTATAAAACCAAATAACTTCAAGCCCAGTTGAGTTTATTGTCCATTATATGCACAGGTTCAGTGAGGTATAGGTACATTCAAAATCTTGCTTGCAGCATCACATAGACAGACGAACACACAAGATTTAATAGGACCCTGAGGGGCAACTTTTTACACAAAGGTTGATAGGTACTGTATATGGATCAGGCTGCCGAAGGAGGTAGTTGAGGCAGGTACAATACAATACAACAATACAATACAATATGGTTTTATTTGTCACATTGCACATAAAGTGCAAGTGAAATGAATTTGCCAACAATGAGAAAGAACACACAAAAACACAATAACAATTTAACACAAACATCCCCCACAGCATTCATCACTGTGGT
The DNA here is from genome assembly GCA_038087875.1 of Malacoraja senta. Classification (NCBI taxonomy): domain Eukaryota; kingdom Metazoa; phylum Chordata; class Chondrichthyes; order Rajiformes; family Rajidae; genus Malacoraja; species Malacoraja senta. The sequence continues at coordinate 65,002 of JAXLNO010002980.1, forward strand.
GGAAGGCACAACATTTGGCCAGTCCACTATCACAACATTTAAGAAACATTTGGACAGATTCATGGATAGGATAGGTTTAAAGGGATTTGGCTAAATGCAGGCAGGTGGGACTTGGGTAGATGGGGCATGTTGGTCGGCGTGCGCAAGTCAGGCCGAAGGGCCTGTTTCCATTCTATGAATTCATGATTTGTTTTGACTTGGAAATTATGGGAAAAATTGTGAAAGACTATTCCTTCTGGCAAATGGATCTAACAACCGAGTACAGGTTCAAAGTCATAGGCCAAGGATCTAGACTGCAGATGCAGGCAAACATTTCCATTGAGAGTTAAACAAATTTGCAGTCATCTTCCCATATAAAGTGGTGGAATTTGGCTCTACATTTAATTTTCAGGGAAGTTGAACAACGATCTGCTATGGTATCACCACGATGCAATCTGCTCCAACTTTGTTCACCATCTTTTGGTTGGACCGTATGAAAGCTATTCTGAAAATCAAATATAACAAGTTCTCTGAGGATGAGGTATTCTCATGTATAAGGATAAAATGTGGAAGTACGATACTGCGGTGAGATGGTGGACGAAAGTACAAAAGCAAGGAGCCGCACAGGCACAATGGGATAAACAGGCTTCTTCTGTGTTATAAGATCCCATTTCCTCATTTCTTTGTACAGCTTAACCACTCAGAGGATAAGCTGGAGTGGCATGAGGAATGGAAAGATTAACCCCATCATTTCATTACACCTTTCTTACACGTTAAAAGTGATATTTGGAAATACTGAAAAATAATACTCTGCTTTGTAAAGATTTAGATTACTCTTTGTGTGTAATTATAATATAAATCAAGTTCCTGCACGTTTGTTATATGGAAACTAAAAACATTGTTGGTCGTTCCATTATATTGTTAGCAGATTTATTTTTCTTAATGTGGCTCAACGTATTTTGTAACATGGTGCTTTTAGATTGGACGATATTCAAATTCAAGATTAATTATTTTAATTACAGAAAACAGTTCATCTCCAGGTCATTGTAAATGTGTACAAACAATTCTCTTTTTAATTTTCTTAATTTCTCCACGCCTGAATCCCCATCCCCACCCCCACCCAAATATATTGTTTAAAGTCATGTAGCCCTAGTTATTCAGTCTGATGGATCATTGGTCCCAGCTCGATTCAAGTAAAGCTCAACCTGTTGGAGTACATCCCTCTTTCCCCAATGTTTGACATTTCATCATTGCAATGTGCCCTACAATGCAAATCCCATTTCTTCCATAGTAATCTTTTACCATTGCATTGAATTCGTTGATCTTTTTTAATGTTAGCTCATGGCTTAGGTAATAATCAAGACATTTTAAATTGGACCCCAATTATTCAATCTCGTTTGGTAGATCCTCCTTATTAGTCCTATCTATATCATTGGTTCCTGCAGGGAGCATGATGACTAGATATTCTGCCTCACGCTTTAAATTCCTTTCTAAGCCTGATGAGATGTAGTAACTCCTGGCTCTGACCTTTGGAACTCATGCTCATGTGAGCACAGAACACTATCTATTTTCATAACTATACTTTCCCACATAATATAAATACTTATTAAATAAATACAATAAATTATTGACTATGCTTGTTAATTTTAATTTCATCCAGAAATGTTTTAGTTAGATGTATGCATTTGATTATGTTTTAGTGAGCTCCTTTTAAGATGAAATACAAATCTTATAAACCAAATTATCTAGGACTCACCGTCAAGTTAATTTATTGAACCAACAATAAACAAGGTGTTTTTATCCTATTGTGTCTGCTTTAATTATAAAGCTGCACCTTTGCCTTCACCTTACTTGTGTTCCTTACTCACTAAAGGCAAACTTCTATTGATATTGCATTTAGTGCGTTTGCCTACTGAGTTATAGAAAACATATGGGCTTTTTATTTCCAGGTCAGAATGTTCTTAATCAGCTACTTCAGTTACTTATTGTTGCTGGATTCTGTTAATTAGACATCCATGAAAATGGAATTCTAACTGTCCTGATTCATTTCCAACTACTAGGCTTCATTTCTCGTATTATATCTACCTGTCAAAGGGAGGAAATGTAGAATCAAGGTTGGAAGACACAAGATTGGTAAAACAGGATTAGGCTGACACAAAGGATCTTCCAGAACCGATCTGCGCATTGGATTATGGGAAAGTAGCAGTAGGCTGTGAGTAGTTGTGAGATTGCAAAGCTGGAGATGATGGAGGGACATTGTCATTATTCATTAAAATAATGCGTTGTCAAGACACTTAGAAAATCATTACAGGATTGAGCAAAGTGAACATGTATGTATGCAAGGGAAAGCTTTGGAGTTCTTTGAAAATTTACCCAGAGACTAAATGGGGCGAATCAGAGAACTTGTTATATTTGATTTTCAGAATAGCTTTCATACGGTCCAACCAAAAGATGGTGAACAAAGTTGGAGCAGATTGCATCGTGGTGATACCATAGCACTGACTGAGTGAGACTAGGTTAACAGATGGAAAACAAATAAAACGGGTCTTCTCAGGTTTGCAGGTTTTGACTATCAGACTCGCAAAGGGTTCTATGCTTAGACCTCAATTATTCAAAGTTTGTATTGACAATGTGGCTGAGTTTATCAATAACTAAAAACAGTGAGAATGTGAGTAGTAAAGAGGATGCAAAGAGGCTTTGAGGGGATACGGGCAGATGACGTGAGTTGGCAGCAGAAGCATAATGAGGAAAGATGTAACGGTATCCACTTCGGCAGAGATAGCATAGGTGCTGAAGGTGATAACTACTGAATAAAAAGATTCTACATTGGGAGGATTAGGTGCGTCGGCATTTGAAATGAAATATCTGGAGAAGTAGGTTAAAATTGACATATTTAAACACACAAGAAAGCAAAAAACTACAGATGCAGTGCATCTGAAAACCCCCCAGAAAATGCTTTAAATACTTAGCAGGTCATGCAGTATTTATGATGAGAGAAACAATTAACATTTCGTTAACATGTACATATCTGCATTAATGTGCTTATTGCCTATTGGGAGGAGTCATCCCTCTGCTGTCACCTCTTGTAGACTATTAGAAGGACTGAGGTAGGACAGAGGAGGACAATGTTACAAAGATTAGTTTAGTTTAATAGTTTAGAGATACAGCCTGGAAGCAGGCCCTTCAGCCCTTCAAGTCCATGCTGACCAGCGATCACCCATAGACTAGTTATATCCTAGACACTAGGAGTAATTTACAGATGCCAATTAACCTGCAAATCTGCAAGTCTTTGGAATGTGGGAGGAAACCGGAGTACCTGGAGAAACCCCACACAATCACAGGGAGACTCCATACCAACAGCCACCGTAGTTGGGATTGAACCCGGGTCTCTGGGGCTGTAAGGTAGCAACTCTACCGCTGCGCCACTGTGCCGCCTGATGGAAATATATTTTTCTGCCAATGGACAGTATATCAGTTTGAAATGCAGTTCACATTTGAATAAAGTGCCATAGTTTCAAATGTTCTGGTTCTTTCTCAGCATGAGTTATGGTGGGTGATGCAATTGGTGACAGGTGAGGAGAACATTTCATAAGGGATCAAAGCTATTGGTTTTCTTCAGTGGGAGGAGGTTATAGACCATACATAGCTAATAGTTGGGGAAGCAAAATGACAGCACCAAGGCAAGCACAGAATGTCAGATATGTATCAATGTAAGCAACAGTTTTCAATCAAACTAACAAGATGGAACAGATTCAGAATGTCTTTCTGTTACGATTATGCCATCCACTATAAAATTACTGAAAGCACAGAAATATAAATTTAGTTTTTTTTTAATGTGAAGCAACTCTGAGGAAAAAAATATTATCTGCTGATTAATAGATGCCTTGCATCTGCAGATTCAAGTGTGATTCATGAACCAAATACAAATTGGCAGAGCAGTAGATGGATAAGTGGATGTTCTAATTTCTATTGTATTCTAATTAGTTGCCATGGTTTGTTCGTTACGGTGCATTTCTTTCAGTACAATCAAAACATCTGTGCTCCCACAGAGGCAATATGTTTCTTTAAACGCATATTAGTTACAAATTTAAAGACATTTTAACAAAAAGGTTTTGCTTAAATATTTGCTGAAGGATAAAATGTGCCAAGAAGATTATATTAAAGTTTCATAATTTCTTGGCATTAGCTGTAAAAAGCCAGTCAGTAAATCATGAAATATCATTCTCTATAATATTTACAGAGACTTAGATAACTAACATAATTGTGTATTAAACTGTAGATGATAAGGGAAATGTTATTTACATTTATTTGTATTTTCCTTGAGCCAATTAAAAACATTGGCTTCTCTGTCTTTGGAGATGAACATAAGTTTCTTCCCGCATGTGAATTTTGGGATTTCAATACCATTGCTGACATTTATTGCCAGATTTTTAATTTAATAGGGATTTGACAGTTATGGAGAGCTGATTTAAAAACAAGTGGAACTGAGGCTGAGATCAGATTGGCCATGATCTTATTGAATGGTAAAGTATGTTCAAAGGACTATAGAATCAACTCCCGTTTCTAATTCTTTGTTTTATATATTCTTTGTGATGTCCTCGGAATATTCCTACAATCAATCTCTTGTTTCAACAACACCTTCTATATCCTGAAATAGTATAACTCCTAACACAGTGTGCCATCCCGGTGAATTTGAATAGATAAGAAATCCAGCTAATGTTGCTTGCCAAGAGTGTTCTGCTTTGCATATGTCACCAGCCTATATAATACTTCAATGTATTTGCTTTAGTTATTTAGTTGCTAAGCAACAGAATTTTGTCCCCTGTTTATCCTAACAAAATAGCTCATCCTGTAAAACTTTCTTCGTTACTGGAAAAGACCTTTCTCACTCTCCCGGTCTCTAAAAATGATTGCCTAATCTCTTCATAAACTTTTCATGCCGGCCATTGTTTCAGTAACTCTCTTCTAAACTCAACGATAGATTTTGAAGGGCATAAAGACAATAGACCATACAAAAACTTAGCATAATACCGCATGGTAATTTCCAACCATCCCAACTCTCATATAATTTATTCAATAAATAGTTTTGAAAGAACATTATGTAAATGTTGTGCTTTTGATATTGTTGTGATTAAAGTTAAGGACTTTAATAATCAGTTAAGGGCTTTCATGGAAATATCTAATCTACCTATTTACCCATCTACCTATCTACCTATCTACTTATCTATCTTCTTGTTTGTCTGTCTGTGAGATCAAGGAACTACGCCAAAATGGTATACAATAGCGCAAAGACTTTTGCAGAATCTTACTCAACTTTTTCCCATGGCCGCTAGTATCAAGTTTCTTCACGTTTGATGTTATATTTCACGTTATTGATATTTAAAGTTTTAAAAAAGCCCAGTTTGAGAAGAATAACTGACTGCAGTGTGAGGTTTCTAGCAGCTTCCAGGTACGACGTCACAATGGCATCTCGCAGTCCTCCAATCACAATGGCATTCATTTACATACGCTGCCGTGAACATTCCGCAAGCCAACAATGACATCACAATGGGATCTCAGCTGCCACTCCCCACAGCCCACTCCCCACAGCCCACTCCCCACAGCCCACTCCCCACAGCCCACTCCCCACAGCTGAACAGGAGAGGGGGCAATTACATTATTTTTAAAAAACCTGAAAGCAAGAGAAGGGGGAGGCAGTGCTTGGGGATACGTCCCTGCACAGTTGGGGGCTATGGGTGAGTGCTGGAATATTGCGTTGGGGGAACGGGTTGTGTTGGGGGAACGGGTCAGTGGTGGAATATTGCATTGGGGAACGGGTTGCGTTGGGGGACCAGGCCTCTAGTGTGACAGGGACCCAACGGGTCCCAGTTGGTCTAGTACTATTACTAAAACTCTCATCTTGCTTGTGATTCTGTGTGCATGCCCATACGCTCCCGGAATAAGTTATTCACATTTTATACTTTACGAAATCCAGTTTGAGAAAGAATCACTTGAACTTGCAGTGGCAGTTAGCAGCTATGATGTCACAATGGGATCTCATTTATATAAACTGCCCGTGAGCAGTACTCCACCCGACAATGACATCACAATGGGATCTCATTTACATAAACTGCCCATCAACAGTGTTCCACCCAGTGCAATGAGAGATTTGTTACATTGTTGATAGGAGAGGGAGGGAGTGGGGGAGGGGAGGAGGAGAAATGTTATTTAAACATTGTGTTTAGTGGAGGAGTGTGATAGGGGAGAGGTGAGGAGTGAGGGAGCAGGGAGATAGAGGGAGAGGAGGGGTGTAGGGAGGGGAGAGCGGTTACTGAGGGGGTGAGGGAGGAGGAGAAGAAGAAGAGAGAAGAGAGGGTGTGAGGAGGGAGTGTTGGGGAATGGCGGGGACTGGAGGAGGATAGGGGTAGGAAGAGGGATGGCAAGGCGCAGTTGGGGAGAGTTGCCGTGACACGTGTCATAACGGGGATCACTGGCGTCACAACGGGAACCCGTCAGCCACGCCGGCGCAGTTGGGGACTATGGGTGAGTGGTGGAATATTGCAATTGGGGACCAGCCCTCCCATGGGACAGGCACCCAACGGGTCCCACTTGGTCTAGTATCCACTAAAATACTGTTCGTGCTGCAGGTCTTAAAGCCATTGGGCACTTTCTTTCCAGAGAACCAACTTTGCTGTTTTCCCACCAGAGCATCTGGTTCTTGGTTGAATGTCTATTCTCCCTTTTTATAGCTACTGATTGCAGCTTTGATCAACTTTAAACCATATGACTTTGAAACTGTTAGAGTTGTTCATAAATTCAAAGTAATCCGATCTTAAAGTCTTTTGACTACAAAGTTTTCATGTCCATATGACAAGATAGATATTTTGTTGGTAGATAGACTTGATGGGCTGAATGGCCTAATTCTGCTCATATGTTTTATCGTCTTATGGTCTTAGCTTGGAGATTCTTCCCAATGTTTTGCAATGGCGGCGCTATTCCAGTGTATTCCAATAAACTGAAGTACTAGGGGCGCCGCATTGAAGGCAGCCTTTGCCTACAGTCTGATGTTTTTCAATCTTAAAAAAAAAAATTAGTCTGTTTTAAAGTATGTTTTGGAGATTTCTTTAGCTTTTCTATGTGGGGGAGGGGGGTAGGGTAAGGGGGAAACCGTTTCCCAGTCAGTTCCTGGTGAGGATGCGACTATTCTCCGAGTCGAGTCCTCGCCCCCCTCCTCGCGGCCTACCACCTGGATTGGAACGGCCTTTCCTGCCGGGGACCGGACCAGAGCTCCAGCAGCGGCGGTGCAGGGCTGAATACATCACGGAGCGGGCGATGCCTTACCTGGGATCGCCGTTAAAGCTCCGGAGTGTTGGGCCTGCTGCTTCAACATCGGAGCTGTGGTTTGCAGAGCTTCCAGCGCGGCCGGCACTGACTTCAACGTCGCGGAGTCCTGGGGCCCTTTGCCGAGGGCCACCAGCGTTGCATCTCCACCCTGTGTACTTCGGGGGCCGCGGACTCCGGTAGGGGGTGGCCTATTCGGATGTCCTCCAGTCCCAACGTCGGACTTCCATCACCCTGGCGAGCGGGCCTGAACATCGGGCCGGCCGTAGCGGCGACAGCTGGGGTTCGGGAGCACCCCGACCACGGGAGGACAGCAGAGGAGGATGACTGAATTTTGGAGCCTTCCCTCACAGTGGGAAACTTTGATCCCGCTGTGTGGGGATGTTTCAGATAAGACTTTGTGTTATGTGCTCTTTATTATTTGTATGTCTGTATGGCGACCACACATTTCACTGTACCAATTGGTACATGTGACAAATAAATGTATCTTGTATCTTGGTGCAAAACCAAGCATGCTGCTTTTTCTTTCATCGTCTGCAATGGGGCATTTTGTTAGCTTTATCATTATCTGTGTCTCTCAGAAGATGAGTATTTTATTTTTCTTACTTGAAAGATAGACATAAGATGCTGGAGTAACTCAGCGGGTCTGACAGCATCTCTGGAGAAAAGGAATAGGTTTAGATTTGAAACATAGATAACAAATGCACAGTCAATCTCCTATCAAATTGCTTTCAGGAACTCAAGAATAAGTACAGATTCCAAATGAAGAGAGGTTAGAGGGCAACAAATAAAAAAGGAACAAGGTCAAGTTTTATTTTAATGTTCCGCTTCTGGCCCTTCAACAATGACCTTAAATCTGTACCCTCTCATAGAAACATAGAAACATAGAAAATAGGTGCAGGAGTAGGCCATTCGGCCCTTCGAGCCTGCACTGCCATTTGATATGATCATGGCTGATCATCCAACTCAGTATCCCTTCTCTCCATACCCCCTGATCCCTTTAGCCACAAGGGCCACATCTAACTCCCTCTTAAATAAAGCCAATGAACTGGCCTCAACTACCTTCTGTGGCAGAGAATTCCACAGATTCACCACTCTCTGTGTAAAAAATGATTTCCTCATCTCGGTCCTAAAAGTCTTCCCTCTTATCCTTAAACTGTGACCCCTAGTTCTGGACTACCCCAACATCGGGAATAATCTTCCTGCATCTAGCCTGTCTAACCCCTTAAGAATTTTGTAAGTTTCTATAACATCCCCCCTCAGTCTTCTGAATTCCAACGTGTACAAGCCGAGTCTATCCAGTCTTTCCTCATATGAAAGTCCTGCCATCCCAGGAATCAGTCTGGTGAACCTTCTCTGTACTCCCTCTATGGCAAGAATGTCTTTCCTAAGATTAGGAGACCAAAACTGTATGCAATACTCCAGGTGTGGTCTCACCAAGACCCTGTACAACTGCAGTAGAACCTCCCTGCTCTTATACTCAAATCCTTTTGCTATGAATGCTAACATACCATTTGCTTTCTTCACTGCCTGCTGCACCTGCATTCCTACTTTCAATGACTGGTGTACCATGACACCCAGGTCTCGTTGCATCTCCCCTTTTCCTAATCGGCCACCATTCAGATAATAGTCTACTTTCCTGTTTTTGCCACCAAAGTGGATAACCTCACATTTATCCACATTATACTGCATCTGCCATGCCTTTGCCCACTCACCCAACCTATCCAAGTCACCTTGCAGCCTCCTAGCATCCTCCTCACAGCTAACACTGCCCCCCAGCTTCGTGTCATCCGCAAACTTGGAGATGTTGCATTCAATTCCCTCATCCAGTTCATTAATATATATTGTAAATAGCTGGGGTCCCAGCACCGAGCCTTGTGGTACCCCACTAGTCACTGCCTGCCATTCTGAAAAGGACCCGTTTACTCCTACTCTTTGCTTCCTGTCTGCCAGCCAGTTCTCTATCCACATCAATACTGAACCCCCAATACCATGTGCTTTAAGTTTGTATGCTAATCTCTTATGTGGGACCTTGTCGAAAGCCTTCTGAAAGTCCAGATATAACACATCCACTGGTTCTCCCTTATCCACTCTACTAGTTACATCCTCGAAAAATTCTATAAGATTCGTCAGACATGATTTACCTTTCATAAATCCATGCTGACTTTGTCCAATGAACTCACCACTTTCCAAATGTGCTGCCATCCCATCTTTAATAACTGACTCCAGAATTTTCCCCACCACCGATGTTAGACTAACTGGTCTGTAATTCCCCCTTTTCTCTCTCCCTCCCTTTTTAAAAAGTGGGGTTACATTAGCTACCCTCCAGTCCTCAGGAACTACTCCAGAATCTAAAGAGTTTTGAAAAATTATCACTAATGCATCCACTATTTCTGCGGCTACTTCCTTAAGTACTCTGGGATGCAACGTATCCGGCCCTGGGGATTTATCGGCCTTTAATCCATTCAATTTACCTAACACCACTTCCCGGCTAACCTGGATTTCACTCAGTTCCTCCATCTCATTTAACCCCCGGTCCCTTGCTATTTCCGGCAGATTATTTATGTCTTCCTTAGTGAAGACAGAACCAAAGTAATTATTCAATTGGTCTGCCATGTCCTTGTTCCCCATGATCAATTCGCCTGTTTCTGACTGCAAGGGACCTACATTTGTTTTAACTAATCTTTTCCTCTTGACATATCTATAAAAACTTTTGCAGTCAGTTTTTATGTTCCCTGCCAGTTTTCTTTCATAATCTATTTTCTCTTTCCTAATTAAGCCTTTTGTCCTCCTCTGCTGGACTCTGAATTTCTCCCAGTCCTCTGGTAGGCTGCTTGTTCTGGCTAATTTGTAGGCTTCCTCTTTTGTTTTGATACTATCCCTGATTTCCCTTGTTATCCACAGATGCACTACCTTCCCTGATTTTTTCTTTTGCCAAACTGGGATGAACACTTGTTGTAGTTCATCCATGCAGTTTTTAAATGCCTTCCATTGCATATCCACCGTCAACCCTTTAAGAATCATTGGCCAGTCTATCTTGGCCAATTCACGTCTCATACCCTCAAAGTCACCTTTCTTTAAGTTCAGGACGTTTGTTTCTGAATTAACAATGTCACTCTCCATCCTAATGAAGAACTCAACCATATTATGGTCACTCTTGCCCAAGGGGCCACGCACAACAAGACTGCTAACTAACCCTTCCTCATTACTCAATACCCAGTCTAGAATAGCCTGCTCTCTCGTTGGTTCTTCTACATGTTGGTTTAGAAAACTATCCCGCATACATTCCAAGAAATCCTCTTCCTCAGCACCCCTGCCAATTTGATTCACCCAATCTATATGTAGATTGAAGTCACCCATTATAATGGTTTTACCTTTGTTGCACGTGTTTCTGATTTCCTGTTTGATGCCATCTCCACTACTACTGTTAGGTGGCCGGTACACCACTCCCACTAGCGTTTTCTGCCCCTTAGTGTTTCGCAGCTCTACCCATATCGATTCCACATCCTCCAAGCTAATGTCCTTCCTTCCTATTGCGTTAATCTCCTCTCTAACCAGCAACGCTACCCCGCCTCCTTTTCCTTTCTGTCTATCCCTCCTGAATATTGAATATCCCTGAATGTTCAGCTCCCAGCCTTGGTCACCCTGGAGCCATGTCTCCGTGATCCCAACTATATCATATTCATTAATAACTATCTGCACATTCAACTCATCCACCTTATTACGAATGCTCCTTGCATTAAGATACAAAGCCTTCAGGCATGTCTTTACAACACTCTTACCCCTTATACAATGATTTTGAAAAGTGGCCCTTTTTGATTTTTGCCCTGGTTTTGTCTGCCTGCCACTTTTACTTTTCACCTTGCTACCTATTGCTTCTACCCTCATTTTACACCCCCAGCCTCTCTGCTCTTGCACCCATCCCCCTGCCACATTAGTTTAAATCCTCCCCGACAGCTCTAGCAAACACTCCCCCAAGGACATTGGTTCCATTCCAGCCCAGGTGCAGACCGTCCTGTTTGTACTGGTCCCACCTCCCCCAGAACTGGTTCCAATGCCCTAAAAATTTGAATCCCTCCCCCTTGCACCATTTTTCAAGCCACGTATTCATCTGCAATATCCTCCTATTTCTACTCTGACTGGCCCGTGGTACTGGTAGTAATCCAGAGATTATTACCTTTGAGGTCCTACTTTTAAGTTTATCTCCTAGCTCCCTAAATTCACCTTGTAGGACCTCATCCCTTTTTTTACCTATATCGTTGGTGCCAATATGCACCACGACAACTGGCTGTTCACCCTCCCCCTCCAGAATGTTCTGCAGCCGTTCAGTGACATCCCTGACCCTTGCACCAGGGAGGCAACCTACCATCCTGGAGTCTCGTTTGCGGCCGCAGAAACGCCTATCTATTCCCCTTACAATTGAATCCCCTATTACTATTGCCCTTCCACTCTTTTTTTCCCCCCTCCTGTGCCGCAGAGCCACCCATGGTGCCATGAACTTGGCTGCTGCTGCCTTCCCCTGATGAGCCATCTCCCCCAACAGTATCCAAAATGGTATACCTGTTTAGGAGGGAGATGACCGCAGGGGACTCCTGCACTACCTGCCTACAGCTTAGCTGGCTATTGGCCACCCGTTCCCTTTCTGTCCTCTTACATTTTACCTGCGGTGTGACCAACTCGCTGTACGTGCTATTCACGACTTTCTCAGCATCGTGGATGCTCCAGTATGAATCCAGCCGCAGCTCCAATCGTTCAATGCGGTCTGCCAGGAGCTGCAGCTGGACACACTTCCTGCAAACGTAGTCACCAGGGACACCGACCATATCCCTGATCTCCCACATGTTGCACGCTGAGCAAACCACGGGGCCAATCTCCACTGACATAGCTTACTCCCAAATTAACTCTATATTAAATATTTAAAAAAAACGTTATCCTTTAAACTGTACCTTTACTAATAAATACTGTACCCTTAACTCCCAGAATCCTTAACTCCCAGAATCCTTAACTCCCAGAACCCTTAGCCTGAAAGCAGAAATGTAAAAATGTAAACCCGGGGTTGCACCCAATCAGCTGCTTCCTCTGGTCCTCTTCCACCAATCAGAGGCTTCCACCAGCCTCCTTCTCTGGAAGTTATCAATCATTTAGTTTCCTTTTATTCAATCATGATATTAAACACACTACTTAATCTTCTTTGCTCTTGGATTCCCAATAGTTTCACAGCAACGTTTCTTCTTCTGTCGTGTGTCTTTTAGACCTGCAGCTCCGTTGAGGCGAGCCAGGCCAACGTGTCATCATCCAGGTCAATCAGACCTCGTTGACCATTCGGTGGCCGGTGTTTGGGGCAACTGGTGACTATGTGCTCCACTGTCTGTGTTGGGTCCCCACACTCGCAGGAGGCGCTGTCCACGAGGCCCCACCTCTTCATCGCTACTCCATAGCGTCCGATGCCTGTCCTCAAGCGGTTGAGGGTTGTCCACTGCTTTCGGGGCAGGTCCTGGCCAGGGACGTCCATGGGGTCATCGATGTAATGGTGTAGCCTAGATGGTTCCGCTGACTTCCACTGGTCTCTCCATCTCGTCTTGACCCATGCAGCCTTAGAAGCATCAGCCGGTGTTGTGCAGAGCAGCTCTTGGGCTTGCGTGGCAAAGGGGTGCTGTGACTTGAGGCGCACTCGTCGTGGTGTCTCTGTGATGATCTGATGGAGGAGGTGGGATTCACTGGTCTGTGCCTTTCGAGAGAGGGCCAGCGTGGCTGCTTCTCGTCTGATGTTGGCTGGGGCGATGCCAGCGAGGACGGGCAGTTGGTTTACTGGGGTGGCTCGTAGGCATCCGGAGACAGTCCGCAGGCCGCTGTTGAGGGCAGCATCCAGCTTCTTGGCGTAAGGGCTATGGCACCAGACCGGGGCGCAGTACTCGGCAGCTGAGAACACCAGGGCCACTGTGGACATGTGCAGTGTCTCTGTCGTGGCTCCCCATGTGGTGCTGGCTAGGCGGCGAATCAGTGCGGCACGGGCGCTTGTCTTTGCCTTGGCACCTTCCAGTTGTTGTTTGAATGACAACGTTCTGTCGAGCTTCACACCGAGGTACGTGGGGACAGGCTGGGACCGTAACCGGGCGTTATCCACCATGACGTTCATCTCGCGGGACGCTTCCCTGTTGTTGAGGTGGAACATTGAAGATGTTGTCTTACCCATGCTGAGCTTGAGGCGCCAGTTCCTCAGGTATGAAGACAGGATGTTCATGTCTTCAGAGAGGCCCTCTTCTGCTGCTTCCCAGGATGGCTTACTAAGTAGGATGGCCAGGTCATCAGCATAGCCATACTTCTTTGACTGGGTTGCAGGCAGGTCATGGATGTAGATATTGAACAGCATTGGTGCCAGCACTGAGCCCTGTGGGACGCCATTCTTAAGTTTCCTCACCCTGCTGCATTTCCCGTTGCTGGTGTGTAGCCTGAAGCTGCGGTTGCTCAGCATCTCCATGATGAAGCTCACCATGTGCTTGTCTGGGATGGTTTCCAGAAGCTTCATGTGTAGTCCACGCAGCCAGACAGTATCATATGCAGCTGTGAGATCCACGAAGACAGCGCCAGCCTTCTCCCCTGCTTGGAAGCTGTGTCTTGGCACAGGAGGGTCACCTGGTCCGCCGTTGACCTACCGCTTCGGAAGCCAGCCTGTTCTTTAGGCAGCTGGGGGTCGACCACAGGATTGAGACGTGTGTGGAGGAGATGTTCCAGGAGCTTGTATGGAACACACAGCAGTGAGATGGTTCGGTATCCCTTGGGGTCATCGCTAGGCTTGTTTGGCTTCGGCAGAGCGATCAGAGCAACGTTTCCAACCTCATGGAATAAAGTAACAATGTCTGAGTTGATCGAATAGGTATGGAACCCTCGGGGATTTTTATATTAGTTACATCTTCCCGGAACCCTTGGGAGGTTATTAATTTGCATATCTCCATGCTGGTTAGAAGGTACATGGAATCGCTTAAAACATACAGGGTGACTTTAACTGAGGCACACGGACTGGAGCATTGATGCAGCAGGTTTTTATTCAGGACAAGCAGACACACAGGGATCACAATGGAACAATTTCTCTGAACTCAAAGTACATCATGTTTCTATGCCCTATAGGTACAAAGATAACAAAAGCTGATTGAAAGAAATTTCAGTAGTTACAATTGCATAGTTTATTTACATGTTTTGGGTGAGGACAAATGTTTCCATGGAATTACACATTTACAATGGGAGCACATCTTAACTGATGAGATCAATTCAAACACCTTTACTGTAACAAGGTAGTTTACATTGACATTCTGAAGGCATTTAAGAACAAAACCCAGACACATAAATCATCCTTATTTGACTACAGTCATTATGATGGGTGGGTCTTTCACAGTACAAGCAGCCCCCAAGTTTTGTTTGTCAGAAAAAAATATGAGCATGTTTGAAGTGTTAAGTGGGAAAACACTTTACCTATGTCACAGTGGTGTAGCTGTGTTACTATAGGTCACATATGAAAACAATTGGAAGGCTTATTGTGTGTATTAATGGCTCCTACACCTTACACTTTTCTCTGACGATGGCTGCTGTTCCCTAACACTGACTAGACACAGGCTATCCAGTTTAACTAGTCTGTCTTGATTTTTAAATTCCATAAATCTCCTCCAGTTTCATCTGACTCGCCTTTCCACATACCTCTAAATTGTTACTAGACTAAGTGGGACCTGTTGGGTCACAGGAGGCTTGGTCCCCCAATGCAATATTCCACCACTCACCCATAGCCCCAACTACACAGGCGCAGCTCATTTCCCCTCATCCCTAGCACTCTCTCCCCTCCTCTTCACCCTCCCTCTTCTTTCCCTTCTCCTCCTCTCCTCCCTCAATCTATCCTTCACCTCTCTCTCCTCTCCTTTCCCCTACCCTCCGTCACTCCCCCCATAACTCCTCTCCCCTCCCTAGCCCCCTCCTATCCTCTACCCCACACCTCCCCCACTCCTCCTCCCCCTAACCCCCCCCACTATCCCTCCTCACCCCCCCACTGCCCTCCTCTCCTTCTATTCCCCACTCCCTACCTCCTCTACTTCCCACCTTCTCTCCCTCTATTCCCCCTCCTCCCCCACTCTCCTCCTCACCCTCCTCTCTCTTCTTTTCCCTCTCCTCCTACCTCCCCTAATCCCTCCCTCACCTCTCCTTTTCCCTACCCTGTCACTCCCTCCCTCCCTCCCTCTCCCTCCATAACTCCTCTCCCCTCCCTACACCTCTTCCTCTATCCCCTCTCCTCCCCCACTCTCCCACCCCAGGATCACGAGGTTGCCACTCCTCTCCCTTCTTGCATTCCCCAAAGGAGCATCAGCCGTCGGCGCCCTTAGAGCCAGGCCTCAGATCGGCCCAGAAGCACCAGCAGCTACGGCTGCGCAGGCGTGTGTGGGGGGGGGGGGGTTGTGAGGGTGGGGGGAGAGCTCGGAGAAAAGACGGGAAAGAGACATGGGGGAGAGGGAGGTATCACGGGGGGAGGGGGACAGGAACCAGCGAGGGGGACCAGAGGGGAAGGGGTTGGAGCTGCAGGGCGTTGCACTGGCGGTGTGTTTGGGACTCACAGCGGGAGCTGGACGCTCTCCTCTGCCGGGATCAGACTCTCCGCTTTCTGTTTGGCGACATCTCCAGGATGGGTCGCTTTTGGTCCCTCCGAAAATTGTGTCCAGTTGGAGACCTCCGCCGACATCCTCAGTTCCAGTAAAGATGCGATGGTGCAGGAAGGGGTAGACCGTCCCGTGGAGTGACGGGAGAAGAGACCAATGAGCGCTGAGACGGCAGGAGCGGAGATCGATCTGCGCACGCGCGGTTATTAAGAATTTTAAACCTCGCTAACTTTTACTATATACTACTGATCGGAACGAAACTTGATGCACTCGCAGCACAGGAGAACGGGAGTGAGCTGATGAAAAATCGTAGCGGTATTGCGTGCCGTTTTAGCGCAATTAGAAAAACCGCGCAAACCGGAAGAGCACAAGATTAGAGTTTTAGTATAGATAGATTTCTTACATGCTCTTCTGCTTTCCTTTGCAAAGTATTTAAGCTATTTGACTTGGCCACTTCCTGTGTAGCACATTCCACATACAAACCCTCTCTTCAATTGAATATATTTCCCTTCATTTTTTATTGGATTTATTGGTAGCTGCTTTTTATCCATTTTTACACATCAGAATAGATGTGGAAATAGTCCACATCTACTTATCCACCAATTTTATAATTTCCCCTGTTGTGATAAGCGAGTTCGGTATTCTGAAAAACGCAAGGAATCATGGGATTTGTCAATGGTCATTCGCCATATCGAAAAAGCGAACGAAGCGCTGGCTGAAGAAACCATGTATAAATTCTTATCTTTATTCATAATTTATGTGTAAAACTCTCATCCCCCCAAAGGGACAGGTAGTGGGAGAGTGGGGTGTAACAGCGAGAGAGAGAGGGCAGATGTGAGTGGGAGACGGGGGAGAACGCGCACACGGACCCGACCCTCATCCATAGCCAGTATAGAACCCGAGTCCCCGGCGCCGAAAGCGCTGCCGAACCATCACTGGACCACCCCATTCTTCCCACCCCCCCCTCCCGAATGTCCCATCCCCACCTGGGGGGTGGCTGGATATGTCCGGGGCGACCCCGGACCAACGACACCAGCAGCCCAGGCCCACAGCCAGCGCGGAGAAGAAGCACCAACCCCAGCTCAACTACGCCTATCCCGCCGGGCCAATTGACAGCCCCGGAATGACGGGACACCAGCGGCCCCAGGCCCACGGCCAGCGTGGAGAAGAAGCGCTAACTCCAGCCCAAGTGCCAACTCCTGCCCAGGCGCCAACTCCAGCCCCCGCCGGCATGGAGGGGGCCAACCGACCACCACTGGACAAGGAGAAAAGCACCAACTCCAGCCAGCGCCTCCTCCCCGCACTGGATGCAAGCCCGGCCCGACACCTCCGGCCGCCCCCGGACAGGGACAGAACACCCGGGAGGGGACGGGGACGGCCCAGCAGCAACTCAACAGTGCCCGCAGCGCCGGAGAACCGGGCCCGACCCCGACCACGGACGAGCACGATTTTGGCTCATTCATCACAGCATAACGCAATAAAAACGACAACATAATCTTAGCTTTCAACCAAGGGACAATAAATACAAGTAATTCATAGTTTGAAAGCAATATTTTCTTACCTGGAAGAATCAAAGCTGGAAAAAACAGATGAAATGCAGGTCTATAAGTTCACAGCTCCACTGCATCCAGCAATATTAATGCAGAATGACCTTTGACCTGGACATGCGCAGGTCGGAATACAGAACTTGGGAATACAGAACTTGCTTATTGTTAGAACTGAGCTGCTCCAATTTTCTATTATCTGCCATATCTCTTGTCCGAGGCATTTAATTTAAATATTTATTGTACTTTCCTAGTGATGTTGTATTTTAAAGCTGAGTTCAGAGACTGAAGCTGCGCCTCTACTGCATATATAACCATACCAGAGTCCTGCAGAAATTTATTGACGTAAAGTTTGGTAAGTGTGGTAAACGATACTAAACGATGGCACTTTATTGTCAGACCGAGGTCTGAATTTTGTTTTTGCATACAGCATACAGTAAAATAAAGAACACAACACACAAACAGCGAGGAAGATAGAAATAATCTTCTACTAGACAAAGTGCAGACTCATTGGGTCTGCTCCCCAATGCAATATTCCACCACTACACCCGTTCCCCTCCAACGCACCAGTTCCCCCAACGCAATATTCCACAACTCACGCATAGCCCCCAACTGCGCAGGGGCTCATTTCCCCTCATTCCCCAGCACTCCCTCCCCCTCCAGTTCACCCTCCCTCTTCTTTCCCCTCTCCTCCTCCCCTCCCCAATCCCTCCCTCAGCTCTCCCTCCCTCTCCTTTTCCCTGCCCTCAGTCACTCCCTCCCTCCTCCCTCCATAACTCCTCTCCACTCCCTCTATCCCCAAATCCTCACCTTCCCCTCTCCCCCTTCCTCTCCCTCTATTCCCCCCTGCCTCCCCCACTCTCTGTCCTGACCTCCCCCACTGCCCTCCTCTCCCTCTATTTCCCACTCCTTACCTCACCCACATTCCCCCCTCTCCCTCCCTACCCCCCTCCTGTCCCTCATTCCCTCCACACTCCCTCCTCACCTCCGCTGGATCTTTCCCCTCTCCTCCTCCCCTCCCCCAATCCCACCCTCACCTCTCCCTTCGGCCCACCAGGTCCGCGCCGACCAGCGATCCCCAACATACCTGTACGTCTTTGAAGTGTGGGAGGAAACCGAAGATCTCGAGAAAACCCACGCGGTCACGGGGAGAACATACAAACTCCGTACTGACAGCACCCGTAATTGGGATCGAATCCGGATCTCTGGTTCTGCAAGGTGCTGTAAGGCGGCAACTGGACTGGACTGACTGTCTCTGGACGATCCTGGACTTACTCTGGACTCTGGTCCTGTCCACGGAGGGGAAATGGAGGAGGATTGGCCAAATTTTTGTGTCTTCCACCACAGTGTTGAATGCTGTGGTGGATGTTTGTGTTACATTTTTTTTATTGTGGTTGTGTGTTCTTTAATATTGTATCGCTGCTGACAACCCAAAAATTCCACCAGCTTGGCTGTGTGGTCATTAAAATACTATACTAAATACTATACTACTGCTGCGCCACTGTGCCGCCCCACAGTAGTGAGACAGATTAACAAAGTAGTTAATAACGTTTATGTTCTGTGTTTTATGCCTCTATTTTATAAAGAACACAAGTTAGGAAGTTACACTGAACCAACATATCACATATGTTCAACCCCAACTGCTCTACCATGTCCAATTCTGGGCATTGCAAATTGGCAAGGACATAAACGCAAGAGGGACTATGATTAGAAACTAGAGTTAGTCATTTTAGAGCAGAGAAATTTAAGAAATTTGAATTTTTTAATCATTAATCCTTTGATAGACTGGATAAAAAATAAACTTTGCAATGACTAACGGATTGATCACAAGAGAGCACAATTTTAAAACTAATTGGTAGAGTAGTCAGGGAGAAGGAATTAATTAATGCACCATTTCTTTGTTACATTTTATACTAAATTTGGTCTTCCTGAGGAATTCTGGCTAAGGTTTTAGTAAACAACTAATATCATTGAAGGAGAAGAATTAGAAAATAGTTAATATATTTTATAAGTAAAATATCTTGAGACGCATGTTGCCAAAATGGACCACTGAGATTTGTAGAATGAGGTAATGATGAATAATAATAATAATAATAATAATAATAATAATAATAATAATAATAAGCCTTTATTGTCATTGTACTTAGAAATACAACGAAATTAGGAGAGCTACTCCTGATCAGTGCAACAAAAATAAGTCCAAACAAGACAAAAACACATCCAATACATTCAATACGTTATTTAACTGCTTAAATTAGTAGATAAATAATAATTATCACACCTAGGTAGAACATTGCACTGGGAGAATATTACACTTTAACATTTAATAAATACTTTAAAAGAGTTTTAAAAAAAAGAAGAAATCTTAGCTGTGGTCTGTTTTGTAGTGGAATGGATGACATCATTCTCATGTCGTGTGGATATTTGAGGAATTTAGATTTCTAATGGCCCAGGGAAAGAAACTGTTCTTGAGTGTTTGTCCGCTTTTGACGCCCCTGTACCGCCAACCAGAGGGCAGGAGGTTGAACAGGAGCCGTTGAGGATGGGAGGGGTCTTTGATTATTTTCCTGGCTCTACAGAGGCACCGAGAGCTGGAGATGTCTTCCAGGGAAGGCAGAGGGCATCCGATGATTTTCTGGGCAGTTTTGATCACTCTCTGCAGTGCTCTCCTGTCTGCTGCTGAGCAGCCGGCAGACCACACCGTGATACAATATCGATGGTGGAGCGGTAGAAGGTCACTAGCAGCTTCTCCTCTAAACTGTTCTTCCTTAGCACTCTCAGGAAGTGCAATCGCTGCTGGGTCTTTTTTACCACCGCTGAAGTGTTGGCAGACCAGGAGAGGTCCTCCGTGATGTGCGTTCCCAGGAATTTGAAGGTAGAAACCCTCTTGACACAGTCCCCATTGATGTAGAGCGGGGCAGGGTCCGCTATGTGCCTTCTGTAGTCGAATTCCACTGATGATATTGAATTACAGGTTTTCAAAAACTATTAAAAAAAGTTTTAACATATGTTCGCACATGTTATTTTAATCTGACAATGCTCTGCCAATGTTTCTTTTTCATTGACTTACTTTTGTCTGGTGTTCAGAGTTGATTAGAATAAATACCATTAAGTGGTTCACATTGATTTTTTTCTTGCTGGCTTCCATTAAATCAATGGAAGGACAAGTTCTTCTCTTGCATTGTTTGTTGCCCTTGAAGCAGAAAAGTTATCGGTATTGGTAGTGGGTTATTATTGCCACGTGGACCAACATAACAGTGAAAAACTTTGTTTTGAATGTTATCCAGGCAAATCATACCATGCATGAGTGCATCAGGTAGTGCAAAATAGAAAATAAGCAGAATGCAGAATATAGTGTGACAGCTTCAGAAATAGTGCAGATAAAAAAGATTGTAAGGGCCTTAACAAGGTGTTTTGAAAGATCATTCTAGCATATGAGAGGTCTGTTCAGGAGCCTGATAACAGCGGGAAGAAGTTGTCTTGTTGTGTAGTGTAGCAAGTTTCATTCAGATTGATGTTATATTTTACAAGTTATTAACATTTTTTAATTTACAAAACCCCCATTTATTAGAAAAATCTCTTCCCTGTGCTTGCAGCTATGACATCCCAATTGGGATTGTTAGCCCTGCTCGCATCAATGTTGCTATCCAAGTACACTGAGTCCTGCTAGCCCTAGTATGTGCAATTGTATTAAAAAAAACTTTAAAAAACGAGGGAGGGTGAAAAAGGCGAAATGAGAAGCCCCTGCATAGTTGGGTGCTATGGGTGAGTGGTGGGAATTTTGCATTGGGGGGAACGGGTTGCATTGGGGAAATGGATGAGTGGTGGAATATTGCCTTGAGGCACGGGTTCCGTTGGGGGACCAGGCCTCCCATGGGGGGCTGTGGGTGAGTGGTGGAATTATTGCATTGGGGGAACGGTTGCATTGGGGGACCAGGCCTCCCATGTGACAGGGACCCAACGAGTCCCAGTTGGCCTGGTATATATTACTAAATCTCTCATCTTGTTTGTTTTCTCTGTGTTTCTGTGTGCATGTCTGTGATGGTGCGTGTCTGTGAGGAGTGTGATCCTGAAACTACGGCAAAACGGTGCACGGGTACCACTACAATTTTTGCCCACCTTACTCACCATTTTCCTGTGGTGTGGGTATCAGGTTTCGTTCAGATGGATGGTATATATTACAAGTTATTCACATTTTAACTTTACAAAAACCACTGAATAAAATATCTTCCATTTGCATTGGCAGTTAGCAGCATATGACATCACAATTGGATCTCATTACATAAACTGCCCATCATCAGTGTTTCACCCCACAATGACATCACAATGGGATCTCATTTACATAAACTGCCCGTCAGTAGTGTTCCACCCCACAACTCATTTTTCAAAAACACAGCAGCATTCCACCATTATATCACAATGGGATCTCATTTACATTTAATAAAAGCTCAGTTTTAAAAAACACAGCAACCTCCACCTCACAATGACGCCAAGGGCGGTAGGGAGGGGGGGAGAGGGGTTAAGGAGGGAGGGACTGAGGGTAGGGGAAGAGGAGAGGGGAGGGAGAAGTGAGGAGGGGAGGGAGTGGAGAGAGGGGAGGAGGAGAGGGGGGGAAAAGAGGGAGGGGAAGAGGAGGGGGAGGAAGTGCTGGGAATGAGGAGGAATGGAGGAGGATAGGGGTAGGAAGAGGGATGGCGAGGCGCACTTGGGGAGGGTTTGCTGTGTCTCGTGTCACAACAGGGATCTCTGGTGTCACAACGGGAACCCGTCAGCTGTGCCTGCCACAGTTGGGGGCTATGGGTTAGTGGTGGCAGTATTGCGTTCAGGGACCACGCCCTCCCATGAGACAGGGGACCCAACGGGTCCCACTTGGTCTAGTATATCCTTATCTATCTATATTAAAACTGTGTGTGTGTGTGTGTGTGTGTGTGTGTGTTTCTGCCTGTCTTGTGGGTGGCCAGCCTTTGATTCGTTGCTACGCCAACACCACACGCAGAAACGCCGAGATTTTTTCCATTTCAGTAGAGATTTCACTTTTCATTCCAAGTATGCACTCCTGATTAAATTTTCGGTCGTGTTTATGTACACATTTTTAATAAAATCCTTCTCCCCCACACAAAAGTTTCAAAATGTAAAAAAAAAAACAGCTCTCACCCATAGAATGTTGGGTGAACGTTCCATCGTGTGATGTCACAATGCCCAATGCTCACAGATGTCCAATCGGAATGGATCCATTTACATATGCCTTTGCAGCAGCCCCAGCCCCTCCCCCCCACCCCCGCAGCCTGTGTCGAAGCGTGTCATCACGTGTGTGGGAATAGAGAAAGAGGATTGGGGGTGATAGGAATGGGGAAAAGATGACTGTCCCTACCCCTCCCCCTTCCACTCTCCCTCCCCACTATTTCCCCTCTCTCCCCCCCACCCTCTCCCCCCTCCCTCCACACTCTCTTCCCCCTCCCTCCACACTTCCCCCTCCCTCCCCTACCCCATCTCCCTCCTCCCCTCCCTCCCCCATCTCTCCCCCTCCCCATCCCTCTCTCCTCCCCCTCTCCATCTCCCTCTCCTCATCCTCAACCCTCTCCTCTCCCTCCTCCTCCCATCCCCCATCCCTCTCTCCACCACCCCCTTCCCTCCCCACCCCCTTCCCTCTCTCCCCCCCTCCTCCCCCCCACCCCTTTCCCTCCCCCACCCTCTTCCTCTCTCCCCCACCCCTTCCCACTCTTCCCCCTCCATCCACACTCTTCCCACTCTACCCCCTACCCCATCTCCCTCCTCGCCTCGCTCCCCCCTCCCCCCTCCCCCACACCTCTCTCCCCCTCCCCTCTCCTCCCTCCTCCTCCTCCTCTCCCTCCCCTCTCTCCTCACCCCTCTCCCTCTCCTCCCCCACCTCCTGCCCACCCCATCCCTCTCTCCCCCACCCCCCTTTCTACCCAACCCCTTCCCTCTCTCCCCCCGCCCCTTCCCCCTACCCCTCTGTCCCTCTTCCACCAGTCCACCTACCCCTCCCTCCCCACTCTTCCACTTCTCTCCCCCTTATCCTCTCCCTTCCCCCTCCCTCCCCTCTCTTCCCCACCCCTTCTCCTACCCCTCTGTTCCTCTTCCACCACTCCTCCTACCCCCTCCCCCTCCCTCTCTCCCACTTCCACCACTCCTCCCTACACCTCTCTCCCCTACCCCTCTCCCGCTCCCTCTCTCCGACTTCCACCACTCCCCCTACACCTCTCCCCCTCCCTCCCCATTCTTCCACTTATCTCCCCCCACCCCCCACCCCTCCTCATCTTCCCTCCCCACCACTCTTCCCCCTCTCCCCCTCCCTTCCACACTCTTCCCCATCTCCCTCCCCCACCCCCTCTCTTCCCCCACCTCCCTTCCCTCTCCCTCCACACTCTTCCCCCTCCCTCCCCTACTCCACCCCCCCATCCCTCTCTCCCCTACCCCATCTCCCTCCTCCCCTCCTCCCCCACACCTCTCTCCCCCACACCTCTCGTCCCCCACACCTCTCTCCCCCTCCCCATCCCTCTCTCCATCTCTCCTCTCCCTCTCCTCCTCCCACCCCCATCCCTCGCTCCCCCACCACTCCCACCCCCATCCCTATTCGTCAGTGGATAGGGTGGAGATGGGATAAAAGAAGCCAATTAATAAAATTAAGATAATATCCAGGGGGGTGTGATGTGTGTGTGCGTGCCAGATTCCCACCCCGCAACTGTGCTTTGGAGAAACAGACCCAACATGGGGTGGTTAGTGTGACGCCGCAGCCCCCCCCCCCCCCCGCAAAACGCGCATTGGCGAAACAGACCCAACGGGTCTGCACTTGGTCTAGTATAACTATAAATATATAGTGTGTGTGTGTGTGTGTGTGCGTGTGCGTGTGTGCGTGTGCGCGTGTGTGTGTGTGTGTGTGCGCGCAGAAACAACGTGCTAACGGTAACATTTTTACATATTCCGATATGTAAAATCCTTTACACAGAGATTTATCCTGTGAGAGAAGGGGGGGAGGGGGGCCTCGTTCGGGGTACACACCCACCCGCAGCCTCGCTCAGGCCCGGCGCCTGGTGGGGAGGCTGCTGCTCTATGACCTGGGTAGGTGCTACCTCTACCCGCCTCCCTCTGTGTCATCTCCATTTTTGCCCCCCCCCTCTCTGCCCTCCTCCCTCTGCCTCCCTCTCTGCCCCCCTTCTTCTCTGCCCCCTCCTCTCTGCCCTCCCTCCCTCTCTGCCCCCCTCCCTCTCTGCCCCCCTCCCTCTCTGCCCCCTCCCTCTCTGCCCCCCTACCTCTCCCCCCTCCTTCTCCGCCCCCCCTCTCTGTCCCCCCCCTCTCTCTGCCCCCCCTCCCTCTCGTGCCCCCCTCCCTCTCTGCCCCCCCTCCCTCTCTGCCCCCCTCCCTCTCTAGGGAGTGGTGAATATTGGGACCTAGTGGGTGAGTGGTGGAGTATTGCGTTCGGGAACTAGCCCTCCCCTGTGATCGTCCGCGCGCCCCCCCCCACTCCTCAATCTATACCCCCCTCCCTCACTACCCTCTCACCCTACACCCCCCCCCCCCCTCTAGGCCGCACCTGTGCAGTTGGGGGTTATGCGTGAGTGGGGATAGGGCAGGGGATGGGGTAAAAGGTGCGAATGAATAATATTAATATAATATCAAGGGGGGGGGGTTAGTGTGTGTGTGTGGGGGGTGGTTAGTGTGTGGTGTGATGCCAAAAGCCGCCCCCCGCCCCGGAAGAATCCAATTTATTGTTGGAATAGTTAGATCTGTTGATAATAAACACACATGAGGATTTCAGGGGCTGATGGGCTGGTACAGATAAGAATAAAAGAATGAAACGGTGATTATGTGAAATGTGTTTGGAAAGATATCTAGTGGTTAATAAAGAAGCTATCTTTTTAAATTGTCTTTTTCCTCCCACGAGTTGGTAACAGTTGAGATGGGTGTGGAGTAGATTAAAAAAGACTGAAGGGCAATGTTTTCAATCTTCTTAGTGTTCAGTTAAAAATATCATTTGGGAATGGATGTCAGCCAAATGTTCTGGCAATATCAGGCAGTGGATGAGCGTTAGATGAAGCTGTATGTTTTTCTGCTGCACCATGTGGGGATCTGAACTTTCTATCTTGCAATGATAAATAGGGAAGTGAAAGATTAATGCTTTGAAGATGCTGGAGATAAAGGTCCTGTGATGGGTGAACAAGATTCATTACTTACATGGAATTCCCTTTAATGAGAGGCGATAGATAATATTATCATCTGGGTCATAGTTGGTTCACAAGGATAAGGAGGAATAGTGGATCATGTCACAGTCACAAATGTTTCTGACTTTGATTAGAGGTATTTCATACTACAGTAGGATAGTATAATTGGAGAAGTCTAATAATGAAGTGTATGAAACGTGTCAATGGATTAGAGAATTAACACTGCGGTCAACGACTTTGAAAACGAATAGAGGAAATAGGTGGATTTGGCAAAATAGAATGTGGCGGCGCCTAACGGCAGCGGCTCGACTGCAGTCCGTCTGTCTTTTTAAATTTTTAGCTGTGTATATGTGGGGGTTGGGGTGGGATAAACCGTTTAATCTCTTCCCTGTTCGGTGACCCGACTATTTCCCTGTCGGGTCTCCGATGTCTTTGGGCCTAACAACGTGGACCGGCGGCGGCCTCCAGCCGGAACCAACCTAAGAGCTCCAGTCGCGGAGCCTGCGGACCTGCCATCGCGGAGCTGGCCGACTTCGGAGCGGGAGGAGCTGTGGTGGCACGCGGCTGCGACCCGACTTCGGAATTTCGGAGGCTCCGGCCACAGGCCCTGTGGACGGTAACATCGGGAGCTCGTAGATCCCTGGTGGGAGACTGCTTTTCGGAGCTACCGCAACGGCAACTTCTCCCGCCGGAATCGCGGGGTGAAATGACAGAGCAGGGCCTAACATCACCCGTCGCGCTTGACGGCCGCGGACTTACCATCGCCCGCCGGGGGCTTTAACATCGGGAGCCCCAGTTTGCCTCGACGTTGCAGTTGGACTGCTGGACCGCGGGAGAAGAACAAGGGAAGAGATAAGACTTTTGCCTTCCATCACAGTGAGAAGGTGTTGGAGATTCACTGTGATGGATGTTTGTGTAAATTGTGTTAAGTGTGGGTCTTGGTTTTTTTCGTAATTATTAAGACTGTAAAAATGCAATTTCATTCAAACCAAGCTGTTTGAATGACAATAAAAGGCATTCTATTCTATTTTAGAGGAGTTAAGAATGGAATTAATGCAAATGAACAATGCATTTTGTGCTTGCTTGTATAGACTTTGTTGCTATTGTTTTTGTTTCTATTAATTTTTAACTATAATGTATACTCATTGTTTAAATATTGTTCATTTTTTCAAGTTAATTTATTGGTGCAAAGAAAATAAGCAGTACACTTGCATAATTTCAAACCATAACAATATTGTGACTTCTGAATGTATATTTGGTGGGGTTGAACTTTAAAATCCAAAGTGCTTCAAATTGTTATTAACATGTTACAAGTGTGCTGGTTAAATAAATGAACCCATGTTGTTTAAGACTTTAGTGCAAGACATTAAATTCTTTGGGATTAAAGCTTAAATGTTCCACATTCTCATTTGTCATTTGCTGAGATTGACATTTCTTTAGAAAATGCATTTATACCTTTTGTAAATTTTTTTCAGCACATATTTGAGGATGATGATGGTTCCACTGTAACGTTAGCTTGGGTCGGTGATGGAACTGGGGTAAGTCTCTATTTCCATATTTTCTGTGACAGTATTTTAGAAGATAGAAAATGTTTTAAACTTTTGAACCACAATGACGTTACAAATGATTTTCCGTGGTCAATTTGTCCCTTCCCACCCAATCCACCCCCTCCCCTGGTACTTTCCCTTGCAACTGCAGGAAATGCTACACTTGTCGCTTTACCTCCCCCCTCGACTCCATCCAAGGACCCAAGCGGTCTTTCCAAGTGAGGCTGAGGTTCACCTGCACCTCCTCCAACCTCATCTATTACATCTGCTGCTCTAGGTGTTAACTGCTCTACATCAGTGAGAGCAGGCTTGGCGATTGCTTCGCCCAACACCTCCGCACAGTTCACATTAACCAACCCGATCCCCGGTGGCTCAGCACTTCAACTCCCCCTCCCATTCCATATCCGACCTTTCTGTCCTGGGCCTCCTCCATGGCCAGAGTGAGTCCCATGCCAAATTGAAGGAGCAGCACCTCATTATTTCACTTTGGTAGTTTACACCCCAGCGATATGAACATTGACTTCTCCAATTTCAGGTAGTCCTTGCTAGGGGAGATAGACCTTTTTAAACACTGTGCAAACACCACTCCTGATGAGCTTCGACACAGCAACACCCTTGCAACAACAGTTTAATAGTGGAGCATGCCATTAGACTCCTGAAAATAAGATTCTGCATCTTCATCAGTCTGGGTTGCACTGCAGTGTGTACCTAATTGGGGCTCAAAGTCACCGTATTCCTATGCACAACTTGGAAAAAAGGAGACAACAGCCGGTGACTGTAGAATAATGGCCTGTGACCCTACCCAAAGGATCAGAATGCAGAGGCTTTTGGTAGGGTCACCTCCCTTCTTCTATGGTCACCAGCTGCAGGAATAGAAGATGATGTGCAGCATCACCAGTTTACCATGAAACTGAACACAGTTTGACTCAAACTCCCAACACAACTGCCTTTCCTTTTCCTTTCAGTGGCAATAACAAGTAAAACAGTGCTGAAAACACATGAGCAGGCTAAGGGCCTGTCCCACTTTCATGACCTAATTCACAACTTTTTTACTCATGGAGATTTTTCATCAGGCTAGAAAAACATCCTGACCTACTTGATGCCACGAGTACCTGCGACTAGCATCACGGCCTGCTACGACCTACCTATGACCTCCTATGACCTCGTGACGACCATGCTGCGAGTACGAGTCAAGGGCAAACTCGGCCGAGGTCGTGAATTAGGTCGTGAAAGTGGGACAGGCCCTTAACAGAATCTGGAAAAAGAAACGGACTTAATATTTTAGGTCTAAGATCCTATGCCATATGGACCAGAAACATTAACTTTGTTATTATCTTCCCAGATACTACATGGCCTGCTGAGCACTTCCAGCATTCTCTGATTATATCGAAGATAGACACAAAAAGCTGGAGTAACTCAGCAGGACAGGCAACGTCTCTGGACAGAAGGAAAGGGTGACGTTTGGGTCAAGGACCTTTCTTCAGAAGTCTGAAGAAAGTCTCGACTAGAAACATCACTCATCCCTTCTCTCCAGAGATGCTGCCTGACCTGCTGAGTTACTCCATCTTTTTGTGTCTATATTTGGTTTAAACCAGCATCTGCAGTTCTTTCGCACACATTCTCTGTTTATACTTCTTCTAATGTTCATATTGCAAGCTCTTTTCAAGTCAAGTCAAGTCAAGTGAGTTTATTGTCATGTGTCCCTGGTAGGACAATGAAATTCTTGCTTTGCTTGAGCACAACAGAACATATTAGGCATTTACTACAAGGCATTTTATAAATATATACACAATGGTCAATATACTGATAAAGTGCAAATAACAGTATTGGCTAGTAAAGTTCAGTGTTATGTCCGAGCCAGGTTTAATAGCCTGATGGCTGTGGGGAAGTAGCTGTTCCTGAACCTGGTCGTTGCAGTCTTCAGGCTCCTGTACCTTCTACCTGAAGGTAGTAGGGAGATGAGTGTGTGGCCAGGATGGTGTGGGTCCTTGATGATGCTGCCAGCCTTTTTGAGGCAGCGACTGTGGTAGATCCCCTCGATGGAAGGGAGGTCAGAGCCGATGATGGACTGGGCAGTGTTTACTACTTTTTGTAGTCTTTTCCTCTGCAGGGCACTCAAGTTGCCGAACCAAGCCACGATGCAACCGGTCAGCATGCTCTCTACTGTGCATCTGTGGAGGTTAGAGAGAGTCCTCCTTGACAAACTGACTCTCCGTAATCTTCTCAGGAAGTAGAGGCGCTGATGTGCTTTCTTAATAATGGCATCATTGTTCTCGGACCAGGAAAGATCTTCAGAGATGTGCATGCCCAGGAATTTGAAGCTCTTGACCCTTTCAACCATCGACCCGTTGATATAAACGGGACTGTGGGTCCCCATCCTACTCCTTCCAAAGTCCACAATCAGTTCCTTGGTTTTGCTGGTGTTGAGGGCCAGGTTGTTGTGCTGGCACCATATGGACAGTTGCTCGATCTCTCTTCTATACTCGGACTCATCACCATCAGTGATATGTCCCACAACAGTGGTGTCATCAGCGAACTTGATGATGGAGTTCGCACTATGTCCGGCTACGCAGTCATGAGTATAGAGTGAGTACAGCAGGGAACTGAGCACGCAGCCTTGAGGTGCTCCCGTGCTAATTGTTATCGAGTCTGACACATTTCTACCAACATTTCCACCAACTCTTTTATAACTAGAATAATCTTTAAGCTGCCTGTGAACTTGCATCTATTTTGAATTTGATTTTGAGAATTGTTGAGTCTAAGAGTAGAGGTTTACTGTAGCTCATAGAATAAGAGGAGCATCCCATGGAGCATTGCCATGTCCAATATTCCATTGATTTCCATGGAAGCTAATATAAGAGGTAGTGTAGTGTAGGTAACCACTGTGCAAAATTAATTTTAATAAATATTAACACACAGCTGAATTATGTATGGAAATTGATTCAGTCCCTGACATCCGTAGAATTTAATTTGTTCATATAATGCAGGAACACGGTGTGTGCCAATGGGGCTTTTAAAAGTAGTCTGAACAACCAAGGTAATTGGTAATTTCCCTTTCTAATTTTAACGAGGATGATTACAATAACGACACAATTTCTTTAACATTAAAAGACATCTCAAGATATTTTATTGCAGTTTGTGAATAACAGCCTATCAAATAAGATGACTTTGAATGAATCACCAGAATTTGAAAGATATTATTCTTCAGCAGGAAAAAAAAAGTAAAGGTTTGGAAGGTTTTGAGAAGAGAATTTAGTGTGGGCTTTGGTGGACGCAAAGATGCTGATGTCTTTTATTAGAACGAAAAACATAGGAATGATGATGGCTCAGCACTTCAATTGTTTCCAGACAGGAGCCTTAAACACTGTTGTTGATAATGTCAGTACTATTTTTAATTGGTGCCTACAGATCACTATTTCAGAGGACAGAATCATGAGGAATAGTAAGATTAAACGAGAACTTACCAGTTTGAAGTTTGATCTTTATTTTATGAGGAGTTACGATGAGGGATTACGTGAAGAGCCCGTCAGCACGCATGCGCATCAACCTTCAAAGCAGCGGTGTGGAGTCACAGACAGGAACCGATTGACCCGAGAATAGTAAGATGCAAGACACTAGAAATACCAGTTAGCTTTATGAGGAAGGGTTGGGAGGGGAGAGCACGTAATCCCTCATCGTAACTCCTCATAAAATAAAGATCAAACTTCAAACTAGTAAGTTCTCGTTTAATCTTACTATTTTACTTCCGAGTCACGTGAGTGACTACGTGAAGATTTTAAAGCTCTGTGACTCCATGCCGTGGAACGAATCCATGCGTCACACACTGTATAGTTGACAAACGAAGAATGGAAATTGTTCAGTCATGGCATTCGAACAGTAACAATTTAATGGAAAACAAACAATACAACAATAGTCACCTCTCTACCCGAGAGGGACTATGCAATAGAACTTATAACTGAGTTAGCAAACACGCTCGTTCTCGCTAATGGTTTGTTATAAAACATCTGGAACGTGCGTGCTGAGGACCACCCTGCGGCCGACAGAATCTGGTCCAGTGGAACGTCCATGCTTCTTGCTGCGGACGTAGCTGCAGCCCTGGTGGAATGAGATTTGAACATTTTAGTATCGACACCTGAATGGGCTAGAACTAGTTTAAGCCACCTGGAAATGGTCTGGGTAGAGACACTCTTGTGTGGCTTCTTATGGCTGATTAGTAGTGCTAACTCCGAACCTCTAAGCCCTTTGGTAACTTTTATATATTGCCCGAGGTAACGAACTACACACAACTCGGGATCCAAAGGATATGCCATGAACTGTAATTTAAGTCCCGAGGACCCTGGTCTACTTTGTTTGATGTTGTCGTAAATTAAAAAGGTGAACCCACTGTCAGAAGTGAGCATACTATCCAACCTTAACTTTTGCAAGGATTGGGCCCTCTGAGCTGACACTAAAGCCATCAGCATGACCACCTTGTGCGTCAGCCGGAGTAGAGACAGGGAAGATGGTGGAGCCCATAAACGTAGTGAGTTTAGAACCACCCCTACATCCCAAATTTCTGTGTATCTGGGCCTGGGAGGGTTAGAATTGAAAACTCCCTTCATGAACTTAGAAACTAAAGGATGAGAGCCCACAGACAGGTGTTCTGAACCTGAATGTAAATATGACGAAAGCACACTCCTGGCACTATTTATTGCACTATAACTTAATCTCTCATCATGATATAATTGTGAGAGAAACTCCAGAACATGTGTGATGTGCACTTCGTCATACAATATATCGTACTGTGCACAGAACAATTCCCATTTCCTGATATACAATGCATATTGTTTCTGCGTACTGCTTCTCTATGCCGCAGTTAAAACATCCACCGTACGATCAGCTAGTCCCAGTCCAAGGAAAGGTCTTCTCAAAACCTGCAAATTAACAAATTCAGCCGATCATGCAGAGGATGCACTTCACCCGAACTGGGGTTAGTCAACAACGACTTGTGTTTGGGTATCCTCCAAACTGGTTGTACCACCATGCCGAGAACAAGCGGGTACCATGGCTGGGTGGGCCAGTCAGGGACTACCAGAATGCCAGAGGCAGAGCCCTACTGAATCTTTTGCAGACAGCGAGTGATGAGGCAGAATGGGGGGAACGCGTCTACAGCTACAGCCCCTGGGTCTGGTTCCCACGAAACATATTTAGGTAACTGATGGTTTAACCTTGAAGCGAACAATCCATATCCGGTGTTCCGTACCTAGAAATAATGTCCTTAAATACTCTATGATTCAACATCCATTCTGTGTTGTCATTGAATTACGTGACCTGGTGTCCGCCACTGTGTTGAATCTACCTGGTAGGTAGATTGCTGAAATCCAAATATTCCGAATAATGCACCAGTGCCAAATGAGGTTACCCAATTTATCACAGGATACTGACTTGATACCACCCATGTGATTTATATAAGCTACAGCAGTAGTATTATCTATCTAACTGAACATGCAGCCGCTGCATGTGTGCACAATAAGATTTCAGACCATATAAGGCTGCGAGTAACTCAAAATAGTTAACCCCATGCACCTGTACAAAAGATAGTTCATGCACAGTCCATCTGCCACCACAGCTAGAAAGAGTGTCAGTGGCTCACCAACCTAAAGCACTTGCACCAGTCTGTAATACCATTGAATGGCTTTCAATTGAAATATTGCCAGAACAATGGTCAAGATTGAATATCCACCACTGGAGCTCATCAATTGCCTCAACCGATAATTGCATAGCCCTGTCAAAATGGCCCAAATTCTTTTTAAGTGCTTGTACCTTGGATCTTTGCAATTGCTGATAATGAAGAGGTCCAAATTTAACTGCTGGAAATGCAGCAACCAATTTCCCAATTAGACTTGCCACTTGTCAAATTGAAGGCAGCTGCTGTGCAATCATATTGCTGCAGGACTCTATTAACTTCAATCTCTTGCCCTCGGGCAAAGTCACATCCAGGTGATTGGAGTTAATAGTAAATCCCAAGTAATCCATGATAGTGGATGGAGTCAACCTGGATTTTACTGGATGAATTAGGAAACCCAACTTTTCAAACACAAATTTAGTGGCTGAAACTGCCGAAATAGCTAATTCCATAGTTTTGCCTATGATGAGGATGTCATCTAGGTAAGCCATCACTATGTGACCCTGTGCTCGTGAAAGAGCCAGGGTATGTTTTAGTATTTTAGTAAACAGCCTAGGAGCTGAGGTCAACCCATTAGGCATGCCATATAACAACCCCTGGAAATTAAATGTTTAGCTAAACATTTAATTTCCAGGGGTTGTTATATGGCATGTATTGATCTTAAGGATGCTTATTATTCGGTCCCTATTCACAAGGAACACAGAAAGTACCTGAAATTTAGCTGGATGGGGGCAGTTATGGCAATTAAACCCCGCCTAATGGGTTTAACCCAATTAAACACTTTGTGCAGTACAAACATTTCAAAATGGAAAGCTTTGTTATCCAATATGATGCGGCACCCCCCATCCTTCTTTTCTCTGGTGAAAATATTGGACACAAATTGGTGTGGCTCATGCCTGTTTTTTTCAATTACCCTTTTTCACACAGAGTTTCAATTTCAGCCTGGACTTCCAAATCATTCTTTTTTTAACGCAAAAAGATACGGCTTGGAGCATGCTGCGTGGGTGGCAACGCGCCCGTAAACTATTTTAAACCCTTCAACAATATGCAGTATGAACAAATCAGAAGTAATCCAACGCCACTCATGCAAAAAGAAACATAACCTACCACCAACATGCAATAACTCTACACTTGGTATGTTACAAATGTGAACCAGACCCACCTACCTCCGTGCTAGATGGATTCTGGCCAGTTATTTCCTTCCCCGATGTTTGGGGTTTTGGGGTGCTTGTGGACGGTAGCTGCGCATCTTCGTGGTGGGTCGACTCGGTCCTTGTCCTAAAAAAGACTTCCGTCCGGTTCTTCACGACCTCATTGGTTGCGCAGCTGGTCTTGTGCTGGATGCAGGATATGGCTGGAAACGGCAGAATGATGAAGATCACGACGGCTTGTTCACTGGTGGAGCCCGAAGAAGCCCCACAGCCTTTGACTCCTCATCGATGTCTTTCACCTGCCTGGACAGGTCTTCCCCAAACAGTAAGTTTGGTGGCTGCACATTACTGGATTTGCACAACCCGCAAACTTGGGGTTGAGAACGGGAGGAATGGCATTCTTGCGAAAGCAATTGATTTCAAAGTGTGCATTGCCATTGCGTCCCGCTGCGCATCCGATAATGTGGAGCCATCCACCGACCTGGCGAAAGCTGTCAGACATGACCCCAGCAGATTAAGAATTCTCTGCAGCTTCAGTTCTTGGGTCTTTATACCACCCCCAATGTGGTTCCATATGGAACTATTTACCACCGGTACCTTCAGGGACGCACAGTTGCTGGGTGCGTGATACCACATGGTTGTCTCCATAATGACTTGCTCCTGCAGCTGGTGGGAGTTCAGATATTTGATGCTTGCCGCCAGCTCTTCTTCCAGCGGCTCTCCAACGAGTGACGGCACTGCAAATTTTGAAATCATTCCTGGTACCTCCGCTTCCTGCGGGTCCCGCGTTGAGCGGTCGTCCCCACAGGACTCGTCTCCACTCCCATCTTCGGATGGGGAGACGTAATGCAGCCCTGCAAGAGGCGCTGCTGCGGGTCCCCGAGCCCCGCTGTGGTACGACTCCCGACCACGGAGCGTATTTTGTTGGAGCATCTTCTCCATGAGATGCTCCACTAGTGAAAGGTGTCCAGCCAACCTTCCCGCTCTGGGAGGCGAATCCTCCCGGCCAGACTCGTCCGAGTCTACAGGCTTGTTGGACTTGCACTTTGCTTTCCCCCTGCGGGGTATGCAAAGTGCTGTCCATGGGCACCGAGCCCGAAGTCGCTGGCTGTGCAGCTGGCAGCGACCGCGATGGTGAAACTGACTGCCGACCGCTGACCGTACTCCCATGGTCCTCCGAAGCGGTTCTCCCTGCATTCTTACGAGCCTTCACCCTCGCGTTGTCCATGCTGTAACGAGAAGAAAAATTTTCCACCGCAGCTAAGTTTTCATACTCACCTGAGGTCTTTTAAAAGGACCACTGCTGGAGCTGCGCACCAGCCAGCCAGTCAGCGCGCCATGCGTTAGACTAATGATGCGCATGCGTGCTGACGGGCTCTTCACGTAGTCACTCACGTGACTCCGAAAGTAAAATGGTAGTTTTGCAGATAGCAGGTACAGAGGTTTCTGTGGTAGGATAGTGAAATACTAAGAAACAACAGTTGATATATGGAAAGCACATAATTGTGATATTCAAAATCATATGCTCTACACACAGTAAATCAATTGTACATAATCAGATGTATGAAGTGAATCAGACTAACTGAATGAAAGCCTTCAACAATCTTGAGGATTTACTGATTTTTTTGGTGCTGTTTTTCACTGTCCACATGGGTAGGTTTAAACCAAATATTGGGGGGGGCAGACAAATTGGAAATACAAGAATGGAGTTAAAGGGAAAAGAATATAGGAAAAGTTAAGAAAGTCACCAGAATTAAACGGGACAGAAAGCTCACGAAGGGATAGGAGAGTATGGCCAAGTGAAATAGGAATTGATGTGAAAGGTAAGGAGAGTAATGGATTAAAAGTGGGGATTGGTAGACATTGTGGGGATTACAGAGACATGACTGCAGGAAGATCGGGACTGGGAACTAAATATTCAGGGTTATACGTCCTATAGAAAGGACATGCAGGTGGGCAGAGGAGGTGGGGTAGCTCTGTTGGTGAGGGATGAAATTCAGTCCCTTGCGAGGGGTCACATAGGGACTGACGATGTAGAGTCGCTGTGGATAGAATTGAGGAATTGTAAAGGTAAGAAGACACTAATGGGAATTATCTACAGGCTCCCAAACAGTAGCCTGGATATCAGATGCAAGTTGCAACAGGAGTTAAAATTGGCATGTAATAAAGGTAATGCCACTGTGGTTATGGGAGATTTCAATATGCAGGTAGACTGGAAAAATCAGGTTGGTTCTGGACCCCAAGAAAGGGAGTTTGTAGAGCAGGCACGTGCCATCAGGATAGGCAAGGTAGGCAGTGCCTACCCTGACTAAAATTATGAAATGATCATTATTTTATATATATAAAATATATATAAAATATATATAAAACATATATAAAATGGTCATAAATAGTAAAGGCACGGGAGAATTATGTAGGTATGTTACAATACTTACCTTCAGCGGCGCTGCAATTCTGCCACTGGCCGTGTGCGCGACTTTGGCGCCTTTGAGGGGGGGACGCGGTTAAAACACGGGTTTCTCCTACCTTGTCCTGTATTATATTTCGTTGGAGTGCAAGCTTTTGCTGAAGAATCGTTCCGACGGGCGTTCTGTGTATTTTGTTTTAAAAAAACCCCGACAAGTTCAGCGCTGGAGTTATTTTAAAAATCAGCTTCTAAAGCTGTCAACGCCGACAACGGGGATGGATTTCACGCACGGGACAGGTAAACGAAAGCCGTTTATTTTATGTATAAAAGTGCTCCTTAAGATACCTTTAATTCACATTTTAAGTTGCGAAACGGTGATTTTTTTCCCCGAACGAACCGGCAGTATTTTTCATGCCGATAAGGGTTTAAATTCACCGCAAATGCAACGTTCCAAATGATCGCGTTCCAGAAAAACCCCACTCACAAGATGATTTAAATGGCCATTAATTTAGAGGTATTAAACATTAAATTCCATTTGGCCTTTCAATCTATGACAATGAGATTTAAAAATTATATTATATTGTGAATTCTTGTGTGAATGTTATTTGGACACTTAGGCTTTTT
The DNA here is from genome assembly GCA_038087875.1 of Malacoraja senta. NCBI lineage: Eukaryota > Metazoa > Chordata > Chondrichthyes > Rajiformes > Rajidae > Malacoraja > Malacoraja senta. The sequence continues at coordinate 102,052 of JAXLNO010002980.1, forward strand.
AAAAATGTTAATCTATTCTTAAGAAATTGATAGTTGTGTAGATCTAGTAATTGAATTTTGTAATTAGCTACAATTAGGTAACTAATGGCACTGTCCCACGGGCAGGCGGTTACTGGCGGTGAAGCGCGGCGTCCCCGGAAGCGGGAGCAGCGCGCATATGCCGCGGGAGCGCCGCGCGGATGCGTCCCATGAGCATGGGGCAAGTTCAGCCTTACCGGAAGCTGTTGTCGCACGGGCCGACTGCGAATGGACGTCGCGCGGCGTTGGGTGATGACGTCATCGCACAACGCGCTACGCGATGACGTCGAGAGGGCTTGCGGCGTACAGGCGGTGCTCGCGGCGTACAGGCGGTGCTCGAGGCGTACAGGCGGTGCTCGTGGCGAAGAGGCGGCGGCTGGGCGGCAGGCCGACATTTTTGGACAGTGTCAGTTTTTCTGAGCACCGCGCGGTGTCGGGACCAACTACATACGGTTCCGGCGATCTGCGTGGGACCGACCCCGCGGGCCATGCGCGGTCCTCTGGCGGTCCACGCGCGGTCCCAACTTCCTGCTACACCGCCAGTAACCGCCTGCCCGTGGGACAGGGGCATAACTAATTATATGCTTTAATTTCATGTCGTCTAAGTAAGATTGTTTCATATTTGTTTCAGAATGCTTCAATCTATAATAACTGAAAATTTCTTTCAGTTCTCTTAATTTTTAAGAAAATTATGGGCTTTTGACTGTCCTCGATCACAGCTTTTGTGTTAAGTCAATGAAAAAGCAATAGGGAACAAGATGCTAATTTCCGAGTATGAAAATGGCCATAACATTTTTAATATTGAAGATATGAAAGCGAATTAGGTGTCAAATTAAACTTCTTTTTATGCTTTATCTGACGGGATAAATTACAGACTTGATTTTTAAAATCTCAAAATTTTGTAACAATGCTAAATTATGCTTCCCTACGAGATCGATCTCTTAGGGAGGCATAATTCTCCCATGCCTTTCATCAGCAGTACATTTAAAATGCAGAAGTATGTGCTACTCACGTGCCGTCCACGATACTTCAAGCCATCAGTGGGAACGGTCTGTAAAGGCAGCTGAAATTCTGCCTTTACACCGTGGACTGCGTGCATGTGCTGCGATGCGTACCAGCCCTACTGCGCATGCGCAAGTTTCTTGGCTGGTTTTTTCAAAGATGGACAGTGATTACCTAAAGAGTTTCTCAAAGCAAACTTACGAGGAAAAGACCAAAATAATTAAAAATGGCAGATCAACACCGGAACTTAAAGAACTTCTACAGCACAAAGGAACAAAAATAATTAGAACATTTAAAACAGCTTGGTACAACAGGAAATAAAGAGAGAAGAATGGATTTTGTGTACAAATAATATGGTAAGTACATTTCTTTGATCTATATGTTTTTAAATACTTTATTAAGAGATAGGACCTATTGAAGACAAATGACGATAAAAGTCGAGAGAACAATCTGCGCATGCGCGGTTTTCAAGATTTTTTTAAAGCCACTGCCTACCCTGACTAATTACTTACGGCACGTACCTGTTGTAGAATGCCTCCGAGATGGATTCTTGGAGCAGCTTGTTCAGGAGCCTGCCAGAGAGAAGACAATTCTGGATTTAGTGTTGTGTAATGAACCAGATTTAATAAGGGAACTCAAGGTAAAGGAACCGCTAGGAGGTAGTGACCATAATATGATAAGTTTTAATCTGCAATTTGAGAGGGAGAAGGTTAAATCAGAATGGCGCTGTCCCACGGGCAGGCGGTTACTGGTGGTGAAGCGCGGCGTCCCCGGAAGCGGGGACCGCGCGGCTACCGCGGGAGCGCCGCGCGGATGCGTCCCACGAGCATGCGGTAAGTTCAATCTTACTGGAAGCTGTTGCCGTGCGTATGCCGAGTGGTCACCGCACGGCCTGTCCCACGGGCCGACTGGAATGGATGTCGCGCGGCGTCGGGTGATGACATCATTGCGCAACGCAACGCGCTACGCGATGACGTCATCACGCAACGCAACGCGCTACGCGATGACGTCATCACGCAACGCAACGCGCTACGCGATGACGTCGAGACGGCTCGCGGCGTACAGGCGGTGCTCGCGGCGCACTGGCGGTGCTCGCGGCAAAGAGGCGGAGGCTGTGCGGTAGGCCGAGATTTTTTAACAGTGTCGGTTTTTGTGAGCACCGCATGGTGTCAGGACCAACTACATACGGTCCCGGCGGTGTGCGTGGGACCGACCCCCGCGGGCCATGCGCGATATCTGGCGGTCCAGGAGCGGTCCCAACTTCCTGCTACACTGCCAGTAACCGCCTGCCCGTGGGACAGACCTTGAAGTGTCAGTGTTGCAGTTGAACAAAGGGGACTCTAAAGGTATGAGGGAGGAGCTGGCCAAGGTCAACTGGAAAAGGATCCTAGCAGGAATGACGGTGGAATAGCAATGGCAAGAATTTCTGAGCATAATTCAGAAGATGCAGGATCATTTCATTCCAAAGACGAAGAAAGATTCTAAGGGGAGTAAGGCAAGTGTGGCTGACAACAGAAGTTAGAGACGGTATAAAACTAAACGAAAAGGTGGATAACATAGCAAAGAGTAGCGGGAAGCCAGAGGATTTGGAAACTTTCAAAGGACAACAGAAGGTAACAAAAAGGGCAATACAGGGTGAAAAGTACGAGGGGAAGCTGGCCAAGAATATAAAGGAAGGATAGTAAATACTTCTTTAGGTATGTTAAGAGAAAAAGATTGGTAAAGGCAAATGTGGGGACCTTTTAAATTTTTTTTTTAAATATTTTAATTTTATTAGAAGTAAGTACAATCATATGGCACCAAAGTGCCTAATATATATTTACATAATACATTTTATGTACAGCTTATTTTTTAAAATTATAATAAAGAAGAATAAGAAAAAGAAATTAAATAATAAAATATAGAAAAATGTCAGATATATAGTGTGTGAAAAAAAGAGTGAAAGAAGAAAGTTGAAGAAAAGAAAATAGAAAAAGAGAGTAAAAAATAAAAAAAATAAAAGTAAGGATATCATTATTTATAATCTTGACCATCCCTCACCCAGTCCTGAAACAGTTAGCTTCTACAATTGTGTTGCACCATATGATTCCAAAAAGACGACGAATGGAGACCAACTCGTTAAGAATTGGTCTGATTTATCTATTAGGAGGGAATCGCATTTCCTCAAGATGTGCGGTGTCCAACATGCTTGCGATCCACATTTTAACCGTTGGTATTGGTGTATTTTTCCAAAATTTATGTATTAGTTTTTTTGCTATTAGTAAACCATAATTAAAAAATAAATTTTGAGATGAGTTCAATTTATTCCCATCTTCCATTACTCCTAATATAATCATTTCAGTATTAGGTTCCATTCTTATCTTGAATAATTTTGTAAATATTTCAAAAATATCACTCCAAAATTTATAAAGTTTTATGCAGGATAGTAAATGCTTCTTTAGGTATGTTAAGAGAAAAAGATTGGTAAAGGCAAATGTGGGGACCTTGAAGGCAAAAACAGGTGATATTATTATGGGGAACAAGGAAATGGCAGAAGAGTTGAACAGGTACTTTGGTTCTGTCTTCACTGAGGAAGACATAAACAATCTCCCAGATGTACTAGAGGACAGAGGATATAGGGAGTCAGAGGAACTGATAGAAATTTGCATTAGGCGAGAAATAGCATTGGGCAGACTAATGGGACTGAAGGCTGATAAATCCCCAGGGCCTGATGGTCTGCATCCCAGGGTACTCAAGGAGGTGGCTCTTGCAATCATGGATGCAATTGGTGATCATTTTCCAATGTTCTATAGATTCAGGATCAGTTCCTGTGGATTGGAGGGTAGCTAATGTTATCCCACTTTTCAAGAAAGGAGCGAGAGAGAAAATGGGAATTATGGACCAGTTAGCTTGACATCGGTGGTGGGGAGATGTTGGCGTCAATTATTAAAGAAGTAATAACGGTGCATTTGGATAGCAGTAATTTATGAAGGGGAAATCCTGCTTGACTAATCTTCTGGAATGTTTATAGGATGTGACAAGTAAAATGAATGAGGGAGAGCCAGTGATGTAGTGTATCTGGACTTTCAGAAAGCGAGTGCCACAAGGCTCGGTGCAGGGGCCGCAACTATTTACAATATATATTGATGATTTAGATAATGGAATTAAAAATAACACTGGCAAATTTGCAGATGACATAAAGCTGGGTGGCAGTGTGAACTGCGAAGAGGATGCTAGGAGATTGCAGGGTAATTTGGACAGGTTGAGTGGGTGGGCAGATGCAGTATAATAATTTAGATAAATGTGAGGTTATCCACTTTTGCAGCAAGAACAAGGAGGCAGATTATTATCTCAATGGTGTCCACTTTTGCAGCAAGAACAAGGAGGCAGATTATTATCTCAATGGTGTCAGATTAGGAACAAGGGAAGTGCAACGAGACCTGGGTGTCCTTGTACACCAGTCACTGAAAGTAAACATGCAGGTGCAGCAGGCAGTGAAGAAAGCTAATGGCATGTTGGCCTTCATAACGAGAGGATTTGTGTAGGAGTAAAGTGGTCCTTCTGCAGTTGTACAGGGCCCTGGTGAGACCACATCTGGAATATTGTGTGCAGTTTTGGTCTCCTAATTTGAGGAAGGACATCCTTGCTCTTGAGGCAGCGCAGCATAGGTTCACGAGGTTAATCCCCGGAATGGCAGGACAGCCATTTGAGGAAAGATTGGAAAGACTGGGCTTGTATTCACTGGAATTTAAGAAAGATGAGAGGGATCTTATAGAAATGCATACAATTATAAAAGGACTGGACAAGCTAGATGCAGGAAAAATGTTCCCAATGTTCCCAAATGTTGGGGGAGTCCAGAGCAGGGGCCACAGTCTAAGAATAAAGTGGAGGCCATTTAAAACTGAGATGAGAAAAAACCTTTTCACCTAGAGAGTTGTGAATTTGTGGAATTCTTTGCCACAGAAGGCAGTAGAGGCCAATGTACTGGATGAATTTAAAAGAGAGTTAGATAGAGCTCTTGGGGCTAGCGGAATCAAGGGATAAGAGGAGAAGGCAGGCACGGTTACTGATTGTGGATGATCAGCCATGATCACATGAATGGCAGTGCTGGCTCGAAGGGCCAAATGGCCTCCTCCTGCATATATTTTCTATGTTTCTATGTTTCTATTAAGTTTATTTAACCCAGCTTCAATAAAATTTAAGATTATATAGCAAAATACACTGCTGCAAATTTAGTAAACTAAAAACGAAACTTCTGTGCTATAAAACTCTCACGTAATAATGTATTCAATTGTATTTGGAAATTTGTACATATTTTTGCCTTTTCAAATAACCACAATATATTGCAATACTATGTATTTGCATTTGCACTGGGTTTTTAGCATAGATGTATTCAAGAGAGAGTTAGATACAGCTCTTAGTTCTAATGGAATCAAGGGATATGGGGTGAAAGCAGGAACGGGGTACAGATTTTGGATAATCAGCCATGATCATATTGAATGGCGGTGCTGGCTCGAAGGGCTGAATGACCTACTCCTGCACCTATTTTCTATGTTTCTATAGCAAAACATCATCTAAATATTATTAAACTACATTTGACACCAAACACAAAACTAATATATGAACAAATGCTTGATCGATGATCATTGTTTAAAAGCTACTATTAATGAGTGAGAATACAAAGTCGTGAGAAACCTATCCAGTCAAGCACCATCTCTGGAGGACATGAATAGCAACAAGTCGGGGTCGGGATCCTTCTTTAGAATCTGAAGATGGGACGCAAGCCAAAACGTCACCAATCTATATCCTCCAATGATGTTGCCTGACCCTGCTGAGTTACTCCAGCATCTTGTGCTCTTTGCAAGATTCAAGCAT
>JAXLNO010002980.1:108125-158905 GCA_038087875.1 Malacoraja senta
ATGAAGTGACCATGGATGAGTGAAAAAAATTAATGCATTTCAGACATGACGTAAGTTTGTTATGCTGATGCTTTAATCATCAAAGAGAAATAATAGTGACCCCCTTTCATCCAGGGGGAACTATAAAACAGAACCAAAATGGAGTTGGCAAATACCCCCGGTTTGGCAAAGGGTTATATAAAATGTTGGTAAAATATGTTCGTTTGACCATCCTGCAGCTGCTAGGATGTGGCCCAGTGGAACGTACATAATCCTTGGAGCTGATGTGGTAGCAGCCCTGGTGGAGTGAGTGTTGAAAATATTAGTATCGACTCATGCATTAGCCAAAACCCCGTTTTAACCACCTGGAAATGGTAGAACTAATACTTCTTATGAAGTTTTTTGTAACTAACAAACATTGCTTAGTTTGGAGCCTTTGAGGCTCTAGGTGACCAAGACGTATGTTGTAAATGTGTGACCACACATTACCGAAGGTCATAGGATATGCCATGAAACTAGTTTGAGACTTAACGCCCTGGTTAGTTCTGGTTGATTAAATCAAAAACATAAATATTATGTTATTAGCAGATGTAACCATCCTGTCCAGTCGCAATTTATGTAGTGACTGGACCCGTTGCACTGAGGCCAGTGCCATGAGGATTACTACCTTATGAGAGCCGGCCTAAAGATAAGGATGTAGTGGAGCCCTTGGTGAAGTAATGTTAACATAACGTCAATGTCTCATACTTCCGTGTTACTGGGCCTGGGAGAATTTGTGTAAAGATATTCCTATATAATTCTGGATATCAGAGGGTGAGACCCGAAAGTGTGGGTCCCACTTGCTGCAGCAAATTGATGAGAAGGCACGTTGGCACAGTTAATGGCACTGTAACTTAATTATTGTCAAAGACCCATTTGAAAATGAACTCTAAGACGTCAGTTATCCGTGCTGTACAGTATGTAACGTGTATTCTAACAAAAACGTTTCCCATCTGCTGAAGTGGAAATGTACTGCCTTTTGGTGCTTTCCCTGCACTCTGCAGTGAGCACTACATGGATCGGTCTGGCAACCCGAGCCGCAGGAATAGTCGTCTCAGAGTCTGCAAGTCAATGATTTGATGTATCATGCAGAGGCTGGTTTCCCGAGTCACAGGCTGAACCAGCAAAGTTTTATGTTTTGAATAACCATATAAGGTTCTATATTATTCCCAACATTAGCGGGAACCATGGCTGCGTATGCCAGTCAGGCAGTTTGAAAAACCTGAAACGGTATCTTGCTGGATTTATTGCAAGACCCAACTGATGAGGCAGAATGGAGGAAGACATGCAAGAACATTTCTCCCAATGTGGCGATAATGTATCTCTCGCCACTGTATGCCACATGTTTTGCAAATGGTAAATGAGCCTGGGTGTAAACATATCGATATTCGGTGTTCCATCGAGCCAAAATGACATTAAATACTTTGTGATCCAACATCCATTCTGTGTTGTCATTGATTTCACGTGATGATACAATAGCGTCAAATGAGGTTAGGTAAATATCACAGGATACTTTAACTTGATTGCACCCACGTGACTAACATATGCCACCACCATAGTGTATCAACTTGGAGTTGAGCATGCAGATTATGTACATTCTTACAATAACCTTTAACCTATATAATGCACCTTAGTGTTTATAGGTAGTTGACACCAATAACTGAAAAATTGGTAACTCATGCAACCCGCATCCGCCTCCGTAACTGGAGATGGCATTCGTAACTTCTCATCTTTGAGCACTAGCATCAGTTTGTAATTACTGAAGATTACTGACCAAAAATACTGGAGCAATGCTGAATACTGCCACCATTGTGACTTTGGTCTGGTAATAGCATAGGTTCAGCTGGTAATAGCATAGGTCTTCAGCTGGTAATAGCATAGGTCTATTAATAATGACCTATATGGTACTTGAGAGATTAATTCTTTGCACGTTGTAAGTTCTGGTAATGCGGAGGCCCAATTTGCACCGCTGAAACACAGCTGCTATGTTGCCAATTACACTTGATGAATAGAAGGCTGCTTCATAACAACGAGTTGTTACAGGCTTCTGTTAATTGTATCTCTTGCCCCAGGGCGGAGTCCCTGTTGAGTTGATAGTTAAATGTAAATCCCAATAATCAATAGTTCTGATTGGTATCAACTTAAATTTAACTGGATGGATGAGGGACCCCAATTTCTCAAATATAGTTTGGGGCTGCAACAGTTAATTTTAGTAAAATACAGAGTTTAAAACATCATCCAGATAGGCGATAACAAATGTTCTTGAGCTCTGAGCAGCCCAAGCACCGGTTTTAGTAATTTGGTAAATAAACCTGGGAGCTGAAGTTAGCCCATTTTGCAACGCTTTAACTGTTATCATTGACCCATCCAGATAAATTTCAAATATATCCGGTGATCCCTGTGAGTGGGAACCGAATAGCATGCATCTTTGAGATCGATGCTTGCCATATAGCTATTATAGAAATCAATTGTTAGACAGTAACGAAGTTTACTATTCTGAAAATCTATACTGCACATACGAGTTAAATCTGGATGAAGTGACATCCTCCATCTGTCAACCTGTCCTAAAAGGCAATCCTGCCCATAATACTGGGCCTGCCTCGAAAGACAACTCCGGCCCCAATTCCAAGCCTGCTTGGAACCTATGTATGTTGTGCAGTATAAAGTAATCACATGTTATCATCAGTTTTAAAAAAACACAATCTGAATCTCATGTTATCATTGCCACTTGTACAAAAACACAAGTGTAAATATTACCAACATGTAAATGGTCCACAACCCCATGTTTCGGAAAAAACCAGATCCACCTACCTCCATGGCTACAGGTGGTCTTATGGTAAGCCCAAAGGCTGCTGATGCGGGTTCTTTTTCCCCTCCTTGATTGGAGAGTAGGACTGGTAGGGTGCGCGGATTCCATGTTTCCCCTGAGCCCGGCTTGGGCCTTGGTCTGAAAACCTCATCATACTGAGCCTGCCTCGTAAGACAACTCTGGCCATAATTCTGAGCCTGCCTTGAAAGACAACTCTGGCCATATTTCCGTGCCCAGCTTTCAAGCTGCCACGGCTTCAGTGAACCGCTTGCCCCCGATGGAGGTGTGGGGTGTGTCGTCGCCTACCGATGAAGCTTTGCTCGTCGTCGGTACCTTGATTAGTCCGACAGCTTTTTTGCTTCCTCCTCCTGGTCTTACCTGTGGGATAAGTCTTACCTGAAGAGAGGATTCGGCGGCTGGTTTCATTTCCTGGATTTCATGCCCTCCAATGTCACCCTGATAGCGCTGTTCACTTGCCGGCACTTGTAGTGTGAGAGAACTCTGGCCCTTTACGGGTATTCTGCCAACGGCTGGAGACCAACTCTTCCGGCAGCAAAACCTTTGTTTGCGAGTATCTCTTGAAGCCATATGCATGTGCTCCAGTATGTTCCACGGACATACTTCGAATTTGAAGTCAGTTACATACTGACCACTCGCACTCCCCTCCACAGAGGGGGAGATTCGTAGGCTGCCCTGAAAACAGGTGCTGCCGCAGGCCCCTGAGGATACCTGCACTGACATGGCCCCTCCAGCGACCTATATCATTTTTTTTAGTTTTTTGCTCTGGGTCAGACTAAAACTGACCCTGAATGCTCCCCTCCTCAGAGAGGGAGACATTGTGCAGCCCTGAAACAGGTGCCGCTGCCTGCGGGTTCTCCATAATAACTGGGCTGATAACTCCCTCCTTTGGAGTATATCATTGTGGAGCACTTCTCCATCAGGTGCTCCATGTGGGTTTGAACGTTTAAAGACGTTACCCATGAAGGAGGGGATCCTCTCCATCAGGAATCCTCCTGGCCCGACTAGTTTGAGTCAACGGGCCTCTTCCCTAAGCTCCCCTCCTCAGAGAGGGAGATATAATATCGTGGCTACCCTCCAAGTGGGGTTGCCTAGGTGCTCCTGGCCCGACTTGTTTGAATGAACTGGCCTCTTCCCTCCGCTCCCCTCCGCAGAGAGGGAGATATAATTTAGTGGCTAACCCTCCAAACGGGGTTGCCTAGGTGCTACCGGCACCAGTCTGATGCCACTGGCTCCACCGCAAGCGACTCGAAAGACGAATTTGACCGCCGCCCGCTACTCGCACTTCTGCGGTCTCCGTAGCGGGTTCCCCGCGGTCCGTTTCCGGGATTCCCCGAGGTCATGACCGGGATTCCCTATGGCCCATGACTGGGGTTCCCCGCGGTCCATAACGGTTCCCCCGCGGCCCGTCCGGACTTCGCCCCGAATCCAGCAGGCAAACTCTGTAAAGAGCTTCCTGCAATACAAAAAACAACCCTAGAAGTAAGTTTAAAACTTACCTTGTAGGTTTCAACTTACCGCTGGACAGAGCAAACGCTGCCGCCAGTCGGCTCGTTTGCGCAAAGCGAGTCAACGTAATGACGCGCATGCGGGCTAACGGCCTTCTTCACGTGACTCCGAGTTTTTCAAGGTATCAAGGTTTCAAGGTCAGTTTATTGTCACATGTACCAATTAAGGTACAGTGAAATTTGAGTTACCATACAGCAATACTAAGTAAAAAGCAACAAGACACACAGCCACATAAAATAAAAATTAACATAAACATCCACCACAGTGGCTCACCGCATTCCTCACTGTGATGGAAGGTAATAAAGTCCAATCTATTCCCTCTTTATTCTCCCGTGGTCAGGGCTGTCGAACCCTTTGCAGTCGGGGATATCAAAGCTCCTGCAGCCGACGATCCGAAGCCCTCACGTCGGGGTGATTGAAACTCCCTCGTCCGGACGGTTGAAACTCTCTGCAGCTTGGGGCTCCCGAATCGGTCACTAACCAGGGACCGTGAGCTCCATGATGTTAAAGTCCACAGACCCGCAGTTAGAGCTCTCCACAGTCGATCCCCATGAAAGTGATCGCAAGCTCCACGATGGTGTGTCCGCGCCGCGCCCGCAGTGGGGACGAAGATATGATACGGGAAAAAATCCCATCTCCGTCAAGGTAAGAGATTGAAAAAGGTTTTCCCAGCCCCCACATAAAACAAACCAAGGAACACTAAAACATACTCTTTAACACGTACTTAAAATAACAAAAACAGAAGAAAGGACAGACGTTGGCGAGGTAGCCATTACTGACGCCACCCAGTTTTGCTTCCATTTAAGCAGATCAATTTAAATGAAGATTTGATAAGCACAAGGTACTGTTTTCATTGCCTAATTTGGACCCTAATAATTCCAAATCTGAAAAGGCAAGGAAACTTTAAATATGTCTGACAATGATGCCTGGCATCATGGTCAGCGCAGATGTGGTGGACCGATGAACCCATTTTGGTGCTGTATGGAAAGGAACTTTGATATGAGGGTTATTATCAATTCTGACAGTTACAAAAGTAATGCAATCAGGTTGACAAAATGGAAACTGTCGAATTTTTATCAGTCATTGACAAATGAACCATGGAAGAATGACGTATTTATGAGCAAAATAAATTTTCCTTGCATCCTTGTGTGTCTTTTGTTGTGTGCCTGCCACAGTGAGTCCATGTATAGAAGCCACGGAGATGACAAGTTAAACCTTCTTCTCAGTAAATAAGCAATTCTGCAATTGCACGCATGTTTATCAGCAGTTGTGCTTCTGTGGTCAGCTGAAGGATAATGGAAGTATTCGAATAGTCGCCAGAGGCCTTTTCTGGATGCGTACAACTGCCTGCTGTTGTACTAATAAGGAATTAGTTCAGCGTGGCAGATATCTTTGACTGATACAGAAACTGCTTGCGGAATGGCATGAGAATCTGTGGGGTTGTAGACATTCCTGATCACCTACCCAAATAGGACTTCACTCCTGCACTGTCTGCAATTTGGATTTCTGAAGGAACCTAGTGTAAGAGAAACTAATGGTGCCTCTCCTCTTTTTTCTTTATCTTTCTCTTCTTCCCACCATCACCACCAGCTGCCCACATCCATGCGGCTTCCTTTTCGCCTCTGGGTTTTCCCAAATTTTCTCCTTCACTTGCTGGATGTCCTCTTGTGGGAGCTCAGCTAATTGGTGCAGTGAGCTCCAGATAATGATAAACTGGGTGAGTACTGAAGAGTATTGGACTACCTCCAGAGTAGTTCAAACTTCAAAATCCCATTTTGAGGAAGGGACAAGAAATCTCCTTAGACCCAAATGCTTTTCATTGCAGTAGTGCTTAGTTTCAGTGACTTGAGATGGCACAATAGTAGGAAGTCCTTTAATGAGAAGATGGATGTAAGTAGCTGTGATCACCATAGAAGAAAGGATTCATAAGAATGTCCATAAGAAAGTTCCCCATAATGGTTGACCACAACCATTGAGTGACTGGAATATTTCATAATTCATGAAGAGCTCCACGTTCTGAGGGACAGTCTTAAGCATTACACTATAAAAATTATTTGAGAGATTACTAGCTTTTCCAAAGTTTCAATAGTGATAAATACACATACTTTTATGCATCTTCGCGTAGAGAAATAGAGAAAATCTGTTATTCTCAAGTGACCTAGTGTTTGTGATGAACTGCGAATGGTGAGTAATGACATAGATCAGCAACAGTTGCCTGGAATGATCTTGAGGATTGGAGGTTGAGATGGCAATGACCTAAACTCTGAATTGATGTAAGTTTGGATATGAGGCTGGAGAAGGTAGTAGATTACAGCCGCTGTAGGCACTGCTTCTTGAAGAGATTGACATAGGAACTTAGGTCCTGTACATTTTGGAGAGAATGCAGTCTTGAGTCATAATTCTTTATGTATTTCTCCTAATGTGATGCCTATGCATGCCTATTTTCCAGCAGACATTCCCAGTTGCCAAATAGCAGTGAAGCTCAGTAATAGTCTCATCGGTAATCAGATGGAGTTGTTAGAATGAACACTCAGTTTTTAGTGTGTTCTGAAAAAGAGTGTGGAAAGTTGCAAGTGAGAGTAATAGTGCGCTTTAAACCATAGGGCTCCAGAGCAAGAAATATTATGAAAATGTTATGTTTGTGACAGTTTAGTTTGGATTAAAATTGAAAATCAATCAAAACTGCAAATGCAGGAAATCTTAAATTAAAACACAATATGCTGGAAACAATTTAAATTAAACTCAGGAGATCAGGGAGCATCAGTGGAAAGAGAAACAATTAATGCTTCAGGTCCATGATCATCGGGACTAAGTTATTCTCGGTAGCAGAGAATTTGAGGAACGGTGATAGGTGGACCAAGGAGGAGAGGTGAAAATAAATTTCGTCAACAGGCTAGACCGTACAAAAAAGTATAAAGGATGGTAGGTAAATATGTCAAGTTGTTACACAATCAGTAAGAAAGACCAAATTATCTAAACTTGGCGAATATGGTATAAAGCCCTGCAGGCTGCAATGTGCCCAGACAGAAGATAAGGTGTTGTTCCTCGAGCTTGCAACTGGCCCCTGTTGTGACAGAGTAGGAAGCTACCAACAGAAAGATCTGAATAGGAGTGGGATAATCAATGAAAGTGGCAGGCAATTAGAAGCTCAAGGTCATTACTGCTCTGCAAAGAGGTAACCCAATTTGCGTTTGGTTTCTCCAGTACGGATGAGGCTACATTGTGAAGTTGTATAGGGCCCTAGTGAGACCACACCTGGAGTATTGTGTGCAGTTTTGGTCCCCTAATTTGAGGAAGGACATTCTTGCTATTGAGGGAGTGCAGTGTAAGTGTACAAGGTTAATTCCCAGGATGGCAGGACTGTCACATGCTGAGCGAATGGAGCGGCTGGGCTTGTATACTCTGGAGTTTAGAAGGATGAGAGGGCATCTTATTGATACATATAAGATTGTTAAGGGTTTAGGCACGCAAAAGGCAGGAAACATGTTCCTGATGTTGGGGAAGTCCAGAACCCGGGGCCACAGTTTAAGAATAAGGAGTAAGCCATTTAGAGATGAGGAAACACTTTTTCTCACAGAGAGTGGTGAGTCTGTGGAATTCTCTGCCTCAGAGGCCGGTTCTCTGGATACTTTCAAGAGAGAGCTGGATAGGGCTCTTAAAGATAACGGAGTCAGAGGATATGGGGAGAAGTCAGGAATGGGGTACTGATTGGGGATGATCAGCCATGATCACATTGAATGACGGTGCTGGGCCGAATGGCCTACTCCTACACCTATTGTCTATTGTCTACTGTGAACATTGAACACCATATAACCGATTGGAAAAAATGGCCCTTCTACTTCAACAGGAAAGAATGTTTGGTTCCCTGGATGGTGAAAAGGGAAGAGGTGAAAGGAAAATATCTCAGATAGGTTGCATGGAAGAGTGCCTTATGGTGACAAATGATTGGCAAGGGCAGACCAAGGATTCACAGAGAGCAATCCCTGATGCTGAAAGGGGAATGGAATGTGTGTCTGATGGTGTAATCTTGTTGGAGGGAATATTATGAAGGATCATCTGTTGAATGCAGAGGCTGGTGAGGTGGAAGATAAAGCTTGAGGAACTGACTTCTTGATCTGTCCAGGAGGAGAAGAAATGAGAAAAGATATGCAGGAAATAGATGGGGTGTGTTTAAGAGGTCTATCTGGTTTGGTGGAATGGATGGCACTGACAAGGAAGAAGGGAGATGTTCCAGAGGCTCTGTTGTGCAACGTCATATCATTGGAGCAATTGCAACTGAAGAATGAGAGAATTGAATGGAGTCATAACAAAGGACAGGCTGGGAAGAAGTATAATTAAGGTCTGTAAATTTGAGCTGGAAGTTGGTTGCAAGCATAATTCCTGCGATGGAAACAGAGAGGTATGAAAATGGAAGGTAAAAATCATAGATGCTAAGAGCTTTGTGCACTTGCCTTAAAGGTGCAGGCATCTTTGAATTCTACATGAGTGCAGGAAGCAGCATTCATGCAGCTGTCGAGATACCAAATTAAAAATCATTGAGATTATGCACAAGTAAAACGGAAACAAAGACCATTCCATGGATCCCACAAAAAGACATCATCGGGTTTGGAAATAATCTAGCTGAATTTTGATGAAAGGTATCATCATAGTAGGAGAGAGACCATTGCATGTATAGCTGGAACCAAAAACACCTTGTCAAGGAAATGCTCTTTATTCTGAGATGTACAGGGTCGATTTTCCAGAGTGATACAGTGCAACACCATCATGATCATAATTATGTTTCACATTGGGTGGTCACGTAAAACTGGAAAAGAGCAGTGCGAGGACGGAGACAGAGCAAAGGTGCAGAGGGAAAGTTTGAACGTGAACCGCAGGACCGCCGAGATAGACAGTTTCCAGACTGGAGATGGAGCAGCGCTGCAGCGGGAAAGATTGGAAGAAAGTTTAGAGACACCTGAGACAGTCAATTCCAGACAGAAGTTGGAGCAGAGCAGAGAAGCAGCATGAACATTTGAATGAGAATGAAATAGATAAGTGATCACCGTTTATTTTAAATGATATTTATGTTTTTAAACTAATTTGTAGCAGTTAATTATTAAACATGATCCGTTAAATGATAGCAGTTAATATTTAACTTTTTAATATATATATTTTTTTTAACTCATTTATTCAAATCTATTTAAAATGTTCCTTTAAAAAATCTCTGATTTAAAAAAAAACATTTCATAAGGCCTTTGGCAATGCAAGTAGTAAATAGGTCATTAAAGGGCTCACGAGCCAGCCTTGGCTTTCGCTGACTGGTTGACTCATTGACTGCACTGCATCATGCGACTGGTACCAACATGAGGGCTCAAGGTCAGTTAGACCCACAAAGGTACAGATTTTAGTGCTTCTGGTTTGAGAGGGTGGGGTCAGGTGCAAAGGGAAGGCACAGATCATGCATAATTCAACACAATAGTTTGCTTTTGTTGTGGAGCGTAAACTGGAAGTGAAAGCCACAAAATCATTTCTCTCGTGAAGTAAATAGTGATGTAAATTGCATGATAACATGAATTTAGAGGGAAGTATATGCCCCTATAATATGGTGCAGAATGAAAGGAGGCAATTGTTATAACTATTGTAGATTTTGATTTGATGAAATCATTTTTGAAAACGAGTGCTGATTTTATTTCAAGAATTGAAATGAAAATTCATAATTCTCGGTATGGACTGGCATTTTGGTACTTGGATATGTTCACTGACAAATGAAAAGTTAGCTTAATTAACTCTCAAACTTCCAAAACAAAAAATATCCAGTTTATGAATTGAATTATTGTTCTAAATTGTGTGGATTTTGACTCAACCAATACCAAAATATATTTACAATAAAATTAGACCTATAGGGCAACAGTTAGACCAGGTTCTTTGACTGATCCATATATTTAAGGGGAACAATATATCCTCTTTTGGATATAAAGTCTGGCAGCATAATCAGATAAGCATGAACTATTGTACAAATTAACAGGATCTGAGCTTGTGACCTTGATTGAACTTCCATAGGTGAGGTGTTGGAGGAGGGCAGAGGTTAAATAAGTACTTTAACTATGAGAAGAAAAGAAAAATATTGGCAGTGTTGCCCAGCTGATTATCCTCAGCAAATCACCAATTGTTTCGTGAGAAATATTTGGCAGAAGTTTGGAAGCAAATGGCTTCCGTGCATTCATGTTCAGAAAATGGTGCACAAGTGTTTATGATTGTGGTCAGAGAGCAAACATCTGTTTTCTGCTAGATAGATAGATTCCTTTATTGTCATTCAGACCTTTCATCTGAACGAAACTTCAGGCAGTGAAGAAAGTGAATGGTATGTTGGCCTTCATAACAAGAGGAGTTGAGTATAGGAGCAAAGTGGTCCTTTTGCAGTTGTACAGGGCCCTAGTGAAACCACACCTGGAGTATTGTGTGCAATTTTGGTCTCCAAATTTGAGGAAGAACATTTTTGCTATCGAGGGAGTGCAGCGTAGGTTCACAAGGTTAATTCCCGGGATGGCGGGACTGTCATAGGTTGATAGAATGGAACGGCTGGGCTTGTATACTCTGGAATTTAGAAGGATGAGAGGGGATCTTATTGAGACATATAAGATTATTAAGGGTTTGGACACGCTAGACACAGGAAACATGTTCCCGATGTTGGGGGAGTCCTGAATCAGAGCCCACAGTTTAAGAATAAGGGGTAAGCCATTATCTGTATGCTTTCATGGATAGAGCTCTTAAAGATAGCAGAGTCAGGGGATATGGGGGAAAGGCAGAAATGGGGTACTGAGTGTGGATGATCAGCCATGATCACAGTGAATGGCAGTGCTGGCTTGAATGGCCTACTCCTGCACCTCATGTCTATTTTCTATTCATACAAGAATTATCGCCTAATCACATTACTGGCTTTTATAGTTTTTATTCCAACCTACGCTGCACTCCCTCGATAGCAAAAATGTTCTTCCTCAAATTTGGAGACCACAATTGCACACAATACTCCAGGTGTGGTTTCACTAGGGCCCTGTACAACTGCAAAAGGACTACTTTGCTCCTATACTCAACTCCTCTTGTTATGAAGGCCAACATACCATTCACTTTCTTCACTGCCTGCTGTACCTGCATGCTTACTTTCAATGACTGATGAACAAGGACCCCCAGATCTCGTACTTTTCCCAACTTGACACCATTCAGATAATAATCTGCCTTCCTGTTTTTGCCACCAAAGTGGATAACCTCACATTTTTTCACATTAAACTGCATCTGCCCACTCACCCAACCTGTCCAAGTCACCCTGCATCCTCATAGTATCCTCTTCACAGTTCACACTGCCACCCAGCTTTGTGTCATCTGCAAATTTGCTAATGTTACTTTTAATCCCGTCATCTAAATCATTAATGTATATTGTAAATAGCTGCGGTCCCAGCACTGAGCCTTGCGGTACCCAGGGGCGGAAATCCCGGGGGCCAGAGAGGACACGTCACCCCTCCATTTTGAGAGGTGGGGGACATCCCCCCCAAGTTTTTGTAATCCGGATTTTAAAACCCGGTGAAATCTCCGCTTTCCGTGAGACAGTGGGGTTGGGACTGCTGATCTAGGGCGAGAGAGACGTCGGTCAGCAGGCAATGGGGGCGGGACATGATGATTCAGCGCGATCATTGGAGGAGGGAGTAGGGGGGGGGGTGGGACTGAGGATATAGTGCGGTGATTGGAGGAGGGAGACGTGCCTAAACACTCTCGGCACAGACCTGAGCCTCATCTGCAGCCAGGATCGATCCCGGATCACCGGCGCTGTCTCGTCCCCACCCAAGTTCCCCCCCCCCCCCACGCTTGGGGGGTGGCCAGAGACGTCGGGAGTCAGACAGGAGCTGTGCCCCCAGGCCCACAGCCAGCGCAAAGAAGCAGCGCTAAACCCAGCTCAACTCTGCCTGTCCCGCCACGTTAACCTGCAGCCCTGCCTGGGCTTGCGGGAAATATGGCCCAGGTTTACAGCCAGCGCAGAGAAGCAGCGTTGGTGTCCCGTCAGTCCAGGCAGGGCTGTAGGTTAACCCGGCGAGACAGGCAGAGTTGAGCTGCATTTAGCGCTGGATTGAGCCTCCGAAGCCTCGCGCGTGTTGTGTGAGTGTGCGCATGCACGTGCGGCTGCCAAAAAATGGTGTCTCCCCGGTCCCCTCCATATTTTGGTAGCGATTTCCGTGCCTGGCGGTACCCCAAATACCAAGTGCTAGATTTAAGAGAAGCATTTCATAGTAAATTTATAAACATGCAAAGCACGTGCTGAGGAGCCTTTCCACTGTTTCAGTCTTTCCCCGGTCCCACTGATTAATATTTAGTATTTCCTCCTTTGCAAATGTCATAGACCTTCATAGATTTTAAATTTAACCAACAGCTTTGAAGGCTGGATGAACTAAAGACAAGGCCTCACCAACTGTTTAGCAATCTAAGGTTAACCATGTCAAATAGGGCAAAGAGGTTAATCTGGCATAAGTCCAGTGGGCCCACCGATTTCTCCCAACCTGCTTCCTAGAGCAACACCATTAAATATTTTTCGGTTTCTCCATCCTATCTACTTTGGTGAGGCTTGCTCAGGCTTGTGACTATGGTCTTTTAAGCTCACTTCTCATCCTGACCAGAACAAGAGGATTCATTTTTTCTAGCTTTCACATTCAATGGATCAACCTCCCATAATTTTGGACATTTCTGGCTTAATTTCCCTTTCCCCTCCCGCTCCCCTTTCAGCTTTCAAAAAGGACAATTGTCTTTGGGATGCTGTCGCCTACTCTTAATCTCCACTGAACCCCACTCCCTTTCCTAAGGTATCTTCCTGTGCAACCATACATGCTACACTTGCTGCTTCATATTTTCCCTTCATTCAGCACCAGAACCCATTTTCCAGGCAAAACAGCTGTTTGCTTGTAATTCACTCTTTAAACATAACCCTGAGTTTCTATTTGTCTCTTGCCTCAGTCAGTTTAGCTTAGTTTGGAGAGACAGCATAGAATTTGTCCCCATCAACCCATTGAGTCCACACTGACGATTGATCATCCGTTCACACTAGTTCTCTGCTGTCTCATTTGCGTATCTACTCATCTAATTAACCAACAAATCTGCACGTCTTCAGATTGTGGGAGGAAACCGGTGTATCCAGAGGAAATCCACACAGTCACAGAATGAAATTGCGAACTCCAAACAGACAGCACGTGAAGTCAAGATCAAACTTGGGTCTCTGGAGCTATGAGGCAGCAGCTCCATCACCTGTACCACTATGCCGTCCTTAATTTCTTCATCCCACATTCATTGGCCTCTCTGTCTTCAACCTCCTCTACAATTCTACTGAAACTAAACTTAAGCTTGAAAAACATCACTCATCCTGCAACTTGATATATTAGTCTTCTGAGCTCAACAATTTAAAATAATCACAATTTCCAGCTTTTGCATTTCACTTTTTCATCATTCCCTTTCCCCGTACTCCTGACTTTACACTTTATTCTACTCTTCTCATTTATTTTTCTTTCAGACTGAGCGCATTATTCACTAATCTCTAATACCCTCTTTGATCCTGCAACTATCATTCTGAATAAAGGAAGCCATAGACGTCCCCTTATGTTTTCTCCTCCCACCCTGTATATTTGAAAGCATGCTTTACTTCTAATATTTTAATATAATAGGCTAGAATCTGGAATGCATAAATGTGGTAGTGAAGCCATTTCAATTGGAGCATTCAAAAGCACCTGGATTAGTATTTGAAAGGAAATAATTTGCCGGGCCAAGCAAAGAAAGTGAATAAAATTGACTTCTTTCAGCTACTGGCATGGATTGAATAGGCTAAATGGCTTTCTTCTGTGTGGAAACCATTTTTGTGATTTGGCATCACAGTGGTGCAGCTGGTGGAGCTGTTGTTTCACAACGCCAGAGACCCAGGTTCGAATCGGACCTCAGAAGCTGTGTGTGTGGAGTTTGCACATTCTCCCTGTGACCTTGTCGGTTTCCTCCGAGTGCCCAATTTCCTCCCACATCTCAAAGACATGCAAGTTTGTAGGTTAATTGACCTCTGTAAATTACCCCTAGTATGAAAGGAGTGGATGAGAAAGTGGGATAACATTGAACTAGTGTGAACCAGTGATCAATAGTTGGCATTGACTTGGTGGGCTGAAGGACATGTTTCCATGCTCTATCTCTAAAAATTAAAAAAGAACTAAAATTTAACTCATCATAGTTCTCTTACAGTCTCCAGAGATACAGCCTGACCTGTTTTCTGAGATGCAGCTTGTACCAATGTTTCCAGTTTTACTACAGATTCCTAACATCTGCAAAATTTGGATTTTTACTGTCTATCTCTTTCTCTGCCTCCCTGCCTTGTCTCTGTCTCTCTCTGTCTCTCTCTGTCTTTCTTTCTCTGTCTCTATACTTCCCTGCCTCTCTCTGCCTCTTTCTTTTTCTCTCCCTGTCCCCCTTTTTTCTTCCCCCCCCCCCCCCCACCCTGTCCATTTCCCTCTAAATAGACATGTTAGGTAAGGACTCTCCCTGTCTGCTTTTACGGTATTACTGTACTACAATACAGTAATGACATTGTGCCTACTGAGTCCCAGACTCTTACAATGGAATCAGGCCCAGTCTACAAGTATGCACCAACACAATAACTCATTTTATAATAGTTTTATTTTATTCTCCATACATTTCCATCATTTACCCCCTCCCCATGGTTGATATACTAAGGAGAATTGGCCAATTAACCAACAAATGGGCACGTCTTTGGGCTCTGGGAGGAAAGCAGAACAGAGGAAATGTAGGTGGTCACAGGGAGATCTTGCAAATTGACAGCATTGGAGACCAGGACTGAACCCAGATTGCTGGTGTTGAGTCTGCCACTGTAGCACCAGTGCTGCTTCTATATCTGTTTGGTCAGTATAAACAGATGGTGACTGGGAAGAATCCCAGTCCCAGTGGCTGATATCCCTTTAGACTCAATTGCTGCATCAGATTGACTGGTTAGTTAGAAGCACTGAGCTGGAATGAAAGCTTTGGGAATTGACAAGCTTGTGAAGGTTGCCACAGCCCTGAATTGTACAATGTATTTTGATAATGCAAGAAAATATAATCCATAATGTATTTCATTTCTTCCTGATTGCAAGGTAGAGAGAAAGAGGAGGACTTATTTTAATTACCAGTAGATACTAATTACCTGTTGCTGTCTGCAGAAGCCAACAGTCATATGTCAGGTCTTGTGTATGGGGCCACAAGAGATTGCAGATGCTGAATCTGGAACAACAAATAATTGCTGGAGGAATTCAACGGGTCGAGCAGGTGGGGGAAGGAATTGTTGACATTTTGTGTTAAAACCCTGCATCAGAACCCAGGTTAGGTCCTGATGCAGGATTTTCACCTAAGGCACCAACAATTCTTTTCCTTCCACAGATGCTAATTGACCCACTAAGTCCCTCCAGCTCATTGTTTGTAGCTCCAGTATGTTTCCTTTTTCTGGTTAATGTAATAGTCCTCTCCTGTGGCTTTGCAGTTCTGGCAGAGGGTGCGAGCTGAGGTGAAAACCATCTGGCTGACGCACCACTGAGCAATGGAAATTTACTACATTAATGTATCTGTTGCATCTGACTGACTCCACGTTGAATAGCATTTTTCTCAGCTTCATTGTGGTGGAAAGCAATAAATAGTCACGCTAAAATTTTCAATGTGCCAAATGTCCATTATCATAAGATCGTAAGATCATAAGTAATAGGAGTAGAATTAGGCCATTTAGCCCATCAAGTTACTACACCATTCAATCATGGTTGATCTATCTCTCCCTCCTAACCCCATTCTCCTACATTCTCCCCATAACCTCTGACACCCGTACTAATCATGAGTAATAATAAAGGATGAGTACTTAGAAGCACATGATTAAATAGACCAAAGCCACATGGTTTTGTGAAGGGGAGATCTTGCCTGATGAATCTGTGGAAATTCTTCGAGGAAGTAAATAGCAGGATAGACAAAGGAGAGTAAGCAGATGTTGTTTACTTGGACTTTCAGAAGGCCTTTAATAAGGTGCCGTATATGAGGCAGCTAAAGAAGATGAGAGCCCATGGTATTAGAGGGAAGATACTAGCATAGATAGAAGATTGGCTGGATGGTAGAATGAAAATGGACGGATGAGGGGGGACCTAATTGTCACTTACCGAATAGTGAAAGACCTGGATTGGGTGCATGTGGAGAGGATGTCTCCACTAGAGGGAGAATCTAGGATCAGAGTGGCACAGCCTCAGAATAAAAGGACATACCTTTAGAAAGGAGACGAGGAGGAATTCAGTCAGAGGGTGGAATTCGTTGCTACAGACGGCTGTGGAACCCGCCTTTGGGTATTTTTAAGGCGGAATTTGATTAGTAAGGGTGTCAAGGATTATTGGGAGAAATTGAGGGAAGGCAGGAGAATGCAGTTGAGAGGGAAAGATAGATTAGCCTTGTCTGAATGGCGGAGTTAACTCGATAAGCCAAATGGCCTAATTCTGAACTTAGGGAGAACAAAGAAGGGAAGAGATTTAACTTTTTTTTTTTGCCTTCCATCACAGTGAGGAATGAGGATGTTTATGTTAAAAAATTTTGTGTGTTCTGTTGCTTTTTATTGGTATGACTATGTCAAATGCAATTCCTCATATGTTGCAAAACATACTTGGCTAATAAAGTATTATTGTGATTATGATTATGATGAATGAAAGATAATGGAGACATTGAGAGCCTTGAACTATATTACATATAAAATCACAAAATCTTTAGACAGGTTGTATACTGGTTATACTTATTTGAGGAGTTGGGTACCTGAGCCCTTAGAGTAGAGCAGACACAACTTACTAATTTCCCTTTCATCACAATAAACTGTCACTTAATAAACTACGCCTTTTCAATTTTTCAGATCATCCTTGTATTGACTACTTTCAACTTACCACTTGCTTGGCTATTTTTTGGTGGAACCTCCCGACTCTACAGAAGGTAAGATTGTCCTGTTGACGTCTTGTATCCTTTGTTTATAGTGTAGGGCTTTAATCTGTGAATTTGGCCACATCTGCAAAAGGGGATTGATTTTAAATTATGATTATCTGTAGGATTTCTAATAAATGTTGCAATTATGGTCAATGCTGGCAACTGGACACTTACTGCCCTCCCTAAGATGTTGAAATGGAGATGTGTAACCTTCTTAAGTTACTAATAAAGATTCTACATCTCTGTGGTGGATATCATGCATGAATGCATCACGGCCTGGATTGGAAATGTGATTGCTCAAGAAGGAAGGAGGCTGCAGAAAGTGGTGGATATCAAAGAGATCTACAGGAAGCATTGGCTCAAGAAGGTAGCTAATATCATAAAAAACCCACAAGACCCTGGCCATATTCTCTTCTCAATGTTACAATGGGGAAGAAGGTGCAGGCGCTTGAGAATCGTCATCTCCAGATTCAAGAACAACTTCTTCCCATCAACTATCAAGGTTCTTGTACTGCCCTTCACAACCTTAAACACTACCCCACCCCAATCTATTGGTCTATCATGGTCATAGCCCTCCCCACCATCGAAAGCATGTACATGAGGCGCTGCCTCAATAACGTCCATCTATTATCAAGGTTTAAGAAAGAACTGCAGATGCTGGAAAAATCGAAGGTAGGCAAAAATGCTGGAGAAACTCAGCGGGTGAGGCAGCATCTATGGAGCGAAGGAATAGGCGACGTATCTGGTCGAGACCCTTCTTCAGACTGAAGAAGGGTCTCGACCCGAAACGTCGCCTATTCCTTCGTTCCATAGATGCTGCCTCACCCGCTGAGTTTCTTCAGCATTTTTGTCTACCTTCTATTATCAAGGTATTCAAATCAACTGGATCATGCTCTCTTCTTTTTGATACCATAAGCTAGGAGGTACAGAAGGCTGAAGTTGCACCCTACCGGGTTCGGCAACAACTACTTTCTTACAACTATCAGGTTCCGAAACCAACCTGTACAATCCTAATCCTACCTCGACCACGGAGCATAATGCACCAACTCTTGCACTGCAATGACTTGTTTTTTTGGGGTGTGGGGTGGGAAGGGGGGTGTGGGAAGGGGGGGGTGGTGAGGGGGGTATGTGGGGAGGGGGGGTGTGTGGGGAGGGGAGGTGTGTGGGAGTGGGGTGTGGGGGAGGGGCAGATGTGGGGGGGAGGGGCGGATGTGTGGGGGGAGGGGTGGATGTGTGGGGGAGGGGCGGTTGTGTGGGGGAGGGGCGGTTGTGTGGGGGAGGGGGTGTGTGGGGGAGGGGGGTATATGGGAGGGTGGTGTGTGGGCTCAGCGGCTCCAACTCCGACCGCACTCACCGGCTCCGGACTCAATCATTGGCACCAAGGCCGGGCGCCTGTTGCACTCCCAGGCCCAGCAGCACTCATTGGTACCTGGCTCCTCATGGTGGTCGCCGCCCCCGCCCACGAACACAGCAGCCTTTGAACACAGCAGCCCCCGCCCGCGAACATAGCAGCCGCCTCCCGCCAACACAGCAGCCCCCGCCCACGAACATAGCAGCCGCCTCCCGCCAACACAGTAGCCCCTGCCCGCGAACACAGCAGCCCCTGCCCGCGAACACAAAAGCCCTCGCCCGTGAACATAGCAGTGCGCAAACACTGCAGCCCTCGCCCACGAACACAGCAGCCCCCTCCGGGGAAAACAGCAGCCCGTGAACACAGGGGGGATTGTGAGAAGGGGGGGGGGGTGGTCGCAGCAGACGCAGCTCACCCCGCACCTTCAGCTTTCGGCCTCACGTACAGCTCCCGGTCCCACTCCGACTTCACTCAGCGGCTTCCGGTTCAACTTGCTCTCAGCTCGCTCGCAGCTCACAGTCCCGCCTCCGAGACTTTATTCTCCGCGGGTGCCGGAAAGGTCGTTTCCTTCATGGTGACTGTCAGGCGAGAAGACCAATCTGCTGATCTCACGGTTTTTTAAACAGTCATAACTTTTTTTTATTATTTCACCGATCGGAAAAAACCTTCGGGCAGTTGGAGGAGAGGAGGACGGTTTGTAAGATGGCAAAAAATCATAGCGATATAGGGTAGCGTTTTTTCTAAAATGTATTTACAATGTAGACAGGAAGTGGTCAAGATGAGACTTCTAGTAATAAAAAAGATAGATGTTGTGAAATGCGTGCAGTAATACGGAGGGAATTCCCATTTTACCCTTTTCTCCTTCATTATAATTTTTCTCTTTCATTACAAACATTACAAATCCTTACTAGATGATGACAGTTGAAGTAAATTATTTAGTTTCTAAACTGTGTCTAGTAGCAATTAACTTTCTGATGAAGATCTGACATACTTGGTATGTAGCAGTCCCAAGCATGTTAGGCTGTACAAGCATTGCTTGTTGCCACCTTTGAGGTGATTGGTTATTATTACTGGAGGTTGCCTCTGACACAATTAACAGAAAAATGATGCTATATGTGAATCTCTATAATTATCATGATCAGCCTGGTCCACCCTGTCACTGTACTGTCATTTTCTCAGGTGCAGTGCATAAAAGATGATGAGATAGGGTATTCAACTGCCTTTAATAATGAATTTGCACATTCGTCCAGATTTACCCATGTGTCCCATGTGTTAATGCTGATATACTCCCCCAATAAAGCCTTGTTCATGCCTAGAGTGGATACAGGTCGATGTCTTCATTGGTATTTACCATGTAGCATAAACCCAATGCATATAGTACCATAATGGATGACAATAACTGGCAATTCTGCAGCAACTTCTCTTTTGGAATAAAATATACACATACGTGCCATTGAGGCATGATTAGAAACATGTACAAAGAAGTGGGTTTTATGTGGGTGGATCTTAATTGAAAGTGTAGGTGGAGATCATTTGGGAGGAAATTTCATAGTGAGATAATCTCAGGTTTGCAATGTTAGCAAGTCTACTTCTTTTACACAAGCAGCTTCAATGTGAGGTCATCTGAATAGGCTGCAAACACGTAGTTAATGGCCAAGGGAGTTGGTCGTAGATCATAAAGCTTCCATGACCTGCTCCATGTGGCAGAGTAAATGTGATAGATTCAACCGGGCAAGGCACACCAATACATTTTATTATTGCATCTTGCTGAATGCAAAAGATTTATTTTAAGAATGAAACCTTTTTCACCTTTCGAAATGCACAGCTCTATGGGTTTTATTCATCACCTGTCAAAATAAAATAACTAACACAAAGTCTTCTAACAGTACATTTCAAAGGCTGGGAGGTGCTTGGAATGTGGGGAGGGGGAAATCAAAGAGATTAGGCTTTGCATCATTGAGCATTAGTTCTGATATGACAACTCGTGCATAATAGTTACTATTGAACTTTCTCAAAGGTGACTGCAGCAAACACATTAATACTGTGGAGACAAAGAAAGGAAAATCCTGTCACCACCAAGTACTGGTGCTAAGAAATGCTGATCTCTCATTCGAAATGCTACTCACGGGGTCCCTGTTGACTGTGTATGCAGTTTTCTCACATTATCCTGGTTCCCCTTCTCACATTATGATTCATCCAAGGACCCTTGCGTTGATTTTCCCTGTAGCAGGAAGCAGTAAATAACGCAATCACATTTGCTTCCTTTCTTGAAGGGGGTCATGATTGCAGCCTCTCTAATACCAACTGCATGCCCTCCTCTTTACACTTTTGGAAGATAAGATTGTGAAATTGTGACTGAAGTTATTTACTGCTTCAGATGGAATACTTGCTCCAAAAGCCTTGTTGCTTTTCAGTTGGCATATGGGCTTTTTGATTCCTGGTCGGTTAGGAATGGCGGCATGGGTGAATTGGATAGTTTGTTGTAGAAAAGAGGCACAACTGGCCACATTGAGTAGAGAGTCATAAATGGACAGCTCTTCAAAGTATTTCTTCCAAATGGTATAATATTGTCCATCTGTTCTTAATTTCATCTCAATTCTGATTCTCAATGCAGTGGGCTCCTCATTGCTTGAGCCACAATTTGCCATAATAACGAGATAGAATGGCATCAGCTTGCCATCATTATCAGTGATTTACTAAACTTTTATAACCCTTAACAGCCTTTAGATTATGGGTTATCTCTTGGCCTTCAGGTGCTGCTAAAGCTTTTCCCTTGAAATGTGGTTTCCAATCCATGAAAGATTTGCATTTGAACTCCAGGATCTCCCGGGTCATTGTCAACCTTCTCTTCTCAGTGCCACAGAGGTGATCGTGAAGCACAGTGTCTTCTTCTTGCGTTTGAGGCAGCAGAAGTTATGTAATTCCCTCCAGGCGCTGTAGTTCGTTGTTATTTTTGCTGCTGTCTCTGTTTGTTGTCGTTCACCTGACTGACGTCAGTTGACAGGGCTCACCACGGGGAGGTCGACAACATGAGCACAGTGTGATTTCCATCCTTCAAGAGATACTATGGAAGTGATCTTCTCACATGACAGCTCCAGGGAAGTTGCATCCACTATATATACAAATGCTTTGTCTGACCTTGTAACATTCTTGAACTGTGGAGCATCTATCACCAATTTGATGCACACAGAAATGTGCCACCATCTTGCAAATGCTTCCTGATAGTATACAAATTGCCATCATAATAAACATGTCCACAACGGATACAATGGCAGTCTAGACTGGTGTCATGCAAGGCAGCATCACTGCCTCAGCAGGTTTAGCACCAGAGAGGACCTACGTTATAAAATATAAAGTATAAATAAAATCTGTTGAACTATATGCGAGTCCCACTTTGGCCTCATCAGCCACAGAACTAAAATGGAAGGAGGTCTTCCTCTATCCTACGGGACTACCAAAATAGAGAGAAGTGAAAAAGAACTGATCCAACCCAAAACGAATAAAAGTGTATTCAACTTTCACCCGACTATCTTGAACTAGAGAATCCAGCAGTCGTCAGGGTTAAAATGTATTTATGTTGGACAAACCATATAAACCTGCAAATATGTAACCCAAAAATATGCAAACCATATTCAAAGAAAAGGAACTGTAGAGGAATCTAATTGTATTTTTCTTGTATCTTTATAAAAAACAGATTATATTTATCATTATCTTGTTAAAGTAAAGTAAAGTAAGTTTATTTATATAGCGCCTTTCAATCAGATTACTGAAACCAAAGCGCTTCACAGACAATTAACCATATAAATAAAAATAAAAAGGTAGAATAAAAAAGACACGACACACTATTTAGAGATTCAACATGAACATCCCGCCACAGCAGAGTCGACACTCTCCACTGTGAGGGAAAGGCACCAAAATGTCCAGTCCTCCTCCCAGTCCACCCGAGATCGGGGCCAGTCCGAGGGCTCCGCAGCCAGTCGCCGCAACGGCAGCCCGATGTTGTAGACCCACCCGCCGGGAAGCTGGAACACCGGCATCGGGTTGAAAGTCCTCAGCGGCCTTGGAAGTGTCTGGAGGGGCCGCTCCCTCCCCGGAGACTGTGACGCCCGTAGTCTTCAGGCCGCGCCGGTTGGAGCTTCGACTCTGACTCCGCGGTGTTTTCGATCCAGCGCCGCCCGCCCGCGGCGGGATGCCCTCAGACTGCAGCCCGCGGCTGCTCGATGTTGGTGGTCGGCGGTCACAGCACTCCGGAGCGGCGACCCGGCAAGGCATCGCCCGCTCCGTGTTGGTGTCCCAGCGCTGCGCCGCCGAAGCTGTGGTCCCCGGCAGGAAACGCCGCTCCAGCCCGATGGAAGGCCGCATGGGGAGAGCAAAGATGCGATTCGGAGGAAAACCGCATCTCCGACCAGGTAGGACTGGAGTTGAAACAGTTTCCCCACCCCCCCACAGAGAAAGAATAGACCTCCAAATAAAAATAGACAAAATAATAAACAAAAAAGGGTTAGAGGACGGACTGCAGGCAGGCAGCCCGCACAACCGGCGCCCACTCCTGCACATCCGCCATCTTTGTTTTTTGAATTGTTACAATGAATTGACCAGTAAATTGGTATGAGGGAATCTTTTTTTTTTTAACATGAAACAGAACAAATAGCAATTTAGTAATGGGGTGATTTGTTATAACTTATTAGTATTGTTTTATTATTGTCATCTGTGCTCCTTGCCTGAGGTTATCAGTTACGCTAGGTCCGTCAAGGACTACTGGATCTCCTGGTTGCTAGCCACTTGAACTCCCCTTCCCATTCTCATACTAACCATTCTGTCATGGGTCTCCTCCATTGCCAGAGTAAAGCCACACACAAATTGGAAGAACAGCACCGCATTGTATGAGCATCGAATTCTCTAATTTTGGTTAACGTTTACAAACGCCTCCTCTCCCTATCCACCCTTGTACTTGGGCTTATGATTGTGCTTATGCATAATACCATGATTTTACTAAATTGTATGCAAATCAAATAATTTCACTCTACCTAGGTAGATGTGGTAATAAAGTACCATAGAACTATTGAGCTTTTTCTTTTAAATGTATCCATGTATCCATTCAGAATAAAATATATGCTGTCTTTTAAAATTACAGTGAGGATTATGGGAAAACATTTGCTGATATATCAAGCCGACTCAAGAACTATTATATACGGAAAGAATTTGGAATAAATGTTGGACCGGAGCATTCAAAGAAGGTGGGATTTTCAAGATGTTAGGTATCAATTGTTACTCTTCAAAAAACTGGGCTAGACAGATATTATTAAAATACTCCTTTTCCTTCAACCGCTAGGTCATTCTGACAGCTGATGAATCCAAACGTCCTAAACAAGGCATAATATTGCGGTCATCCGATTCTGGACGGTCATTTCATTCCATCCGTCTTCCCTTCCAACCCAGCCTGCCGATGATCTATCACTCCAGCCATTCGGATCACCTACTGGCCTACAGCACTGATGTAAGTAAACTCCGAGCCAAAAATCAGTCACGTTGCATTTTAAAAGTTTGCATCTGCCTCCACCATGACTGGCTGTGTGTGTTTCGGGATGTCTAGGGATGGGTGGTGGCGAGGGAGGGAGGGAGGGTGGTTGGTAATTCTGAAGGCTGCTCTGTGTTGTGTTGGGACATTTGGAATCGGCTCTCAATTTGCCATCTTTTCCTCCTGGTGCAGCATGACCTTTGGCTTTCTCAAAATTTTGGTAGTACGTGGAAAAAGATCCATCAATTCGTCTATGGTTGTTCATGGTAAGTTGTAGATTTGCAATAATCTTATCTTAATGATTTGGAATGCCTTTTATAGCAACAATTTACAAAACTTCAGGAAATTGCAACATTCAAAGCATTTTGTTATTGTGTCAAAGATAAGAAAGCACCCCAGTAACAGTAAAATGAAGACACTTTTCAACATAATTTTCTCTCCAACCTTCCTTTCAACAATATTATCTACTTTTTCATCTCGCTGTTCATTGTGAAGCAATGACAGGCAGGGAAAGACCAGGTGGTCCATTAAACCTTGCACCTTCTAGTTTGTTGGAGACACAAGAAGCTGCAGATAATGGAATCCTGAGTAAAGCACAGGAGGAACTTGGCAGGTCAGGCAGCATCTGTGGATGGAATGGACAGTCGATGTTTTGGATCAGGATCTTCTTGTGACTGATAGGAGTAGTGGAGAGAAAACTGGAAAGGAGAGATGTGGAGGGACAAAGTCTGGCAAGGGATAAGTGGATACAGGTGAGGGGTTTTGTTTGGCAGATGGGTGGATTAAGTGACCTATAAAATAATCTCTGATGGAATGAAACAACTGAGGAATGAGGAAAGGAAAGAGATGGTGGTTGTTTGTCTGTTTACCAAGGTTCTGTGGTCAGACATAGGTAGAATTAGGAGGTAGTTGGAAGAGATGTGAGATGAGTGTGTGGAGGTAGGAATGGAGTGAGGAGGTGTTAGGCAGGAGGTATCATGTTACCAATGATCCCAGGCTAGTCCCGATCTGAATGACTTTGGAATATTGTGCAAGAAGCAACTGCAGATGCTGGTTTAAACCAAAGATAAACACAAATAGCTGGAGTAACTCAACGGGTCAGGCAGCACCGCTGGAGAGAAGGAATGGGTGACATTTCGGGTGACGTTCCTTCTCTCCAGAGATGCTGCCTGTCCTGCTGAGTTACTCCAGCTTTTTGTGGCGATCTTTGACTTTAGAATATTGTTCGGCTTGAAATTGCCACCCAAAGGTTTTGCAGTCGGTACTGAGTATTTATCAACAAATTCCAGAATTCAAAATAATTTGGAACTTACTTTGGATTAATCCTCTTAATATGAACTTTTTTTTAAATAACTGATTATAATTTTTTCCTGGTGAGGTGAATGATGCCCAACCGTAGGCTCGTCATTTTTAAATAGAAATGTTGCCAATTCCTTTGAAAGGATTAAAAAACCCCTGTAAATACTGGAAATAGAAAACACAGGAGATGCTCTGATCTGACAGCATCTGTGAAGAGAGAAATGCTCAGCATTTCTGTTTCATGACTTTCATCAAAACCAGAGGAAGTTGGGAAAGGAAACTTGCAGTTGCAGTAAAGGATGAAAGATAGAGAATTAAAGGCGTCTGTAATTGGAAGGAGGCCAAGAGAGATGGGGTGGTGCTAGTGGTAAGGATTTGTTTATTGCAGCTGCTCTGTCTGGTGGTATAAGTAGAAAATAAATGAGCAAAGAAGTGTTGAAATGGCAAGATTAAAAAAAACACTGCAGTTGCTGGAAATCTACAATAAAAGAAACACTGGAATGTCTTGGCAGATCACAGATTAGCTGTGGAAAGAGAAAAGGTGGTGTTGATATTATGGGTTGATGATCTCTCATGAGAACTGGACAATTTTTATGCCGTGTGGAAGACGTCGTTATCTGAAATTGTTGAGATCAATATTAAGCCCAGAGAGCTGTAAAGAGCCAAGTTAGAAGTTGAGGTGCTTTTATGATGGGCATTGTTGGAACTCTGTCAGATGCCAAAGGCAGTGAAGTCAAAGCAGGAGCATCATCGAGTCATACAGTATGGAAACAGGCCCTTCCACCCAACTCATCCATGCTGACCAAAATGACGATCTATGCTTGCCCCATTTGTCCGCAATTGGCCCATTATCCCTCTAAATCTTTCCTATTCATGGACCCATCCAAGTGTCTTTTAAATGTTGTTATTATACCTCCCTCAACTACATCCTCTAGCAGCTCATTCCACATGCCCACCCACCCTCCGAGTGTAAAAGTTGCTGCTCAGGTTCCTATTAAATCTTTCCCCTCTCACCTATAACCTATGTCCACTGGTTCTTGATTTCCCTTATCCCTGGGTAAAAGACTCTGTGCAAACACCCTATCAATTTCCCTCATGATTTTATACACCCCTATAAAATCACCCCTCAGCCTCCAGTGCTCCAAGGAGTAAGTTCCTTGCTTTCCCAATCTCTCCCTATAGCACGGGCCCCCGAATCTTGACATCGTCCTCCAAAATCTTCTCTGCACTATTTCCAGCTTAATGAATTCCTTCCTATAACAGAGTGACCGAAACTGAACATAATAGTCCATATGCAATCTCACCAACGTCCTGTACAACTGTAATATAACGTTGCAACTCCCATACCCAATACCCTGACTCATGAAGGCCTATATACCAAAAGTCTTCTTTATAACCCTCTCTACTTGTGACACCATTTTCGGGGAACTGTGCACTTCTGCTCTACAACAGCCCCCAGGCCTTATCATTCTCCGTGAAGGTCCTGCATGGTTTGACTTCCCAAAATGCAAAACCTTACACTTATCTGCATTGACCCCAATTAGCCATTCTTCAACCCACTTGCCCAGCTGATCATGATCCTGCTGGAATTTATGATCACCATCTTCACTGCCAATGATACAACTTACTTTAGTGTATCTGCAAACTTACTAACATGCCATGCACATTCTCATCTAAAGCTTTTGTATAAACCACAAACAGCAATGCATCTAGCACCTATTCCTGAGGCACACCACTAGTCACAGGCATCCAGTCCAAAAAACAACTTTCTATCACCACCCTCTGGGCAGAAAAATGGCAGATGGAGTTTAATCCAAACAAGTGTGAGATGTTGCACGATGGGAAGTTAAATATCAGAGAAAAGTATGCAGTTAATGGCAAGACCCTTAACAGCATTAATGGGTTCAAGTCCATAACTCCCTGAAAGTGGCAACACAAGTAGATAGAGTGGTAAAGAAGGCATGTGGTATGCCTGCCTCCATTGGTCAGGGCATTGAGTATAAGAGTCAAGAAGTTGTAATGCAACTTTATATAAGACTTTGACAGGGCCACATTTGGAGTATTGCATGCAGTCTGGTTGCCCCATTACAGAAACTATGTGGAGGCTTCAGAGAGGGTGCAGAAGAGGTCCATCAGAATGGTGTCTGGAATAGGGGCTACTCGCCTAGAGAGGTTGGACAAACTTGGATTGCTTTCGCTGTGGAACACCAGAGGTTGAGGGTAGATCTGAAAGAAGTATGTAAAATTATGAGAGGCATAGATACATAGACAATTTTTGCTTTCCCCCCAGGGTATAAATGTCAAGGACTAGAGAGATACATTTAAAGGAAGATCGACACAAAATGCTGGAGTAGCTCAGTGGGCCAGGCAGAAAAGGATTGGGCAACGTTTCGGGTCAAGATGTTTCTCCAGAGATGCTGCCTGACCCACTGAGTTACTCTAGCATTTCGTGTCTATCTTCAGTGTAGACCAGCATTTGCAGTTCCTTCCTGCACAAAGTTTAAAGGGGATGTGCAGGGCAAGTCTTTTACACCAACGGTGGTGAGTGCCTGAAATGTGCTGCCAGAGGTAGTGGTGAAGGCAGATATTTGTTGAAGTTATGTTGAAGAAGCTTTTAGATAGGCACGTGGATATGGAATGAATGGAGGGATATTGATCATGTGCAGGCACATGAGATGAGTTTATCTAGGCATAAATCATGGATATTATGGACCGAAGGAGCTATTTCTGTGATGTACTATTCTAAAGAACAGACATAAGGCATTCAGTCTCTCAAGCCATGTAATTACTTATCTAATTGGCACCTCACTTGCATTCAATCACGCGGATTCCTCAAGATTCTTATGAAACTGAGTTTCATAAGAATCTGTGTTTGTGTTTATATTGAATTACTTTGACTGGCAGTGGAGCTGGCAGTTATAAAGGCAAACACTGTAGCTATTTTGTGATCGGGTTTTATGACATTGTTGCATGATACGGTTTTTTAAAATATAAAGTATTATGATCACACCTCATGACTTTCTTTGCTTTTTAGGGGACCAGGCAGCACCATTTTCTTCTCAGCTCATCCTGACGGCCTTTGTAAGTTAACAGAATTTTTTCAAAACATTTAAGCCCTGGTTAAGAGTAGGTTTTGACATTTTAATCTCTTTATCTTTCTTTTCCCTCTCCTCTCATCCTTTATAGAGTGATACATTTATTGTTCGTCATGCATAATTGTAGTGATGTTGGGCCAAATCAGCTGCTCCCAGTTCAAATGAGAGTAAATCAGCAGTCAATTATCTATCCATTAAATTCAATGAAAATAAAATGGAGTGAATTAATTTATTGCTGCTAATTTGCTAAAATGTATGATCACTCATGACTAATTTCCCCCTGTTGTCTCTTCATTTACTTGGAATCTTATACTTGGACAGTCTGATTATTTTCTTCAGCAGAAGACAGGAAGACAGCAAGGAAACATTATTGGACTGTTGGGTAAATTTTAGTAAAAGGATTGGAGTCCTACAAGGAAATCCATTCACTGAGGTATAGCTTCGGAGAGGATTTCACACACCTCGGAGCTCATTTTTTCCAATATAGAAGTTGTGTTATCTTACTTATGAACCCAAGCATGTGCTGAAGCTTGCAGCTGCTTTTGCAACTTCCTTTAGAGCATATGCGATAACTAATCAGTGACTAAATACTGAAGTGGAAGCTCACACCATGCAAAGAAAACTGATTGTCATGATGGTTTACACTGCTGCCATTGTCAACTATAATGTGCATAGGAATTTACTGGGTGTCATAACAATTTCAACTTCAGGAGAACACCAAAACCCTTTGAGATTATGACAGGAGCTCCATCGGAGCCAAATATTACCATCCTGCCTCTGAGGCGCAGTATTCAACTCCTGCATCAGTGCCTTTGCTTTTTTTCTGTTAGGCAATCAGCTAGATTTGCTTTTATTCATTCTAAGATGGTCAAGAGCCAAAGCCATACAGAAGATAAAAACCATGATAGAATATATAGTATGATTATTCACTGCTATATGAAATATGCCATAAACTCATCTTGTTTATATGGGGTGGTTTTATTTTGCATTATGGTTACCAGTTGCAATTGTCAGTCATAGAAGATGAAATTTGGAATTTTTAGAGAATAGTGAATTTACACTGCAGATGCTGGTATCATAATTGTTGAGTATTTAAGAAGCAGCCTGAACGGGGGAAGGTGCTTTCTCCCTTTTCCTGCTCCTACTCCTCCACTTCTTCCTCATGCCCTCCAGCAACTTGCCATGAAGCTAGAGAAGCTTTAGGTATGATGATTGATTCTCCTCCAACCCTCCAAAGTGCTGTTGTCCATTTTGGAAGTTTGTCGTACATCATTTGCAGGATCCATAGGATATAATATTAATTATGTTCCTCAATTTGTCCTGAAGTAAACCAAAAATTATAATTGCAGCCATTTAATTTTAAATGACGTATTCATACGTCAGGGCAGCACAGTGGCACAGCGGTTGCTGTCTTACAGTGCTTACAGTGCCAGAGACCTGGGTTCGATCATGGCTACAGGTGCTTGTCTGTATGGAGTTTGTACGTTCTACCCGTGACCTGCATTGGTTTTCTCCGAGATCTTTAGTTTCATCCCACACTCCAAAGACGTACAGGCTTGTAGGTTAATTGGCTTGGTATAAATGTAAAAATTGTCCCGAGTGTAGAAGAAACTGGTCAGTGTGGACTCGATTGGTCGAAGGGTCTGTTTCCGTACTGTATCTCTAAACTAAACTAAATACAATACCGTTATGAAACTGGGTTGTTTGTGTTGGATTAAGAAGTGTAAAACATTCCTCAGTATGCATCAGTTTCCTATGGGTCTTAACAATGCATGTACAGAAAATCTATTTTTTTCTGAACTGACACACCTATTTAAACTTAATCCAACCAAAACCTTATTTTTACATATACGGGGGTTAATAAATATTTCACAAGTAACTGTTTTCCTCTGTGGAATATCAAAATATGAAATAGATAATTAGATCTATGCTATAGTGTTGGGAAAAAATAGGAATTATTTATTGAATTGGATTGAATAAATGTTATTAGCCAAGTATGTATACATACTGTACAAGGAATTTGCCTTGGTGCTTTGTTCGCAAGGATAAGAACACGATATACAGTAGACAATTAAAAATAAAACATAAATTAAACATGTGAAGAATAAAATAAAATACCAGAGCAAAAGGAGGCTACAGACTTTTGGCTGTTGAGAAGAGCTACTGCTTGTGGAAAAAAGGTGTTTTATGTCTGGCTGTGGCGGCTTTGATGGTCCGGAGTCGCCTCCCAGAGTGTAGTACTTCAAAGGGTTTGTGGCCAGGGTGAGAGGGATCAGAGATGATCTTATCCGCTCACTTCCTGGCCCTTACAGTGTACAGTTCGTCAATGGGGGGAAGGTTGCAGCCACAACCTTCTCAGCTGATCGAACAATGCGCTGCAGTCTCCAGATGTCATGCTTGGTAGCTGAGCCAAACCAGACCATGATGGAGAAGGTGAGGACAGACTTTATGATGGCAGTATAAAACTGGACCATCATTGCCTGTGGCAGATTGTGTTTTCTCAGCTGCCGCAGGAAGTACATCCTCTGTTGGGCCTTTTTGACTGTGGAGTCGATGATGGCCTCACATTTTAGGTCCCTGGAGATGATGGTTCCAAGGAACTTAAATTACTCCTCAGATGTGACTGTGGTGTTGTTGATGGTAAGTGGGGGTAGGGGAGGGGGAGCTCTCCTAAAGTCTACAATCAATTCCACTGTCTTAAGAGAATTGAGCTCCAGGTTGTTGCGATGACATCAGGACATCATCTGTGTCACTTCCTGTCTGTATGCAGATTCCTCCCCATCCTGGATCAGTCCAATCAGGGTTGTGTCGTCCGCAAACTCGAGAAGAGGTGTCTGTGGAGTTGCAGTTGGTGTAGAGAGAGTAAAGGAGAGGGGAGAGTACGCATCCTTGCAGTGCTCCTATGCTGAGGGTCAGCGGGTCCGAGATGTACTTTCCCAGCCTCACATGCTGCTTCCTGTCTGTCAGGAAGTTGGTGATCCACTAACAGAG
This sequence comes from Malacoraja senta, assembly GCA_038087875.1. Taxonomy (NCBI): domain Eukaryota; kingdom Metazoa; phylum Chordata; class Chondrichthyes; order Rajiformes; family Rajidae; genus Malacoraja; species Malacoraja senta. The sequence goes on from JAXLNO010002980.1 coordinate 139,712, forward strand.
GGGTTCAGGCACAGTCAACTGGGAGAGTTTGGAGTCAAGTAGCTCTGGCACAATGGTGTTGAATGCAGAGCTAAAATCAACAAACAAAATCCTTGTATAGGTCCCCTGGCGGTCTAGGTGCTGGAGGATAAAGTGCAGGCCTAGGTTGACCGTGTCATCCACTGATCTATTGGCCCGGTATGCAAACTGCAGGGGGTCCAGCAGGGGGTTTGTGATATTTTTCAGGTGGGCCAGCACAAGTCTTTCAAGGGTTTTCATGATTACAGAGGTCAGTGTGACAATCCTGTAGTCATTAAGATCAGTAATCCTTGGCTTTTTGGGTACAGGAACAATAGTGGAGACTTTGAAGCAGCCAGGGACAGTGCAGGTTTGCAGGGACTGATTGAAAATGTCTATGTAGCCAGTTGTTCGGCGCAGAACATGAGGGTAGAGGGGGAAACGTGGATATGGTCCACAGAGTGCACATATCTAACATTGCACAAACTCCAATGCGTTCAACAATAAACGGTCGACAAGAAAAATGAATTGTCAAATATTCATTAAACCATCCTTATAACTATAAAACTCTGATCTTGGATGTGTGTGTGTGTGTGTGTATAATCACATCTGCTCGAAAAAACGACGCCCTAACGGTAAATGTTTTAACATATTCTGAGAGATCTATCCCGTGGACTCCGAAATTGCCACATCTGAAAAATGCCACATCTCTGTGCCTCTGTGTCACTGTCTGTGCCTCTATGTCCCTCTGTGTGCCTCTGCGTTCCCCTCTCTCTACCCCCCTACCTCTCTAGCCACGCCTGCGAGTTGGGGGCTATGCATGAGTGGATAGGGCGGGGGATGGGGTAAAAGGAGTGAATGATTAAAATTAATATAATATCAATGGGGGTGGTTAGTGTGTGTGTGGAGGTGGTTAGTTTATGTGTGTGGGGGGGTTGGTTCGTGTGTGTGTGATGCCGCAGGCCACCCCCTCCCTCCACAACCGTACTTGGTCTAGTACGTTATAAATTTATCATTGCATCTTGACCTATTTACATCTGTTCCTTTAACATTGGATGCATCATAGTTTGCTTTTTGATTCATCAAGATTTGCATTCAGTCATTATGCTACGGGCATGTTATTTAGAGTTAACTCAGAACATTTTACAAATTCCACTTATTAAAGTGGATTGTTTACATGACTTTCCACCTGCAAAAGGTACTTAATGAACAAAATCAATTTAATATCACCCTCTGACCAGTATAATTCACTCGAGGGTTACAGTGAAAAATAACATGCACGTTAATTGATGGAAATGTCAGGAAAGTAATCAGTGATTTTGACCAAGTAACGTATTTTAATCATGAAGCAGGAAAACTAGAGCTCTATTCATATTTTGGAAGCCCATTTAAACATGATTTCTTGAAAATAAATTACAGCAATTCTAATAAATTACTTTTAGTGAATATCTCATAGAAACGAATGTTTAAAATTGGATAGAGGCAAAAACTGATAAATAGTTCTGCTCCCATTTGTCAAGGAAGTTTTTGGAAATTGTATTTATCTTTGTTAAATATAAATTATAAATTTGTTAGTCAAAGCATTTGAGACCAAGCAAAGAAATGTGGTGGCTCTAAAGCTGCCTGTGGTATGAAAGCTGTGATGCTTTCCTAATGCTGACAGGCCATTGTAACCTTGTGGTAACTAATGGTCAACATGGCAGGGGTCAATATCCTCGGTGATGTTCAAGCAGGTCGAGTGGCTAGTCGAGTATCACCAGCTTTAACATAAAAGTTTAACTTAATGTGTTATGAAACATAAATATCATTTTATCATTTATTAAAATTATTTTACAGATGATGTAAATGCCAGAGGAGTACTGGTGCTTAAGAGAACAATGGATTTTGGGAAAACATATAAAACACTTCTCTCGCATGTTTACTCATTTGGCTTTGCTGGCCGTTTCCTCTTTGCCTCTGTTGTCAATAACCAGGTAAGATAACTATATAAGGAATCGCAGCCGGGACAATTTGCAAGCTAGTGATTTGGAAATCTGCAGGATTATGCTCACGAACTCCACACTGCTCTGCTCAGGCAGCAACTGGAGGATTATATACTGTTCTTGTGGTGACGTTATAAACAGATCATCCAATACCTTTAGATGTTGTGCAGAGGAGGATAGTGAGAGTGAGTCCTGATATTGTCCATAGATGCTGCCTCACCCACTGAGTTTCTCCAGCTTTTTTGTCTACCACTAATATTGTAGTGGTGAGTTGTGAGGACTTTAGACTTTTACTGTAGATTTTAAACATAGTTAGGAATAGTTGCTATAAATTACAGCGTCTCTGGCTTGGAAAGATCACCTGAGAGAAGTATAAAAGGTGCTCTGAAAAATAGCTGAGTAGATCAGGAGTTGGGAGACCATTGTGCCAAAATCGAGTGGGATAAGCTGGGCAGTTCATGTATGACATTTGTCTCTCAATGGTCAAATATCGTGTATATCCTGGACTATTGGTACTTATTCTAGAGACACAGATGTTGTGCGAAATTCCTCAATGTATATCATTACTGGAATCCTGAAATGTATACTGATTCACTGCTCATTAGTGAGGCTACTCAAGATAGTTGCCACATTAAGGCTACAAATTAAATGTAATCCACATGAACAATATTTATCAGCCCTTCCTGCTCAGGAATATTTGCAAATATGTACCCAGAGCACAAGGCCACCCTTAATACATATTTGAAGTGCTTTTATGCATATCAAAGAGAGACATCAAATTCTTGATATTTTATTTAATTGTAGAGATATGCATTATTTCAAAACTATAATACTTGCAATGAAAGGGTGAAAATGGTACAGTATGAAGTAGCTTTTATTTCTATATTGGTTACTCCCACACAATCTGAAAATTTGATACTGATGCTGAAGAAATGAGTATTAGGATCAGGATGTTGTGGATATCAAATTGGTGTGGCCAGATTGACTGCATGTGGCCACATTGCTATGACATCCGAGGCAAGGTTTTGATAGAAAATAGGTGCAGGAGGAGGCCATTCGGCCATTCGAGCCAGCACCGCCATTCATTATGATCATGGCTGATCGTCCCCAATCAATAACCCATGCCTGCCTTCTCCCCATATCCCTTGATTCCACCAGCCCCTAGAGCTCTATCTAACTCTCTCTTCTGATTCTGATCTGTGCTTGGTGGTCAGAGGAAAGGAATAGGCTGGAAGGCATATATCATCATAATAAAAATTATAAAGAATAAAAAGAAGCAGAAAAATAATCTCTCCAGAGAATCTGCCTGTCCCGCTTAGTCACTCCAGCATTTTGTGTCTACCAGCAGAAAAATAATTTCAGGCTGCCCTGCGAAACTGTGGTCTTCGGATCCTAATTATAGGCTTGGCAATTGTGTTGGAATCGGCCTAAAGCATCCAGCTACTCAGCAGCAATTGATAATATTTTATGTGTCAATACGTATGTATTTGTGCCTTGAAGCATGTAATATTAATATTAATATTAATTTAATGTGTCTCTTTCATATGATGGAACATAGAACATTTATAACTCTGGAGTATTCTGAAGAGTGTGGAATAACCAATTTTTATTTTCAGACCCAGCCCAGATTGGTGTATGTGTCTGCTGATCAGGGTGATACCTGGAATAAAGCTCAACTCCCTCCTGTGAGCCATGAACAGGTACATTCAAAGTAATCTTCAATGTCTCTTCATCTGTTCTTGTTGTAAATTATCAAACAACATTTTAAAGCATAATTTCAAGTTCTGATTTGGATAGGTTTTTAATTATTATTATAATTATTTGACAAAATTATTTTTACTGGATTATTGAGAAAACTTTAGAAAAGACACATATGCTCAGACAACACACAAAAGCATAGATTATACATAAATTCCACAAAAATTCTACAAACAGACTGCAAAGCAAGATATTGGTGAAAAATATACAATTAGAAAACGAGTCCATGGTAGTGTAAGAGGTAGCCGTAGTGTTCCATTGCCGAGGGTTGTGCTGGTCAGTTTAAGAATCTGATAGTTATAGGAAAGTAGCTGTTCCTGAACCTGGTGGTGTGGGACTTAATGCTTGTGTACCTCCTGTCTGACGGTAGAAGCGAGAAGAGGGCATGGCCTGAATGGTGGGGATCCATGCTGATAGATGCTGCCTTCTTGAGAGTGCCTCAAGTAGAAGCTTTTGATTGTGGGCAGAGATGTGCTTGTTTTGGACCGGGCTTGAGACCATGATGCAACCAATCAGGGTCTATGGAAGTTTGTTAGAGTATTTGGGGATATGCTGGAATCTCTTTAAAATAGTGAGAAATTCAAGACACTGACACATCTTCTTTGTGATTACATCCATGTGCTGGACCCGGGACAGGTCATCCGAGATGTTTATGCTGAGTATGCATAATTACCTCTTAACTATTTATTTTGTTTCCAGAAGCATCCTCACATTTTTGAGCCTCAAAAACACATTTTATTTCACTGTTTCATTTACGAGGTTGGAAGTGGAATGGTGAAAATATTTCCTTCCCATTGTTTAGTCACTTAATATTTTCAAAAGCCTACAAAATAATTCTGCAATTGAAAATAATTAATTTGATTAATATAAGGGCACTGATGAGTGAAGTTTAGTCGAGGTACAAGGTGCCTGGCCATTTAGGAAGTATCAGTGCTGACACCTGTCTATTTTCCCAGGTGTTTTTCAGCAGTAACATCATTTTGTACTCACTAATGCCACCAGGGGGCAAAAAATACTTTTGTACAACACCTGCAGTTATATTAGTTCTTGTAGACATCTCCAACAGTGTCCATGTTCAAATCTATTTCCTCCTGTTTGTAATCACAGTGAATAATATATATATATTATAGGAGTCACAAAGTCCCTCAACCATTCTCTGCTATTCAGTATCATGGTTAATTTTTTTACCAATCCGCTTTTACATCCTATCTTTCTCCCATCCCTTATAAAAAATGATTTTCTTATTGTTAGTTTTTAATGTTATGAGGGTTATAAATTCTCTTTGTGCAAGTGCAAAAGAGCAGCAATACTGTGGGGAGAATATTATTCATTCTAATAGGCAGAAACATGGGGCAGGACTTTTAAAATGGCGTGAGCAGCGGGTGGATGAATTTGTGCAGAATACATCAGCATACCCACCTTACATTCAGTGACTAGATCTAGAGATTTATCTTGGGTAGACAAAAATGCTGGAGAAACTCAGCGGGTGAGGTAGCATCTATGGAGCATAGATGCTGCCTCACCCGCTGAGTTTCTCCAACATTTTTGTCAGCCTTCGATTTTTCCAGCATCTGCAGTTCTTTCTTAGAGATTTATCTGGTTAACTTTTTTCTTCCTTGTGAACCTTTCAGTTATACTTTATTTAAAATATATATTCTGTCCAGTCTTCTAACCTGCCACCAATTGTCTCACGAATGCCTGGTGTATCCTGCCCTTGGATTGTTTCAAAATAAAGCTTGTAGCCCTAAAGCTATACGGCATGGAATAAACAGGCCTTTTAAGCCTCCAAGTCCACACAACCATCAAACATTCATTTACACTAATCCGTCACCAATCTTCTCAAAACCTCTCCAATCCCCAAATTCAATTCAATGATATTACCGCTATTTCTGAGGTGTATCCTCTTTGAGGAAAATCCAATGCAAAATACTTGTTCAATTCATCTGCCACATCCCAATTTCCAATATTAATTGCCCAGATTTGCCATTCTCCACATCATACCTTTGTTTGGATAAAATCCCTTGTCCCATTTCTCTGCCAAACTGAATTCATTTTGACTTTAGCCCAATTATGTGTTAGAGTTGACAAAGCAATTCATAGAGATTTAAAAATAATATGTTTTATGCTTTGGGATGCCTGGATCTGAAATAAAAATTGCAGCTTCATATTTCTAAGTTAATGACTGGTATGCAGCCTCAATATGAGCATTTCTTATTACCCTATCTATTTTCGGCATTTTTTGTATTTTATCAAGTGAATATTAGCTTTATTTCCCCAGCTCAATCCCAAAATATTTTATTATAGTCAGCAACAATTAATTTGATAATATATTTCTATATATAACAAGATAATAAAGTGTATGTATGCATGTATGGGCATTTGTGCATATGTGTGCAGATGTCCAAATGCCCACACATGAAACATGGGTGTTTCCGTAAATAAGGGTACCACCCTGTGACATGGGTGGCCAAATTGGAAAGTTATTAAATCATAATGAAATACTACAGCATTAGAAATGGGCCTATCTATGATCCTTTTGAGCTAATTTGTGATCAAAATCGACCAAGATATGACCAAAATCTTTCAAAATTTGAAAAAGAAAACGAGAATTTTTGTTTATTTATTAGACATATATAACCATAACAGCACGGAAACAGGCCATCTCGGCCCTTCAAGTCCGTGCCGAACATTTTTTTATTTTTTTTATTTTTTTTATTTTTTAATTTTTTAATTAAAAATAAATACTTCCCCCTAGTCCCATCTACCTGCACTCAGACCATAACCCTCCATTCCTTTCCCGTCCATATACCCATCCAATCTATTTTTAAAGGATAACATCGAACCTGCCTCCACCACTTCCACTGGAAGCTCATTCCACACAGCTACCACTCTCTGAGTAAAGAAGTTCCCCCTAATGTTCCCCCTAAACTTCTGTCCCTTAATTCTCAAGTAATGTCCCCTTGTTTGAATCTTCCCTACTCTCAATGGGAAAAGCTTATCCACGTCCACTCTGTCTAACCCGCTCATAATTTTAAAGACCTCTATCAAGTCCCCTCTTAACCTTCTGCGCTCCAAAGAATAAAGACCTAACTTGTTCAACCTTTCTCTGTAACTTAGTTGCTGAAACCCAGGCAACATTCTAGTAAATCTCGTCTGTACTCTCTCTATTTTGTTGACATCCTTCCTATAATTAGGCGACCAAAATTGTACTCAATACTGCAGAATTGGCCTCACCAATGCCTTGTACAATTTTAACATTACATCCCAACTTCTATATTCAATGCTCTGATTTATAAAGGCCAGCACACCAAAAGCTTTCTTTACCACCCTATCTACATGAGATTCCACCTTCAGGGAACTATGCACAGTTATTCCTAGATCCCTCTGTTCAACTGCATTCCTCAATTCGCTACCATTTACCGTGTACGTCCTATTTTGATTTGTCCTGCCGAGATGTAGCACCTCACATTTGTCAGCATTAAACTCCATCTGCCATCTTTCAGCCCTCTCTTCCAAATGGCCTAAATCTCTCTGTAGACTTTGAAAATCTACTTCATTATCCACAACACCACCTATCTTAGTATCATCTGCATACTTACTAATCCAATTTTCCACACCTTCATCCAGATCATTGATGTACATGACAAACAACAGTGGACCCAACACAGACCCCTGAGGCACCCCACTAGTCACTGGCCTCCAACCTGACAAACAGCCATCCACCATTACTCTCTGGCATCTCCCATTCAGCCACTGTTGAATCCATCTTGCTACTCCACCATTAATACCCAACAATTGAATCTTCTTAACCAACCTTCCATGAGGAACCTTGTCAAAGGCCTTACTGAAGGCCATATAGACAACATCCACTGCTTTACCCTCATCAATTTCCCTAGTAACCTCTTCGAAAAATTCAAGAAGATTAGTCAAGCATGACCTTCCAGGCACAAATCCATGTTGACTGTTCCTAATCAGACCCTGCTTATCCAGATGCTTATATATATTATCTTTAAGTATCCTTTCCATTAATTTGCCCACCACTGACGTCAAACTAACAGGTCTATAATTGCTAGGTTTACTCTTCGAACCTTTTTTAAACAACGGAACAACATGCGCAGTACGCCAATCCTCCGGCACTATTCCCGTTTCTAATGACATTTGATATAAGACATATGGGACACTGGATCTTATTCTGATTTCTAAGCTCCCTTACAAAATGGCAGCAGGTAACCCACCACGAGGCCCGTAGTTCACGTCAGCGTCATTATAATCGTGTTGTTGGAATTTAAAAAAAAATCGGGACGAGTGCAAAAAAAACAGTTATAGCATTGACCAGATCAGACAACGGGAGGGACTATGGAATCAGACATTGATAAAATAAGTGAGCAAACTAGATTTTTATTTCATGATTTTAAGTTCTATTCATTATTAATGAAATTAATGGAAGGCTTAAACAAAAAATACAAACAATAAAAAAGAAACAATAAATATAAAAACAGTTACTCTGCTTTTAACTCACACGTGACCAAAGGGACACTGCGACTCAAGTTGTGCTGCAAAAACTTGGGGCATCAGAAAACCATCTCATCGGGTGATAAATCATAAAAATCATAAGCATAATCAGAATTTGGCTTATAGTATATAGTTATTTAATTGCAAAATTAATGTAATCTTTCTGGTATAAATTAGCCTAAGCATTTGATGAAATCCTGCTTGAAAAATGTCACAAAAAAAGGCAAGGAAACATAGGGACACATCTGATATTTTTCTTTGTAAAAACAGATTTATTTATTTATTTTTGCATGATCTCATTATTTTGGCTATACACCATGATCTATACTACTTAAAATACAGGATATGAAACAATGGGAATATTACATAAAAAATAGGAAAATTATCTGGAAGTTTGGAGACCTTCAGTTTCACAGCTGAGTGCTGAGTGCTGAGTGCTGTATTTACGGAAACACACACATACACTTGGAGAGCTGTAAATGGTCACTCTTGGTAATATACATAATGTTATGTAGATGCTCTTTTACAGTTTTACTCAGTACTAGCAGCAGACGATGAAATGATTTTCATGCATGTGGATGATCCTGGCAGTAAGTATTAGCTCTGGAAATTATTTTTTAATGAAATGATGAATAAGATATGTTTAAATTTAATCAATCATTGCTAGTTTATTCTATGTGTATGTGTGCGTGGCCTGCATATACTTGGTGGAATTTGTAACTTTATTTATGTAATGTATGCATCGTTGGCAAGAATAACCTGTTGCTAGTTAAACTGGTCCAGTCCTTGTGATCCAGCAACTCAAACAAGTGGAAGCTGCTGTGTTTAAAAACAATGCTGAAATAAAAGTGATCACATTTAAAATCAGACTGATTTGTTCACAGTGACACCAAATAACATACAATGATTGTTTAACATTATATGCATATATATGTGACGTAGAGAGGAAATTACAGGTGGTGGCCCTTTATCCATCTGGATGGTAGGAGCCACACATGGAGCAGCTTTGATGATGATCTGCGGCTGTATCCTGTTTCATAGACAGGATACAGCCGCAGCCACTTAATGCGAATGGTGGAGAATATTAATGTTTATACAGGCAATGTAACAACATTTGGACTTGAACCATTTTTGCTTAGAGTAGGAGACTACAGGCCAAAATTCTTGCAATTGTGTGCTCTTGATGTCACAGTGACACCCAATAACACAATGATTGTTTAACATCATAAGCATATATATGACCTACTCTCATGAGACCTGCAATAACCCAGTGTTAAGCTAGGCTCCAACCTACGTAGACTGCTGTAGGAGCATCTAAAGTATTTCTTTACTCCAGATTGGTGTCTTTAGCTCTCAATTATCGCTGTTTCCCCACCCATCCACACTTATTGCAAGTGACCCACCTCCAGCTTGACCCACTCACCATCACATGCCCGACCACTCCTCCCATCATTTTCTATCTCATCATCCTCATCAACTGACTGACCTGAACGCCCTCTGTACGTCAGACCTGACTCTCTCCATCATTCTATCCCTGTCCTCTTTATTAATAGCTTCCTCATCTACTACTCCTTTACGAGTTGTCCTTAAAAATTTACGAGTCGTCCTTAAATACAGGAGAGGTGCCGGAAGACTGGAGGGTGGCAAATGTTGTGCCTCTATTCAAGGACTGCAGGGAAAATGCTGGGAAATATAGGCCAGTGAGCTTAACATCTGTAGTTGGAAAGTTACTAGAGAGAATTCTGAGGGATATACAGGCATTTGGATGGACAAGAAGGGCTAATTAGGGATAGTCAACATGGTTTTGTACGTGGGAGGTCATGTCTCACAAATTTGATTGAGTATTTTGAAGAAGTGACCAAAAAGGTCGATGAGGGCAGAGTTGTAGATGTTGTGTACATGGATTTCAGTAAGGCATTAGGCAAGGTTCTGCATGGTAGGCTGCTCTGGAAGGTTAAATCGCATAGGGATCCAAGGAAAGATAGCTGAATGGATAGCAAATTGGCTTCATGGAAGGAAGCAGAGGGTGATGGTGGAAGGTTGCTTCTCGGACTAGAGGCCTGTGACTAGTGGTGTGCCTCATGGTTCGGTGCAGGGCCCTTTACTATTTGTCATCTACATCAATGATTTGGATGCGAACATACAGGGCAAGATTAGCAAGTTGTTGATGATACAAAAGTGGGTGGTTTTGCAGATAGTGAAGATGGTTGTGAAAATTGCAGCAGGATCTTGAACGATTGGCCAGGGGGGCTGATGAATGGTTGATGGAATTTAATACAGAGAAATGTGAGGTGTTGCATTTTGGGACGTCTAATAAGGGCAGGACATACACAGTGAATTGTAGGCCTCTGGGGAGTATTGTAGAGCAGAGGGATCTAGGCGTACAGGTGCATGGTTCCTTGAAGGTCGACTTGCAGGTAAATAAGGTGGTCAAAAAGGCTTTTGGCAATTTGGCCTTCATCAGTCAGAGTATTGAGTATATAAGTTGGGAGGTCATGTTGCAGTTGTATAAGACATTGTTGAGACTGCATGTAGAATATTGTGTTCAGTTCTGGGCACCATGTTATATGAAAGATATTGTCAGGCTTGAAACGGTTCAGAGAATATTTATGAGGATCTTATCAGGACTAGAGAGTATGAGCTATAGGGATAGGTTGAGTAGGCTGGGTCTCTATTCCATGGAGTGCAGGAGGATGAGGGGTGATCTTATAGAGGTGTATAAAATCACGAGAGGAATAGATTGGGTAGATGTACAGAATCTCTTGCACAGAGTAGGGGAATCGAAGACCAGAGGACATAGGTTCAAGGTGAAGGGTAAAATATTTAATAGGAATCTGAGGGGTAACTTTTTCACACAAAAGGTGGTGGGTGTATGGAACAAGCTGCCAGAGGAGGTAGTTGAGGCTGGGACTATCCCAACGTACAAGAAGCAGTTAGGCAGGTAAATGGATAGGTCAAGTTTATGGATATGGATATGGACCAGGCGCAGGTAGGCGGGACTAGTGTAGATGGGACATGTTGGCCGGTGTGGGCAAGTTGGGCCAAAGGGCCTGTTTCCACACTGTATCACTCTATGACTCCTCACAACAACCTGTTTATTTTTGTCTCTGTGGTCCCCACTATCCCCCATCCCATCCCATCCCATCCACAAAACTTAATTCCTCCATTTTTGCCACATTGACAAAAGTTCAACAGAATGGTATGCTATTCAAGAGTGGCAGAGGGTCATTATGACTCAAAAGCCGTGACTCAAATTCAATAGTCCTCAATCTAATGGTCCTCAGATAATTATCCCCATCTTCTCTTTGGTAGTCCTCATGTTGGTAATTATTGTTGGCATGTATAGATGGCACTTCTGATTAAATTTCCACCAGCAGAGATTTTGAGGAGGCCCCATTTGCTGGAAATAATTAAACTCTACAGCTTTTTATTTAAATGTAGTGTTTGTACTAAACTGCTTAATGTGTTGCTTAATATTTTTTTAGATACTGGGTTTGGTACAATTTATACTTCTGATGATCGGGGTCTTCTTTTCTCCAAGTCCCTGGAACATCATTTGTTTTCTGACACAAGTGGTGCAACAGATTTCACAAATGTAACATCACTTCGCGGAGTCTACATCACAAACATACTCGATGAAGGTAATTCAATAACTACCTCGTGTGAAAGATTAGAATTTAGCTTATTAAGAACGATGAGGGGGGGGGATCTCATTGAAAACTATTGAATAATGAAAGGCCAAGAGAAAGTGGATGTTGAAAGGATGTTTCCAGTAATGGGAGAGTCTAGAACCAGAGGGCACAACCTCAGAATAAAATGATGTACCTTCAGAATGGAGATGAGGAGCAATGTCTGTAGCCAGAGGATGGTGAATTAATTGAATTCACTGCCACAGATGGGTGTGAATACCCAATCATTGGGTATTTTTAAAGCTGAAATTGATAGATTCTTGATTAGTAAAGGTGTCAAAGGTTACGGGGAGAAGGCAGGAGAATGGGGTTGCGAGGTAAAAATAGATCAGCTATGAGGGAATGGTGGATTAGACTCGATGGGCTGAATGGCCTAATTTTGCTTGTACGTCTTATGATCTAATATGTGCATATGTGTATTTTAATAGAATTGCTAAAATCTCAAATGGAAGTGTTAATGTATTTCACATTTTTAACTGCGCCAGATTTCAGTTAAACGTTTTGTTGTTCGTGTGTATGTAAGATATTTCCCCTTTGAGCCCTAAACTGTAATTCATTTTATGATCTCAGTGTTCCAACATTTCATATCTCCATGCAGAAACCCAGATTTTCCCCTTAATCTTGGTCTCATCCCATTCAGGCCACTCCCTCGAATGTCCACTTCACTTCACCCATAACCCAGTTGCAGATACATTAGAGACAATTTGAAAAATGAGGCAGCAGAGAACACGGAAATGCAGAAAGAGTGACACAATCACTTGAGAAAGGGCTGGGTATTTACACAGGACAATGGGGGGACACCAGCAGGAGAGAATGCAAAACAGAGAGGGTGAAACATCAAGGAGGCAATTAGAAAGAAAGAATATGCAATTATGCATAAACCTTCATTATATGATGTCTCAATGCTTCACATCCAATGAATTACTTTCAAAGATCAATTATTGTTACAGTATATCAAAAAAATCTGCCGATGCTGGAAATCTGAATCAAAAGCAGAACATGGTGGAAAAATGCAGCAGGTTAGGCAGCATCTGTGGAAAGAGAAATAAAGTTAACTTTGAAAGGTCTTCAACCTGAAACATTCATATTATTTCTCTTTTTGCACATCCTGGCATGTTCTAGTTTTGTACAGGGAAAAGTTCATAAACAATCATGAAACAAGTAATAGATGGTGTTGGGTATGAAAATATAACTGCACAACCTTTTTCAAATAACTACAATTTTTATGAGAGAGAAACCAAGACAATACAGGAAAAATGTGCTAGCTTTTCAGTATCAACAAAATGTCCCATAAAGAAGGTGGCTACATGCACACACTCCAAACCAGCTTCTAGTTTTGAACTAAAAAACAAATTTTCAGGGGTCAGGCAGCATCTGTGGAGAGCGAAACAGGGCAAAGACCCCTCATCAGGACTAGTCCCTGTTTCTGCATTCCACCACCGTCGTCTGTAAATGTTAAGAATTCGGTGACATATTTATGTAATTACACCATTGCATTTTCTCTCAGCTTCTTACGAGAAGTTTCAAATCAAAATCTTCTGCCATTTAGTCACCTATCTTTTCTTACAATTGTAGACAATAATATTCGATCGGTAATTACATTTGACAGTGGAGGAGAGTGGAAACCTTTGAAAAAGCCAGATAACAGTCAATGCGATGCGACAGCCAAGAATTCACATATGGTTAGTAGAAATATTTACTTTCAAAATGAATCTTTTCTACTCTGACTTCACTTGTGTTTATTCAGCTTTGTTTGCTTTAAGAGAACGGTCAAGTGACAGGACTGTAGTTGGGTTGATCTCCTGTCCTATCTCAGCAATGTCCATTCTGGACATGAGGAACCCTGTGCTTGGCCATCAATGATGCAACCATTTCTGGCAAAAGCTTCCAAACCGTTCACTCCCTGTTGCAGAAATATCCACCTCAATTCAGCAGACCCCAATGTCCACCCTCCTTTACTCACAGTGCCATTGCGCGCAAAAATTCAACTCAACATTCTTGAATCAAATTGTCGACTGAGTTGTTACATTTTGTCGCGTAGGACCACTGTATTCAGGCATGGGTTGGCCCCAGACCAATCTCCAGAGGATACCTGCACATTGTAAGCAAACAGCACTCTTCATAGGAACTAGATGAAACTGTATCACGGGCCAGATGTTCGGCAGGACTTGTGTTGTGTAATGCCTTCTGTGAGAAAACATAAGTACAATCCCCAATTAAGTACAGAATGTATAGAAGTAACCCACCTAGTCCATATGCAAGGGTCGCCAGATTTTGGCACAATTTTCAACATCCCAGGTGCAGCTGAACATAAAGGCCAGTTGCAGCTGTCTTCATACCAGCCCTTTGTTCTATGTCTATATGTGTGTGTATGTATGTGTGTGTGTATGTATTTATATATATATATATATATTAATTTTTTCCCCCCTCCATTTCCTGCTCCATTCCATGTGGAACTGTGCTTTCAACTACCGAGGCCTTGAATTCTGACATTCCACGTGCTCATTTAAAATGTGCCTTAAAACATATCCCTATGACAGTGATTTAACATTATAAAGCATTAAACTGATGTTAGAAACACTATTAGGGAGAAGTGAGACATTTATGAAGTGTTACTTTGGTGTACACAGTGATTGATTGGCGAGTTGGACTGGGAAATGCCAACAAACATTTTGATGAGTTAAGCTTTTACATGGCGTATGGAAGCGGACTGTGTCAATTATTTATATATATGAGATATCATAAATACAGTCTTACCTGCTTTTGTGCCAGCACTTTCTCAAGAAGTAGTTTGTTATTATTCAAAATGCTGTACATTTCAGTGATCAACCGAGAATATTTTAAGTGCAAATTAAGTTGAAACATTTTGAATTTATTCAGCAGATGTAGCAGGTTATTTTATTGTGAAACTAATAGGTTTTCTGCCCCTCCCGAATCAAGCTTTCCTTAAAACTATGAACTCTAGTTTGAAATTCTGTGATTTTTTTTTGTGAAGGTTATCAGGCAGAAACAATATTCGATGCAGCATTGATCATATATAAGCACTCTGTAGGTAATATTTGCTGGTATCAGATTTACATTCTTTTTTGCTGATTTCTGCTATATTAATAAACTTTGGGGGAAAGTAGGTTTAAACTGCTGACTGTTTATGAACAAATATTCTAGCTCACTGATTTATCATATAAAATTGAATATAAAGCTGCAATGTCAATGCCTAAGGCTGAAGTTTATGCTGATTGCTACCATTCCTCTACAATGTCTGCAAATCAATGATTGTCTTTGTTTCCAGTGTAACCTCCATATCCACGCTGCATATAGCATCTCCCAGACCCTGGATGTTCCAATGGCCCCACTCACTGCATCAAATGCAGTTGGACTGATCATAGCCCATGGTAATATACCCTTTCCCTTATTGATTATCTCCATTTTGCCATTTTTCAGACAACTTTTCTTTTGATCTCCAATGTGAACTGATTTTTCTTTGTATATCTATTGCGACAGGTAGTGTAGGAGATGCCATCTCTACAATGATTCCGGATGTATATGTATCAGATGACGGCGGATATACTTGGTCAAAAGCACTGAATGGACCTCATTATTATACCATCCTTGACTCAGGAGGCCTAATCGTAGCAGTGGAATCCCATATGGACAGGCCCATTGACATTATAAAGTTTGTAGCTTTCTCAAAGAATACACATAGCCTTGTTAAACAATTGACAGCCATGTTTGTCTTATAAACAGCTTAATTTTCTAAGTTGTTGTCATTCATAATGGATATCAATGATGTATTTAAATGCATGCCTGAAAATCATTTCTGTTTCTGCTGTTAAAGTTGTAAATCATGTCTGTAATTCAAAGTTACAATGGTATTGGACACCAAATTTGGTAACTGACAATGTCTATTAACACAAAATGTTGGGATTAGAGGTGGGACATGAGGCCTCAACTAGTTGGGAGAACATTTAGGCCTTTCTCCACAAAAAAGGCTGGAAGCCTGCTATAAGTTGTTTCAGGATCTGCCTTCAAATTCTTGGTGCTCACAGAAACCACCTGAAATAAATCTTTCAGGATTGAAGCCCAGTTCCCAATCTGACCACCCAACCGTTGTTGTGGTACCCTCATAAAACAATGTGCATCTCCACAACCCTATGGCCAGTCCAAATAAAGGCTGAGATGTGAGAACCTCTAACTTTAGCTGAATCTACTGTAAGGCCCTGTCATCACAGCAATGGATTAATAACCTGGGCACAAGGTTGGATAATATGTCCCAAATAATTCACAACAGAGTCTTTGACAGTTCTAGGAGACAACCTTAAATTAGTCTGGTGTCAACTAAGAAAATCTAGGAATTTTTAATGAGTAAATTCCAACTCCATTACAATTCCAGTGTAATGTTGAATGGATGTGATTGGTTAAATTTATGTTAGTGGCACTAAAAATTGGGTAGAATTCAAAATGTACAGTTTGTGGTCATGAGGTAGACATCTCAGATTGGGGTCAATCCAACATGGTGATAAAAATAGGACATACATTTGTAGTTTATAATAGTGGCCATCTCATTTCTTTGGAGTAGATAGAATTGCTACAATTTCAAGGAAGATCATATATCTTTTATAAAAGCCTTGAGGTAACCCATATTTGTGAGGACCCTATGTTATTGCAAGAATTTAATGTTTCAAGGTGAATAATTAAGCATTTTAGTGAATGCTAGATCTTAGCAGGCTTGTTTTTGCGTGAGGGAATGGGTCTAAGTCTCAACAAGGGTGACTACGCCAGTGAATATACTGTGTTGTTGGGAGGACCATTCCTGCTTCTCCTGGTGAAACAAAACAATGTTTTAAAAACCATAAGAACTTCAATCCTGGTTGCTGCTTTTGGCAGGTTCTGTCTGGTGAGGAAAACCTCAATGGTTCCCACTCAGGCCTCTGCTGAAAATGACACCATCGGGGTCTGGTTCTAGCTCATCTCAACTAAATACATTAAATGGATCATAATCCATATTTGTTATTATTATGATTCATTCTGACTGACTTTGGCAGTTAGCTAAAAGCTGTCTGTCCACAATTGTTCGTGTGAGGTTTCCTTATACTTTTTATCATCAACTATATTCTCATACATAGTCGCATCTTTTATTTTTATAAAGGTATTCAACTGATGAAGGGCAATGCTGGAAGAATTATAGCTTCACAAATGAGACATTTATGTTTGTGGGGCTTGTATCAGAACCAGGAACAAAATCGATGAATATCAGTCTCTGGGGATACAAAACCGAAAGCATTTATTTAACAACTTGGCAATCAATAACCATTGACTTTGAGGAGCTTCTAACCAGAGACTGTAAGTTTCACTGCTCATTTTGTTGATTATTTTCTGACTTGCACTGAGCAATTCCCATCACAAGGCAAAGGTGATGGGTGGGAAAAAACTATTGCCCTATTCCATCCTGGATGCTGTTTTTGGCAGGTTTTGTCTGGTGAAGAAGATATCAATGGTTCCAACTCAGAACTCTGCTGAAAATAACATTATCTGGTGTCTGGTCTTTGTATTTATATATTCTGGTAATATGAGGATGTGGACTTGTGATTTAAAATAGCAAATGGTCAGATTAGAATAAATGTTGGATAAGGCCCCTACTTCACTTTAGCTGAGTCTGAAGTTCCCAAGCTTCGAAACTTAGGAAGCTTTTGGTCAAATATATTTATCCAAAATATATAAATATATATTTATCAGCCTTTGGTTGAATATATTTATCCTTGTATCTCCCTAACTGATGACACCTGTTGCAACATTTTATGCACAGTGGTACCATGGTTTAACTGTGATAATTTCCTGATCTTGATGTAGATAAATTGGTAGATCAGCTCTTGTGATCAAGATTTCAAAAGTTGTTTTGTCATATGTACCGGATACGAACTAGAACCATGAAACTTACTAGCCACAGCTTTAGAAGCACATCAATGAATGTCAGTCTCTACAGTCGGTAGTAAAGAAAGCAAACTCAATGCTAGCATTTATTTCACAAGGGCTTGTATACAAAAACAGGGATGTAATGTTGAGGCTCTAAAAGGTGCTGGTAAGGCCGCATTTGGAATATTGTGAGCAATTTTGGGCACCATATCTGAGGAAGGATGTGCTAGCTCTGGAGGGGCTCCAGAAGAGGTATACAGGAATGATCGCAGGAATGAGTAGGTTAACCTATGATGAGCGTTTGTCGGCACTGAGGTACTCGGAATGGTGGAGTAGACTTCATAGGCCGAATGGCCGAATTCTACTCCTATTCCTAATGGCCTTATGACCACATTGGATGCAACAGCAATGATAATAAATGTGCAATAAATTACCAGTTATTCCAAATATTCAAGACTATGATAGTGCAAAAACCAAAGTACGTAGAGCAACTGTAGTAATGCAAGGTCCATGATGAATTGGTGTTGAGGTAGGGTTGTGGTTAGTTTTGTGCAGGGTAAATCAAGAACCTGATGATTGGTGGGCAGAAGCTGTCTTTGAACTTGGAGTTACATAGATACATAGAAAATAGGTGCAGGAGTAGGCCATTCGGCCCTTCGAGCCTGCACCGCCATTCAATATGATCATGGCTGATCATCCAACTCAGTATCCCGTACCTGCCTTCTCTCCATACCCCCTGATCCCTTTAGCCACAAGGGCCACATCTAACTCCCTCTTAAAGATAGCCAATGAACTGGCCTCAACTACCCTCTGTGGCAGAGAGTTCCAGAGATTCACCACTCTCTGTGTGAAAAAGTTTTTCCTCATCTCGGTCTTAAAGGATTTCCCCCTTATCCTTAAGCTGTGACCCCTTGTCCTGGACTTCCCCAACATCGGGAACAATCTTCCTGCATCTAGCCTGTCCAACCCCATAAGAATTTTGTATATTTCTATAAGATCCCCTCTCAATCTCCTAAATTCTAGCGAGTATAAGCCAAGTCTATCCATTCTTTCTTCATATGAAAGTCCTGACATCCCAGGAATCAGTCTGGTGAACCTTCTCTGCACTCCCTCCATGGCTATAATGTCCTTCCTCAGATTTGGAGACCAAAACTGTACGCAATACTCCAGGTGTGGTCTCACCAAGACCCTGTACAACTGCAGTAGAACCTCCCTGCTCCTATACTCAAATCCTTTTGCTATGAAAGCTAACATACCCATTCGCTTTCTTCACTGCCTGCTGCACCTGCATGCCTACTTTCAATGACTGGTGTACCATGACACCCAGGTCTCGCTGCATCTCCCCA
>JAXLNO010002981.1:0-95691 GCA_038087875.1 Malacoraja senta
GTCCCCTCCCTCCCTCCCCACCCACGCCAGCCAGCCAGCCGGCCGCCTGTCACCGCGCACTAGCTCCCCCCCAGCTCTCTGCCTCCATGCGCTCTCTCCGCCCGCAGTGGCGGCGCCGCGGGTTCCAGGGGGGAGGAAGGGGCGCGTTGGCTTCTTCGCTCGCTCCCGAGAGTGCGCGTGACCCGCCCGGGGTGAGCGCGCCCCCGGGGATGGAGCCGGAGGGGGGGTGGCGCGCCGAGCCTTGCCTCTCCCCGCGTACTCACCAGCCGCCCTGCTCTCTCCGCAGGTCGTCGCCCGCGGGCGGCCAGAGCCGCAGACGGAGCCGCAGCAACGACGGGGTGATCTTGGACATCTCCTCGCTGAAAATGAACGAGCTGGAGACCGACGTCCCCCCGCTACCGCCGCGGTACCGCTTCAGGGACTTACTGCTGGGCGACCAGTCCTTCCAGAACGACGACAGGTGAGCACCCCGGCACCTCTGTACCTGGAGTACAATATGTGTGCACTAAACTGGTGCGGGGATTGATGAAGGTCACTGCAACCGCCCTACACGTTGGATTTAGAAGTTGCATTTTGGATGCACACGTTTAATTTAGACAAGAAATCTAGAGCCAATTTGGAATTGAGAAGATTATCGATTTGCTGTACAATATATTTGTGGAGTGATGCAAATGTCTGAAGGATACATATGCATTTGGGTGCTGAAAGTAGGTCGACAGTTTAGTTCAAGAAGTTTTTGTAGAAGTTTAAACGTGGGCAAGAAAACTAGAACTGATTTGCAATTAGGAAGATGATCTTTATCCTGTACAGTTAGTTATATCTGTGGAATAATCTGACTGTTAAAAAGATACACGTTCGGGTGCCGAAAGTTGCATGTTGGTTGAGTGTTGTTAGTTGCATGTTAGTTTTATATTGGATATAGAAGACCAAAGCTTACTTGGACGAGGAAACTAGAACTAATTTGCAATTAGGAAGATTATCTTTACCCTGTGCAATATATTTATGGAGTGATCTGAATGTCAAAAGGATACACTTGGGTGCTGAAAGTAGGTCATTGATTTAATTAAAGACGTTTCATTTTGGATGTACAATACCAAAGTTAACGGGCCAGAAAACTAGAACTAATTTGCAATTAGGAAGATTATTGTTATTCTGTACACAATATTTGTGGAATGACCTAAATGTCTAAAGGATACACATTTGGGTGTTAAAATTGCGACTTTAGTGTAGTTAAAGAAGTTTTGTTTTGGTTGAAAAACTTTGGAGCCAATTTGGAATTAGGATTTTTTTTTACTGTACAATATTTTTTGGAATGATCTAAATGTCAAAAGGAAACACATTTGAGTGCTGAAAGTGGTTGGTTTAGTTGGTTTAGTTATGGCGACAGAGCTAACTTTTTCAATTTCTGTACAGTCCTTGGTTTTGTTTATGTTATGTTTAGCAGATCTTTGTGTAAAAGTAAACAATTGATACAAGTTAACAATAGTTCAGAACTTTGCATGCACTTACAAAACCTGCACTTGTGAAATGAAACATATTTTAAATCAAATTATTGCTCTGCGATTATGTTTTACTCTTGCCACAAACAATCTTACTTTATTGTCACAATGAAATTTAATTTGTACATCTTTGAAATAAATTGATACAGTTGTGTACTCTTAACTGTTAAAACCAATTTCTTAATCTGTAAGTTAAAGGCCTGTCTCACGAGTCTGCGGTCATTGGCGGTGAAACAGGAAGTATCTACCGCTCGTGGACCGCCAGAGACCGTGGGTTCGGTCAAACGCACACTGCCGGGGCCGTGCGGCGTTGGTCCCAACACCGCACGGTGCTCACAAAAAGTCAACAATGTCAAGAAATATTTTCCTACCGCACTGCTGCCGCCAGTGAGGCACGAGTGCAGCACGGTCACCGCCACAGCCGGCGCCAGTGCGGCACGAGCGCCGTGAGTCGAACTTTCACCGCCACAGCCGTCGCCAGTGAGGCACGAGTGCGGCACGGCCGCCGCCACAGCCGCCGCGATCCAAAAGACATCATCGCGTAGCGCATCGCGTTGCGCGATGACGTCATCACCCGACGCCGCAAGCTCGTGGAACCGGCCGTACGGAGATCACTCGGCCCCCGCACAGCATCCGTGCGGCGCTCTCGTGGTTGCCGTGCGGTCCCCTCTTCCGGCGACGCCCCGCTTCACCGCCAATGACCGCAAACCCGTGGGGCAGAGCTTTCATATTCATTTGGAGTATTGTGTGCAGTTCTGGTGAAATGCTGTGGAGGTTTTTGGAGAGGGTATAGAATAAGCTTACCTGAATGCTGCCTGGATTAGGTTGTATTAACTACAGAGAGAGGTGAGAGATAATTGGGTTGTTTTCTCTGGAATGCCTGAGGCTGAGTGGAGACCTGGAAAGTCAGAACCTAGGGTGGAAATGTCAAAGGCTAGAGAGCATAACTTTAAGGAGAGAAAGGCAGAGTTTAAAATAATGTGCAGTGCAAGTTTTTTTTACAGATGCCTGGAACGTACTGCTAGGGGTAGCATTGGATGCATTTGTTGTTTTTAGATAGGCACAGGGATATGTAGGGAATGGAGGGGTATGGATGTGCAGGCAGATGAGATTAGTTTATCTGGGCATCATGTTCGGCACAGACTCTGTGGGCCGAAGGGCCTGTTCCTGCACTGTTTTATGTTCTATTAGATGGTATATGTAAAACTTTGTTTTCACCTGGTTCAAAATAACAAAGGCACCTGGTGCCTTTTCCTTGTACAACATAACATGAGATCCCAATGAATGATCCAAAGCATGAGAACATAATTAAACTTAGAGTTGTGCATTCGAAAGTGAATTGAAAACGGACCTTTATATGAAGGCTCATAATTCTATGACATTCTCATGGTCATAGTGGATGTTAAATCCATTGGTATTTTCAAGACTGAGACAGATTTATGAGGGACAAATGGTTATGGAGTCAAGGTGGATAATTGAAGACGAGATTGCAGATTCTGAAATCTAAGGCAAAACACAGCCTTGGAGGAACTCGGAGTCAGGCTGCATCTGGGGAGGGGATGGATGGACATGTTTCAGGTCGGGACTGATTCCTGGCTAACAGGCGTTTGGTTCAATTATGAGCTAAGAGAATGATAGAACTGGGTTGAATGGTCTAATCTCATTGCAGTTTTAAATACATGTGAAATTAATGAAGCCATTAGAGTTGCAGCCCATCTTTTAATTGGTAAAATAAATAATTGTGTACAAAATCTCTAATCTCCACCATTCAGAACTGTGCGATATCTTCAGCTTGAAAGCACACTGTTATGATCTACACATGAGCAGATTCAACATTCTAATTATTACTCTCTTCTTGACACATAACCTTTTATTTAGAAAAAGGAAAAAGAAACAAACATGAACAACCCAGTATTGAAACTGTTCTCAATTCCAAACACTAGGATATTTTGCTTGGAAACAGCATCAATAACCAAAACTATAAATTCTCTGAAAGACTTGAGTGTGAATTAGCTGCCCTTAATAAATGGCTATTTCCAGAGAAAGATGCCTCCTCAGCAGCATGAAAACGTTTTATTTTTGTAAAAAGATAATATTTTTACACATCTTCAGAAAGTATCGTAAAATGACAGGATGTTTGCCAGTATGGTACCATGAATAACCTGTGATGATTGCAGGTCCCCATATGCAGTACATCCGTTTTTATTGATTACCCAATGTAAACTACATTGAAAACATTTAATATCCTTTTATAACGTTAAACTTTCCACTTTGTATCTGTTAACCAAGCTTTGATTTGTCCATTTCATCCGCAGATGCTGCCTGACCCGCTGAGTTTCTCGTGATTCCAGCATCTGCCGTCTCCTGTGCCTTGATTTGTCTCTGCTGGAAGTCAAACGTTAGTGTGTACAGTGGGGGCACAAGGAACTGCAGGTGCTGAAATCTTGAGTAAAACACAAAGTGGTGGAGGAACTCAGTGGATCAGGCAGCATCTGTGTAGAGAATGAACAAACAATGTTTTGGGTCGAGACTCTTCTTCAGACTGATGTGTGCAGTGGGGGATTTAAGGTCATATGAACCAATGAATTTAACTTCAGGTTTATTGTCCCTTACATTGCTAGAAAATGACTGCAGATTTGTAGTGAAGAACTCCCATAGATTTCATTCAAACATAAGGTGGGCTGCAGACAGACAAGCAAGCAGACCATGGTTTATTTCACCAAACTGCAGAACCATGTGCAAATAAATATAGCTCCCTTGCTGACAAGCTGTACCTAAGGGCTGTGTGAAGGGCTTGCATTAATTTGGTCTGGTAAATTTAACTAATTGCCAAGTTGTTTGTTTGGAGTTTTGCAACTAGTGAGCATAATTGGAATAATTATTTGAAATCCCATTGGTAAATTGTATTTTTTTTTTGCAGTGGTACTGGTGGAATACACCAAGGCTAAAGCCCTGTCCCACTGTACGAGTTCATTCAAGAGCTCTCCCGAGTTTAAAAAAAAATCAAACTCGTGGTAAGCACGTAGAATGAACGTAGCGGGTACGTCGGAGCTCGGGGATGTCTCTTAGTGGCTCGTAACGCTAACGGCAGGTACTCGGGAAATGCGGTAAGATCGTGAAGACTCGTGAAGATTTTTCAACATGTGGAAAAATGTCCACGAGAGCCCCGAGTACTTACGAGTGGCCATTACCGTAAATCTCCGAGTTCGAATCAGGGCAAACTCGGGAGAAGGTTGGATAATTTGCATCTGCATTTACCCACATGATTTCTGGTCATATGGGGGACATGTGCATACACCAGTTTCTTCTCACTATAGAGTAAATTACTTATTCAGATTATTTACTTGCAAAAGAGGAACCATCTGGCATTTCTCTTGCTTGCTGAACGGAATGGGAGGGTAAGAAAAATAATATATTGTGACATAAATTATATGTCCACAAAGGGAAATAGTAGGACATTTTGCATAGTGCATTTGCAAATTGTTATAACGTGTATAATTTATTTTACCATAATTCATATTACAAATTAATATAAATGGATTGATGTAAAGCTGGAGACATTATGGCTATGTTTTAATGGAATGAGCTCATATGTAGTTAGTTATATCTAACAATTCTAACTTTTTCGTGATTGTATCCATAAGCCAACAATATTCTTTTGATGAAAGGCCTCAAACTGAAACATCATTATTCCTTTACTCCAGAGATGCTGCCTGACCCTCTGAGTTACTCCAGCATTTTGTGTCTATCTTCAATATTCTTTTGATGCTGTCCGTTTCCACATGTTTGGATTGTGTCGTGACTACAATGTTCTGCATGACTGCTGATGTGTCCACTAATTCAAGTTAAATCAGATTACCATTTAAGGCATGATTTAGGATGATGGTCAGTCATAAATTCTACAGAGAAAGATTAAAGGAAAATATGGAAGAATTTGTGCCATCTGTTCCACGGCAGCTTGGCTTGAGATTGCAAATTTATCGGACTTGGGATATATTGAATATTTTATTCTGTTCACACCTCAGAAATTTTTCATATTCATTTTGTGTGGCACCAAAATGTTGAATGAAGATCTATCCCTCTGATGTGCAGGGAGCAGCTGTGGGACTAACTAATTGCTGCAGCGTTCAGTCCATTGCAACTGTGTGTAAAGTTACAACATTACATATTTGAGCACTTTCATCTACTTTGACCTCTGTTGCAAATGTATGAATCCTCATATCTTAATTTTTGTCAAGAATAATTGAAGTTTGTTGCTGAATTACAGATGTTTGTGTGTGGATTACAAAGGATATAGGAAATGGTATTAGAATAAAATGCACTGGATTAATAGTGATGGTCACATGTATTCGGAACTGAAATACTGATAAAAGACAGGGTTGTGGTCGATGGGCAATATTCAGGCTGGAGGTCTGTGACCACTGAGATCTGTGCTAGGACCTCAGTTGCCTGTGATATATATAAATGACGTGGATGTAAAAGTAGGCAGGTTTGTAGATGACAACAAGATGGCTGGAGTTGTGGACAGTCTTCTTCTTCTTCTTCTGTCGTGAGTCTTTTAAACCTGCAGCTCCGTTGAGGCGAGCCAGGCCAACGTGTCATCGTCCAGGTCAATCAGACCTCGTTCACCATTCGGTGGCCGGTGTTTGGGGCAACTGGTGACTATGTGCTCCACTGTCTGTGCTGGGTCCCCACACTCGCAGGAGGCACTCGCTGTCCACGAGGCCCCACCTCTTCATCGCTACTCCATAGCGGCCGATGCCTGTCCTCTAGCGGTTGAGGGTTGTCCACTGCTTTCGGGGCAGGTCCTGGCCAGGGACATCCACGGGGTCATCGATGTAATGGTGTAGCCTAGATGGTTCCGCTGACTTCCACTGGTCTCTCCATCTCGTCTTGACCCAGGCAGCCTTAGAAGCGTCAGCCGGTGTTGCGCAGAGCAGCTCTTGGGCTTGCGTGGCAAAGGGGCGCCGTGACTTGAGGCGCACTCGTCGTGGTGTCTCTGTGACGATCTGATGGAGGAGTTGGGATTCACTGGTCTGTGCCTTTCGAGAGAGGGCCAGCGTGGCTGCTTCTCGTCTGATGTTGGCTGGGGAAATGCCAGCGAGGACGGGCAGTTGGTTTACTGGGGTGGCTCGTAGGCATCCGGAGACAGTCCGCAGGGCGCTGTTGAGGGCAGCATCCAGCTTCTTGGCGTGAGGGCTACGGCACCAGACCGGGGCGCTGTACTCGGCGGCTGAGAACACCAGGGCCACTGTGGACATGCGCAGTGTCTTCGTCGTGGCTCCCCATGTGGTGCCGGCTAGGCAGAGAATCAGTGCGGCACGGGCGCTTGTCTTTGCCTTGGCACCTTCCAGGTGTTGTTTGAATGACAACGTTCTGTTGAGCCTCACACCGAGGTACATGGGGACAGGCTGGGACCGTAACCGGGCGTTATCCACCATGACGTTCATCTCGCGGGTCGCTTCCCTGTTGTTGAGGTGGAACATTGAAGATGTTGTCTTACCCATGCTGAGCTTGAGGCGCCAGTTCCTCAGGTATGAAGACAGGATGTTCATGTCTTCAGAGGGGCCCTCTTCTGCTGCTTCCCAGGATTGCTTACTAAGTAGGATGGCCAGGTCATCCGCATAGCCATACTTCTTTGACTGGGTTGCAGGCAGGTCATGGATGTGGATATTGAACAGCATTGGTGCCAGCACTGATCCCTGTGGGACGCCGTTCTTAAGTTTCCTCACCCTGCTGCATTGCCGGTTGCTGGTGTGTAGCCTGCAGCTGCGGTTGCTCATCATCTCCATGATGAAGCTCACCATGTGCTTGTCTGGGATGGTTTCCAGATGCTTCATGTGTAGTCCACGCAGCCGGACAGTATCATATGCAGCTGTGAGGTCCAAGAAGACAGCGCCAGCCTTCTCCCCTGCCTGGAAGCTGTCCTCTATGTCTTGGCACAGGAGGGACACCTGGTCCGCCTTTGACCTACCGCTTCGGAAGCCAGCCTGTTCTTTAGGCAGCTGGGGGTCGATCACAGGATTGAGACGTGTGTGGAGGAGACGTTCCAGGAGCTTGTATGGAACACACAGCAGTGAGATGGGTCGGTATCCCCTTGGGGTCATCGCTAGGCTTGTTTGGCTTCGGCAGAGCGATCACCTTGGCATGTCTGCAGACCGCTAAAAGCCGTTGTGGACTGTGAGGAAGGCTGTCAAAGGATACAGCAGGATGACTCTATGAATATGGATCTGGTGCAGAAATGGATGGAGAAATGGCAGGTGGGATTTAATCCAAGCAAGTATGAGGTATTGCACTCTAAGAGTTCGAATTTAATGGGAAAATATACAATCAATGGCAGATGTACAGGGGTCCAACTCCATAACTCCTGAAACTGGCACCACAAGTGGATAGAGTGGTAGAGAAGGTGTATGGTATGCTTGCCTTCTCTGGTAGGAGCATTGAGTACAAGATTCAGGAAGTCATTGATGCAGCTTTATAGGACTTTGGTTAGGCCACATTTAGAGTATTGCACATAGTTCTGCTTGCCCAATTACAGGATGGCTTTGGAAAGGGTGCAGAGGAGGTTTACCCGAATTATGCCTGAATTAAAGGATATTAGTTCCAGGGAATGGTTGGACAGGCTTGGATTGTTTTCTCTGGAATGCCGGAGGTTGCGGGGAGACCTGAGAGAAGTAAATAAGATCATTGGGGAGTAGGAGTGGAATTAGGCCATTCGGCCCATCAAGTTTTAATTTTACCTGACCCGGTCATTTAAATATTTTTGTTAATAAGATATATCTCTTGAAGAAAAATAAAGCAAGCGTTCATTTTAGTGTTATTCCTGGGAAGCTGATCGAGGTTCTCCTCAGTTATTTTCTGCATTCTCTTGTTTAAAACATTGAATTGTCTCAACATACATTTTATATTACAATTGAATGGTGGTTCAAGTTCTGTGAGAATCCTACCCATTTAAGTTTTACAATTTGAATGGTTATCTCATCAAACATAGTCATATTATTGTATTGTATATCTTTATTCTCATTTCCTGAGTATTCGCATACCCAGAGGAAACAAAAAAACGTTCCTCAACCAGTGTCCATTCCAGTGTGCGGTAAAAAATAAATAGAAGTAAAAATACATATATCATGAACAAATTAACACTCTACTCTACTAAACATCAACAGGCGTTCCGATCGGCAGCGGCACGACAGTGGCTCTGCTGCAGTGTGTCCAGGTTGGTGGTTGGTGCACGATACTTTGGCAGGGGACAAAGTCCGTTTATCAGTCTTATAACCTGCGGGAAGAAGCTGAGGAGCATCCTGCTGTTTTTGCACCTAATGCTCCGGTACCTCTTCCCAGATGGCAGGATGGAGAATATGTGATGCGATGGGTGGTAGGGGTCTTTGATGATGGAGATGGCTCTGCTGATACATCTCTTCCTGTATATGTCCAGCAGGAAAGGGAGTGGAGCACCAATAATCCTGCTGGCGGTCTTCACAATCCTGTCTAGTTGGTGCCGTTC
This sequence comes from Malacoraja senta, assembly GCA_038087875.1. NCBI lineage: Eukaryota > Metazoa > Chordata > Chondrichthyes > Rajiformes > Rajidae > Malacoraja > Malacoraja senta. The sequence continues at coordinate 9,004 of JAXLNO010002981.1, forward strand.
GTACGCCTTGCAGCTCCCGAACCAGGAAGTGATGCCGTAGGTTAATGTGCTCTCGATTGTCCCCCTATAAAAAGTTCGTAGGTGTGTAGTGGGGAGACCTGCTTTACGTAGTCTTCGGAGAGGGTGTAGTCGCTGCTGGGCTCTCTTGACCAGTGCTGTGGTGTTGGTCGTGGACGTCAGGTCATCTGACAGGTGGAGTCCTAGGAACTTCACGCTGTTGACCCTTTCCACATCAGCTCCATCGATGTGCAGAGGTGTATGGTGTTGTTTTCCCGCCCTCCTGAAGTCAACCACCATCTCCTTAGTTTTTCCCACGTTGAGAATGAGGTTGTGGGATTTGCACCATCCTGTGAGCAGCTCCACCTCCATCCTGTACGCCGACTCATCATTGTCACTGATGAGACCCACCACTGTTGTGTCATCAGCGAACTTGTTGATGAAGTTGTTGTTGAGTCTAGCAGTACAGTCGTGTGTTAGCAGACTAAACAGCAGGGGGCTTAGGACACAGCCTTGGGGCGAGCCAGTGCTCACGGCTATGGTTTTTGATGTCCTACTGCCCACCCTGACTGTCTGCTGCCGTTGCGATAGAAAGTTCAGGACCCAGTTACATGTGCCAGCATCAACCCCCAATAGCTCCAACTTCTCCACCAGCTGCTGCGGAATGATTGTATTAAAAGCAGAGCTGAAGTCTATGAAGAGGATCCTGGCATAAGTATTTTTCCGATCAAGGTGTGACAGTACGAGGTTCAGTGTTGTTGAGACTGCGTCCTCTGTGGATCGGTTGGCTCTGTAGGCGAACTGCAGTGGGTCATCACACCATTTAATAGGCTACTTTCATGCATTCAGATTTAATAACCCCATTGTTGACTATATATTACTGAGAGAAAATGAAATCTCTCTGGATGCTTACAGGAGCAGATATCATTAACATTGGTCATTAATTCAATTCAATTCAATTTATTTGTCTTTTGGACAAATTTGTCATTTGGACCCCTTGAGGTCCAAACGAAATGTCGTTTCTGCAGCCATACAATACAAAACGAAGAAGACCCGAGACACAACACAATTTACACATACATCCATCACAACGCTGTGATGGAAGGCAAAAAAAAACGTATCTCTCCACTGCACTCCCCCCCCCCCCCGATGTCAGAGTCAAAGTCAAAGCCCCCGGCGGGCGATGGTGATTATCCCGCGGCCATTAAAGCCACGCCGGGTGATGCAAGGTCGCGCACCGGGTCTTGGTGTTAGAGTCCCGGCGCGCGCCCGCAAAGTTCGGCGGCCATTCCAAGCCACGCGGGGGGATAAAGCCCCGCTCCAGGTGCTCTTCAACCCCGCAACTCGGGCGGGAGAAATCGCCGCTGCGGAAGCCCCGAAAAGTGGTCTCCCACCAGTGTTGCCGTCCGCCAGACCCGTGGTTGTAGCCTCCGAATCTCCGGGGGTCGGGTAGCAGCAGCGATCCACCACAGCTCCACCCGCTCCGGACTCGGCCAGCCCCGTGACGGTGAGTAGTCCGCAGCTCCACAACTGGAGCCCCAGGTCGTTCCTGCTGGAGGCCGCTCCACGTTGCCCAGCCCCAACGACAACGGAGACCCGACAAAGAAAAGGTCGGGTCTCCCGTGCAGGGTAAAGATTTCAAAGTTTCCCCCCCCCACCCCCACCCCCACCCCCACCCCCCCACACACATACCCCGACAAAAAAAAATAATAAAAAACTACATAAAAACGAGACAAAAATAATAAAAAGACAGACGGACTGCAGAGGCCGCTGCAGACGAAAGTCGCGCCGCCCACCAATTATTCTCATTATAAGTATGTGAATTTGTTAACCACTGAATATTAACAGAAGTCCCTAATACAATTTGGGGCCAGAAGCAGATTTGTGATATTGAACAACATAGATAATTTGGTCTGCTGTTTTTGAGGCTATAGCTCCAGTATTCCTTGGAGAGAAATTAGTCTATTGTGGCTATATCTCAAGAACAATTAAAGGTTGCTTTCTACGAGATCCCTGCACATATAATTGTTAAACAGTGAAGATAAACTGAAATAGAATAGTGTTTAATTTTTTTTAATGTTTTGTACATTTCGATTAAGTCATAAGATCATAGGTGATAGGAGTAGAATTAGGCCATTCAGCCCATCAAGTCTATTCCGCCATTCAATCATGGCTGATCTATCGCTCCTAACCCCATTCTGCTGCCTTCTTCCCGTGATCTCTGACACCCATACTAATCAAGAATCTATCTGTCTCTGCCTTAAATACATCCACTGACTTTGCCTCCACAGCCTTCTGTGGCAAATAATTCCACAGATTCACCACCCTCTGACTAAAGAAATTCCTCCATCTCCTTCCTAAAAGAACATCCTTTAATTCTGAGGCTATGACCTCTGGTCCCAGACTCTTCCACTGGTGGAAACATCCTCTCCACATCTACTCTATACAAGCCTTTCACTATTCTGTACATTTCAATGAGGTCCCCCTCATTCTTCTAAACCCCAGCGAGTATAGGCTCAATGCCGTCAAATGCACCTCATATTTTTAACTTACTAATTCCTGGGATCATTCTTGTAAACCTCCTCTGGACCCTCTCCAGAGCCAGCACACCCTTCCTCAGATATGGTGCCCAAAATGGGTCACAAAATTCCAAATGCAGCCTGACCAGCGCCTACAGAGCCTTGGCATTACATCCCTGTTTTTGTCTACAAGCCGTCTCGAAATAAATACAAGCATTGCATTTGCTTTCTTTACTACTGATTTGACTTGCAGAGTAACTTATTGGGAATCCTGCACCAGCACTCCCAAGTCCCTTTGCACCTCCGATTTCTGGATTCTCTCAACATTTAGAAAATAATCTACACCTTTATTCCTACTACCAAAATGTGCGACTCCACACTATATTCCATCTGCCACATCTCTGCCCACTGTTCCAACTATCCAGGTCCTTCTGCAGAGTCCCTACTTTCTCTACACTACCTGCCCCTCCACCTATTTTCGTATAATCCGTAAACTTGGCCACAAAGCCTACAATCCCCTCATCCAAATCTGCATTTGTCAGCATTTAAAATCTTGTAGACTAGCAGAAAATGTCATTCTCTTAAGAGATTAAAGGTCAGATTGCCCCCTTTGGAGATATGAGCATGATATAGGTTTGACTAAGTGTAAATTGTGCAAATAAATATTTTGGGGAATAGTTTATCTGACTTCCAAACCATCTATGTTACATTATTTACATTCATGCCTTTTGTTAAAGTAATACTGATAGGGCATGCAACATTAGACCAAACCAGCTGTTTGGTGCACTCTATACGATTTGTTTTTTTCAATACTTTGATTTGTGTTACTTGTAAGATGGCAATTCCCTTTGGAATTGCTGGCCATCAGCCATCCCATATCCAGCACAGTAAATCCACTGGTAGGGCATTGATGCGCGGAAGCAAGATCCTGGATGCATTTCGGAGAAAGGAAGACTTCCGTCCATTGAAGAGGTTGCTGACCCTGTTGGGAAAGTAAGTGCTTGAGATGTTTCACTTTAGGTTTAGATGTATTATTGTCTAAACTAAGATTATTATTGTCTAAACTAAGATGTATTATTGTCTAAACACGGAAACAGGCCCTTCGGCCCACCGAATTTGCACCAACCTCCTCACATTAACACTATCCTACACACACTCGGGACAATATATATATTTATAGTAAGCAAATTAACATACAAACCTGTACGTCTTTGGAGTGTGGGAGGAAACTGAAGATCTCAGAGAAAACCTACGGGGTAGAACGTACAAACTCCGTACAGACAGCACCCGTAGTCGGGATTATAATAATAATAATAATGGATGGGATTTATATAGCGCCTTTCTAATACTCAAGGCGCTTTACATCGCATTATTCATTCACTCCTCAGTCACACTCGGTGGTGATAAGCTACTTCTGTAGCCACAGCTGCCCTGGGGCAGACTGACGGAAGCGTGGCTGCTAATTTGCGCCAAGGCCCCTCCGATCACCACCAATCATTCACACACATTCACACGCAGGCAAAGGTGGGTGAAGTGTCTTGCCCAAGGACACAACGACAGTATGCACTCCAAGCGGGATTCGAACCGGCTACCTTCCGGTTGCCAGCCGAACACTTAGCCCATTGCGCCATCTGTCGTCCCTCGATTGAACCCGAGTCTCTGACGCTGAAAGCGCTGTAAAACAGCAACTCTACCACTGTGTGCTATCCAATCAAATTGGATAATACTTTACAGGAAGCCAAACTCAAGTACAGGTAGAGTGAAGGGAAAGGTTCAGAGTGGGGAATATACTTCTCAACGTTGCAGCTTAACCGTTCCAGAGAAAAAGTCCAATGTCCAAAATGAGACTTTGGAGAATCGGGAGTGTACCTAGCTTATGGGAGTATAATTCAGGTCTGTAAAGTATTTTAATTATTCATATTTATTCTACATTTATGTTTGTATACTGTATTTAAAAATACATCCATTTCAATCATTTTAAAATATCTGCAAAGCCCAATAGCACCATGAACCCCCCACCCCCCCTGCTCACACACACACCTCCCTCCCTCATATGCTCCTTTTTCTTAAACATTTTGCATTCAGTTTGGGTCTTTTATTTCAGGAGATAGATAATTACATTAAATGCAATTCAGCCAAGGTTCTCTAGTCTAGATTGATTCCAGGGTTGATGTAAGATGAAAGGTTGAAAATGCTAAGACCATATTCTTTGCAATTTAGAAGAATCACATCTTTTTGAAAAGCTACAAGTTTCTGATGGAGCTCAGCAAAGGAGAGGCATCGAGGATGTTTCCCCTCATGGAGGAATCCAGAACACGGGGACAAAGTTTCAGACGAGCTGGAGTGTATATCAGCTGGTCTTTAGTCCCTGAGATGATATATGCACTCTTTGTCAAAGAAAGATGTAACATTTGCAATTTTCCAGTCTTCAGGACTGGAGTTTTATCGCCCAATATTTACATGGATATTAATGGGATCAATAGGTAAAAAATGGGGACATGAATGGTATTATTTGTATGCACGTACTATATTCAAGAACTTGATCATTGTATGTAAAAATGTATATTACACTTAATTGATAAAAAAGACTGCTCGGTTATTTTATACTATATTCATCCTACATCGAGAATCCCAAAAGGTGATATACCCCAGCATATAATCTCATATCGATAAAATCATCATAATGTACGAATATATTTTAAGTGACTGCTTTCTGTATTCTCTTCCTTATCACTTCATTAAGACTTGGCAGTGTGTGCCTACTTTATTGTGACATGACCTCTATATACGTTAATCAATTGAAATTTTATTTTCAAATCACCACTCGGGTTTTTGGCAGTGACGTACTTGTCTGTGGTTTGTAGTGCATGCGGCAGATGTACAAGCAATTTACAGGAGAAACATTGTTCGAATGGAAGTTGTGCTAGAGATGCTAATGGATGCTTTTTCCTTTCACTTTAGAACGTTACAGTTTGATAACAATTGTGGTGAAGTTCAGCTTTTGACATGGCCATCAGTGAGGAACTGCTCAGCGATGAGCAGATTTCAGTTATGCATACACTCCCTACACAATAGGAGCAATTTCCAGAGATCAATTACCTTCAAGCACTGGCGTCTCTGGGATGTAGGAGGAAGGCGGAGCACCCAGAGGATATCTACATAGTCACAGGGAGAACCTGCAAACTCCACACACACAGCACCCATGGTCAGTCTCTGCACTGTGAGGCAGCAGCCCTACTGCTGTGCCATCATGCTGCCCCTGTTGATTTTTGTTGACTGCCTTGTCTTTTTTTTTTTCAGCCCATGATAATTTTACATCGATCAAAGTTGCCATTTAAGCAATTTTAAAATAACTTCTAGAGAAATAGCTGCATTGGTTGGCTATTTATTTAGAAGAACTGCATTTGTCAGTGGACTGCCATTTTGATCTGTGATTTATTTCATTGTTACAATGCCAAAGTTGCTGCGGAAACTAGTGTTTGGAGTCTTTTAACTGATAATCTTGTTATCAAAAGCTTAAGAAAATGAATCCACTTCTTGATTTGTATGCAGTGGAGATCTTAAAAGTATTTTAAAAATGGGTTTGAAATAGTGCACATGAGTAAAATTGGAATATTGCATTTCTGGGCAATGTAGAATGTTTTGGTGGGAGGATATTTAAGAAATATAAATTCTTGAATCTTTAGGATAAGAAGGAATAGGCTTGATACTGGTTCAGAAGTAAATAACATTGTGTGTTAAATGTTTTTCATTTACAAGATGTAATAATACATCAATGATTTAGCATAGCAGCCTTATTTAGCTTTTGGCTTTGAAGTGATGTCATAGCTCTCCTTGCAATGCTGAAATCCTCAGATAAATGTAAGGCATTTCATTTATTCTTGCAAAATTGGTTTTAGGCTAGAGGGGTTTATTTAAATGTGCAATGCAGATTATTCAATGATTATCAGAAGCATATCAAGTTAGTGCTCTGGACTCGGAAAGATCCACGTTGTGTAGCTGTGCGTCAACTCGATTGTTTGCACTTATTTCTGAGTCAGAAGATTACACCGCTATCACAGAATGGGTGCATGTAAACTAACCTGGACCTTTTTATCTAATACCGAGGAAATGCTGTTCCACTGAAAGTGTTTTCTTCCTCATCTAGCCATTTCAAGCCACAAGGAGCTGCAGATGCTGGTTTACAAAATAGGACACAGAATGCTGGTGTAACTCAACGGGTTAGGCAGCATCTCTGGAGAACATCCATAGGTGATGTTTTGGATTGGGACCCTTCTTAAGATTGATTGTAGTGAGGTATGGACAGGACAAAGCTAGAACAGAGGTATGGACAGGACAAAGCTAGAACAGAGGTATGGACAGGACAAAGCTAGAACAGAGGTATGGACAGGACAAAGCTAGAACAGAGGTATGGACAGGACAAAGCTAGAACAGAGGTATGGACAGGACAAAGCTAGAACAGAGGCATGGACAGGACAAAGCTAGAACAGAGGTATGGACAGGACAAAGCTAGAACAGAGGTATGGACAGGACAAAGCCAGGCAAGTGATAAGATAGATATGGATGAGGTTTTTTTTTTGATAGGTCAATATCTGAACAAAGGCCGGAAATGACAAAAAACCATAACGTTTGTGATAAGGATAGAAGAGGTGAGAATTGTAAAGTCAGAGGGATAAATATACAGTAGGTGGAGGGGGGCAGGGGGAGAGGGAAATGTCTGTGAATCCAGGTGGGGCACAGGGGTGTGGGGGGGGGGGGGGAGGAAATAAACCAAAATAATGTAATGCATCCATTTCTGTCAGAGTTGATCTACTTTGGGGTTTGATTTGACCAGTGCCACTTATTTTATACAAAATTTATATCACATCTATGTGGTTTTAAAAGGTCACTTTGAGGAGAAGTTAAATGGTTTGTTTATGTTCCCATTTCCATTTATTTTATTGCTGGACAGTGGGCTGAAACAGAATTCATGCCCGTATGGATTATCACTAATAAGACAAGCATTCATATCTGGGCAATGTCATGCGCTAATGCAGATGAATTGCTGATGTCTCCATTGTCGTTGTAGGATTTTGTTCAAATTACTTTATTAGTGGCTTATTTTTGGTCAGCCCTGAAGGGGTAGGGAAAAATTTAAGAGACCAATCGGCATTTTCATCTTGCGAAGGATGATGTGAATATGGAATGACTCAAAAGGAGATGCAGGCACAATGGTGTTGTTTAGAAGACATAGATACTGTAACTGTTGAGAGGGATATGAGCCAAACACTGGCAGATGTGACTGACTCTATTCTAAAACATGGTTGGTATGGACAAGGTGGGCTAAAGAGCCTGTTTCCGTGCTGTCTGACGCCATGACTTCATGCTGCACCTGGCGTACATTGTACAGAACCGTCTCTGTTTACATTTCACTGAAGAGCGGGTTGCATGTTTGGATGGATTGTATTGCTACATCACAGTGAGCTTTACACTAACTGTAATATGAAAGTGCTGCAAATCCCAGTTATAATTCAAGTAATTATTTCAGAGTTCTTCATAATACCGAAACAGCTAATTGCAGCATTGAGCATCACCTCTATGAAGATTTGACTTGAGGGGTTATATTAATTTGTTAAGCTTCGCATTACTACTGCAATTTTAATGTTAAATATATTCCTAGTACGTACAAAACCTCTCTCATAGTTCATGTATTTCTATTTGTGTGGTTGTAAATTCACAGTTAGGTTTTACGCAAAACTAATGGCTTGCTTGGGTATTGGAGGTACTTGGATAATCTGAGTTCCTTTAGACTAATCAATGTCAAATTTTGCATTAATATTCTACTGCTAAGTATATTAGCGATTGAGTCCGACAGCACGGACTTTAGCCCAACTCGTCCATCTAACCAAGTTGTCTACTGAACTAGACCCACCTGACTGTATTTGGCTCATATCCCTTTAAACCTTTCCCATATTTGAACCCATCCAAAGGTCTTTTAAACTTTGTAACTGTACCCACCTCTACCCATTTCTATTGCTGATCATTCCATATACGCCCACCACCCTCTGTGTGGTAAAGGTTCTCCCTCGGGTTGCTTTTAATTCTATCCCCTCTCACTTTGAACCTGTGCCTTCTAGTTTTAGACACCCCTACCTTGGGTAAAAGGCTGTGCCCATTTTCCTTAGTTTAACTTGGATGTAAATGCATAAAGGTTGGTTAGTAGGTTTGCAGATGACACTACGATTGCTGTGTCGCGGACTGAGAGTAAGCAATCAAAGTGTACAGTGGGATATAGATCAGCTGGACAAATTGGCAGCCAAATGGCAGATGGAGTTTAATCTGACCAAGTATGAGATGTTGCACTTTGGAAAGTTGCAGATGAGGCAAAAATATACAATCAATGACAAGACCCTTAGCAGCATTAATGCACAGATCTGGGGCTCTAAGTCCACAAGTTGTTGATAGTGGCAATACAGGTAGATGAGTGCTAAAGAAAGCATACGGTATGTTTGCCTTCATTGGTCGAGCCATTGAGTGTAAGAGTCAGGAAGGCAAGCAGCAGCTTTATAGGACTGGTTAGGCTGCATTTAGAGTATTGCATGCAGTTCTGGTTGCCCCATGACAAGAAGGATGTGGTGGCTTTGGAAAGGTTTTTTACACAAAGGGTTGTGAGTGCCTGGAGCGTGTTGGGAGTTGTGGTGAAGGCAGATACTACAGTGGCATTTAAGAGACTGCTGGATAGGCACATGGATATGGAGGAATATGGATTATGTACAGGCAGATAAGAGTTAGTCTTGGCATCATGTTCGACACAGACATTTTGGGCTGAAAGTGCCTGTGATGCAGCAGTTATACTGGCTGCACTGCTATGCTGTCCCACTGTGCTTCCTTCATACTACTGTCAGGCCAGGCAAATGTATTTTCAACAGAATGAGGCATTGTCTGGAATCCTAAACCCACAATCCCATTTTACGCTGTAATTGTGTGGTACCTTGTAACAAAATCCGATTGGATTTGCAACTGAGAATTAACAATTTCTTTCTGTAATATAGTTTTCATGAGGTTTTCTTAATTTCATTAAAATACAAAGTGTAGTAAACCTCAAGTCAGTAATCAGAAAGGAAAGTGTGATTTTTCACATTATTTATCTGATAATAATGTCATGATTGAACTGTTGTAAATATTAGAGCCTGTCGGGATCTGGGGAATCTCTCTTGGTTCTCAACTGAATAACTGCTATTCAACAACTTTTTGCATTTTCTGGAAGGCATTTGGTTGAAGGCTTGAACTGATGAAAATTTGATTTGTTCAAATTGTTTTTTAAATCATAATTGAAAATTGTTGGAAAAGATCTTGGACAGGCAAGCTAAGGCATCGTCTTTGTCTAGCCAGCTGCACAGTAGATCTATCCTATTCACAAGGAACAATTAACCTGCAAACCCACAAGTCTTTGGAAAGTGGGAGGAAACCGGTAACTCCTTTGCTGCACAGTCTGATTAATTTAGTTGATCATTGTGTCAGAGCTTTTCATGGATGGAACCTCATTGTAGATGCTCTTCGTGTTGTTTTGGGCATGCACTCTATGCTCCTCAATGAGCCAGCTTTCATCCGCTAGTTTGATGGTGACAGAACAGAGAACAGCACAGAACACGAACAGGCCCTTCGCTCTGACATAATGTCAAGTTAAGCCAAACTCCTTTGCCTACACTGATCTATACCCTCCATTCCATATTCTGTGTCCATCTAAAAGTCCCTTAAACACCACTATCTTATTCGCCTCCACAACCATCTGTGGCAGCAGGTTTCAGGTACCCAACACTCTCTGTGTTAAAAAATAAACTTAGCCGATAAATCTCCTTTATACTTTGCCCTTCTCACCTTAAAGCCATGCAGTGTGGGATATGATGAGGTTTGAAGTTACAGAGGTTATGCAGGAATACAGTTTTGCTGCTGTAGATTTGTCACAACCCATCATGACTACCCAGTTTTAAATTTCCAGATCTATCAGTGAATAATGACATGGACTGATGCATTAATACAGGTAGATTAATGAGAACAAGGTGAACACGGGTACATTCTTCCCTTGGTATTCCATGTTTCTTTCAAATCTTGTTTAAGATTAAAAGAGAATCAATTTATCACCTGAGGGAGGAAGGGTAGGTGGTAAATTTCAAGAGGTTACCTTGTTGACATTTCACCTGTTGTAATATTTCATATGATCTGGAGTCAATGTCAACCCTGCCCACCGTTATCCACTACACTGTCAACGTGGCTGTGTCTGTTCTGTCAACGAGACAAGATATTGAGATTGAGGGGGGATCTTATAGAAACTTACAAAATTCTTAAGGGGTTGGACAGGCTAGATGCAGGAAGATTGTTCCCGATGTTGGGGAAGTCCAGAACAAGGGGTCACAGTTTAAGGATAAAGGGGAAATCTTTTAGGACTGAGATGAGAAAAACATTTTTTACACAGAGAGTGGTGAATCTCTGGAATTCTCTGCCACAGAAGGTAGTTGAGGCCAGTTCATTGGCTATATTTAAGAGGGAGTTAGATGTGGCCCTTGTGGCTAAAGGGATCAGGGGGTATGGAGAGAAGGCAGGTACAGGATACTGAGTTGGATGATCAGCCATGATCATATTGAATGGCGGTGCAGGCTCGAAGGGCCGAATGGCCTACTCCTGCACCTATTTTCTATGTTTCTATGTTTCTATATGAGATTAGCCCTGATTGAGAGTAGACTCAATGGGCCGAATGGCCTAATTCTGCTCCTGTGAATATATGAACAAGGATGTACCCAAGGGTTATGATGCAATTACAGACGTTGGCCATGAAGTACGATTCAGTGAGTATATTATGGTGATGGTTGACTGGTCCACGGGACAGCGATGCAAATTTTGACACCATCCAGATGTTTCTGATGAAGACTTTACAAAGTCCAAATGGATTTGTGAGTCTATATTTGATCCCAAGGGCTATGCTAACTGGTCTTCCCAGTTTCATTCTGATTTTATTTACTGCAACAGTTTTCATGAAACTGTTTGCCTTGATTGGCCATCAATAGGACATTTAAGAGTGTCCCATTATTGCTGGTTGGAGTTGCATACATATGCTTTACCAAGGAAGCCTGACTGATTATCTTCTCTGAATGATATTAGTGAATCTGATCGGCTTGTACACAATCCAATATTTAATTTTTAATTTTGCAGAGACTAGTTGTTGTTTTCTCATGTTAAGGAACCAGATGGGATTTTATGACACTCCATTAGATTTATGGTCACTATGACTGAAACTAATCTTTTTTTAAATTTGCCTTGTTTATCTAATGAATTAAATGTAAATGCCCCAGCTGCCATGGGATTATGAGTAGCTTCTGGAGGAATAGTCCATGGAACCATAGAACCAGCTGAAGGAACACATGTAGCCCCCCCCAATCAGGACCTCCTGCTGCATCAGTGGAAAAAATCTGCAGTTGTCAAGTTGGCCTCATCTGTCATCCCATAACCCATAAAACAGTTGAGAGTTTTTAATTGTCAAATATACTGACTATGGAATAATGAAATTCTTACATGCATTAGCACAACAGTCCTGTAAACACAATACATGTAGATAGTATGTAATAAACAAAAAATCAATAAATTAATAGCCATAATACTAGTGCAGTAGCCCAAAGTCCTTAGAACAACCAAAGACAGTCCTTAGAAGTTCATAATTGAGGATAGTGTAACCTAAGCTAGACACAAAAAAACTGGAGTAACTCAGTGGGACAGGCAGCATCTCTGGAGAGAAAGGGTGAAGTCACCCATTCCTTCTCTCTAGAGATGCTGCCTGTCCCGCTGAGTTACTCCAGCTTTTTGTGTCTATCTTCGGTTTAAACCAGCACCTTCTGTTCCTTCATACACATTTTCTGTTCCAGAACCTGATGGTTTTTGGGAAGAAGCTATTTCTGAACCTGGTAGTCATGGTTTTCAGATTCCTCTACCACCTTCCCTGTGGGAGGAGTGTGAAATGAGAAGATGGCCAGTGTGGTGTGGGTCTTTGGTGATATTGGCTGGTGTAGATCCCGTAGGGCTACCCAAGAAAGATGAGGAGACCAGGGTTAAGGTGGAAATTGAAGCTTCCATTGAGGAATACCTGGATCAGAAAAGAATCTTAGAGCTTTAAATGGTCACAGCTTGCCACCTGCAGGGTGCTGGTGTTATTGGGTGAGTGAGAGGAAGATGCCTCAGGGATAAAAAGGTGGACATTTGTTCCTGGTATGGGCAGCCATGGTGGCGCAGTGGTAGAGTTGCTGCCTTACCATGCTTGCAGCGCCGGAGACCCGGGCTCGCTCCCAACTATGGGTGCTGTCTGTAGGGAGTTTGTACGTTCTCCGTGACTGCATGCGTTTTCTCTGAGATCTTCGGTTTCCTCCCACACTCCAAAGTCGTACAGGTATGTAGGTTAATTGGCTTGGTGTATGTGTAAATTGTCCCCAGTGTTTGTAGGGTAGGATAGTGTTAATGTGCGGGGATCGCTGGTCGGTGCGGACTCGGTGGGCCGAAGGGCCTGTTTCCGCGCTGTTTCTCTAAACTAAAAAGCTAAACTAAAAATGATTTTCCTTTGCTGTTTTCCAATAACTATATAGAGGCCTACAGCATGAAACAGGCCCTTTTGCTCAACTTGCCCTTTGTCCTAAGATGCCTCATCTACACTAGCTCCACCTGTCTATCATATCCCTATAAACCTTTCCTACACATGCATCTGTCCAAATGTCTTTTAAATGCTGTTATAGTACCTGATTCAACTACCTCTTCTGGCAGCTCTTTTCATATACCCACTATCCTCTGAGTTAAGAAAAAGGTTGCCTCTCAAGTTCCTATTCAATCTTTCCCCTCAACTTAAACTTATGTCCTCTGGTTCTTGATTCCCTTACTCTTGGTAAAGTAATCTGTGCATTCACCCTATCTATTCCCCTCATGATGTTATAAATCTCTATCAGATCAGTCCTCTGTCTCCTGTGCTCCAAGAAATAAAGTCCTGGCCTATCCTACCTCCTCCCGATAACTGAGGCCCTCTAGTCCTGGCAACATCCTTGTAAATCTTCTCTGCACTCTTTCCAGCTTAACGGCATCATGGGGAATGACACAATTTAACGTGCAACTGATCTTGGAATAATAATATGGTTGCAGCAAGGAGGACAGATCAGATTGCCTTGACTCTATATAAGATTTTCCACATCCTTCCTGTAATATAGAATATTTTCGGATTTCCTTGTATGTTGATTACTAATTTATAATTCCATGCTCACTCTGACTCATTTATTACACATTTTCCTCCCCTTCTGAAGTGGCTGAAATCAATTTGTTCTCATTTCCCTAACAACCCAACATCTGTAATGTTTTTCTTCTTTATTTTTTCCCGTATTTTTCAGCCGTTTGTGCATGTCTTCCTTGCAATTTCTCGACCACTGTCTCTCACGGGTCAATGTGAAGACTGTAGGTGAACCACTTCCACGTTAAACGCTTCCCATTGTTCAAATACATTTTGCCTGTCAAACTTTGATGCCACTTTACATTGGCAGATCTGAGGAAACTGACACTTGTCCCTTCCCTTCCTGGACTGAAATCCAACAATGTTGCTTTTCTTGTTGGACCAGAAACTTGCTGATCAATGAAGATCCCTGAACAGATTTCAAAAATTCCTCTCCTTCTTTGCCCCTCACGTCTTAACCTGGGTTTAATAGTTAATTATCATGACTCTATGGCTTTTGCACGGTTCTGCAATTTCCTTCTAACTTTGCTTCTGAATATCCCTGCATTAGTATGTGACATATTTGATGGGCCCATTCTACATTGTAACTTTATAGACTTTGTCCATGGTCATTCCATGACAGCTTCTCCCTCCAATTTCTCAATATGCTCTGTAATTGTTTCTACTGCTTCCCTTCCCTTGATTTGCTGTGCATCTGTGCGGCACAGTGGCACAGCAGTAGTGTTGCTGCCTTACAGCGCAAGAGACCCGGGTTCGATCCTGACTACGGGTGCTGGTCTGTACGGAGTTTGTACGTTCTCCCTGTGACCTGCGTGGGTTTTCTGTGTAGGGATCTCTGATTTCCTCCCACACTCCAAAGACATACAGGTTTGTAGGTAAATTGGCTTGGTATCATTGTAAATTGTTCCTAGTGTGCGTAAGATAGTGTTAGTGTGTGGGAATCGGTGGTCGGCGCCGACCTGGTGGGCTGAAGGGCCTGTTTCACCACTGTATTTCTAAACTAAACTAATCTGTATCTAGAGATAATTAGAACTCATCACAGCTCTCTATTTGCCTAGTCTCTCTTTTTTCCAAAAATTTGTATTTTATTGAGATTGCAGCAAAGGTGCAACTAAGTTTGTAAATGTAACCTTGATGCAGTGTGCGGATAAATGTAAGAAGCGTATCTTGGGCTTTCTTGTGCCGATTGATTGTATTCATGTATTTTTCTTGACTGGATAGCACACAAAAAAATGTTTCATTTTACATGACTCATGACAATAATAAACTAATCTCACTTGTTCTCGTCTAAAAAAACACCTTTCCTTCTGGTACTTTTTATTCATCCCAATTCATCCCATTTTATCCTTTTTATTGACACTTCTGCGGCAAGCGCCAGCAAGTTAGTTTAAAATTACCCCCACTGCACTGGTGAACCTTCCTGCAAAGTGTTTGGCCCAGCTCTGTTGCAGTGCAACCCTTACACCATTTACAGGTGTTAATACCTCAGGTTTACAATGCCCTTCTCTTTGCACCATGACTTCAACTCTAGAGCTATCTGGACCATCTCATAGTTACGTGATACTTCCTGCTTTCTAATCTGCAATCAAGATTATGTATGGGCTATAAATTGATGAAGAATAAGAGAAGGTACAAGAACGATGAGCAGCACTTAAAGCAGATGAATCTTATTCATCCTGGAACACATCCCCATTACTCACTATCTGATGTGGATCATAAATTCTGACTGTTCCCCGTGCCCCTCTACAGCCCTCTGCATTCACTCAGTAATAGAGTCATAAGACATGCAGCATGAAAACAAGCCCTTCAGCCCCACTTGTCCATGATACCTCATCTAAACTACCTGCATTTGGCCCATATCCATCTGAATCTTTGTTATCCATGTGCCTAACTAAATGTCTTTTAACTGTTGTTATTATACCTGCTTCAAATACTTCCTCTGCCAGCTCCTTCCTTATACCCACCACCCTCCATGTGAGAGGCATTGTGTATGGAAAAACTCTATTGACCCCATTAACATGAGCTGTTCCTTCTGTTCCAAAATGTCATTGTTGGCTCCAAGGAGGCAACACGCCATTCTGGAAATGCATCAGCAACCGCGAGAATGCCAATCGGCTCTCCTGATTATAGGATCGCTGGTAACTGTTGCTCTCCTGTCCTTCTGTTCCTGTCCTGTACATTTGAGCTACCTGTGGTGCTGTAGTCTTGGCCTCTGCCTGCAGTCTACAAAGGAAATATTTCCACCATCAGTATTTGGAACTGGTTGGAGAGTAAAATGCTTTTGGGAGTCTCCTAAACTACATGTCTATTTTTGTCTGTCTGGCTGGCATTCATCCATTCCCTGTTCGGCAGCATTCCCTTAAGATGAAATGCCTCCTGAAATGTGCTATCCGTGAAAAAACACTTATAGGTGTAGGAAAGATCCAATTATGTGAATATATATTTGGAGCCCGGGTCTCTAGTGAAAAGGCAGTGGCAAATGTTTGACGTTAATGGCTAGTTTCAAGGTGTTTTCACACAATCACACTGTTATATGTCTTGGGTACACCTCAGTTAATGCAGTTAATTCTGGTCCCTTTGCGCAAGAATATAATTTATTTCCTAACCCTCCCATTCCTTTTTTTCTAATGCTCATATTCTACAGGATCTGGTCTCCTATTTCAATCGACCAGCTTTGCATCTGTTATTGGGGTGCAGATGTGAACATTGTGACCTGTTATGCAAGCACAGCTGTCTCAGAACAATGCATGAAGACTTGACTTTGAGCAGTCAGTGCTGAAAACGTATTTCTCTTCGAGGTTAAGTTGTCTCAGTCAGTTCTTTCCCATTTATGTTTCCATAGCTTGCTGCATTGATGGGAAAGTGTAAACACTGTATGTTGTGTCACTAATTGCATTTCATTTGCCCCAATGACTCAAATCTCACCAGTAAATGTGTGTTAATGTGACAATGTTTTCTGGCTGAACCTGGGAGAGTAGCTGTCCTGATTCATTGATGAACAGTTCGTTGCAGTATCTATTCACTTGTCAGTGTGCAAGATGTCAGTCAACAATTTTGTTTTGAAAAAAATCTGTTTTCTGCCATTAATGTTGGTGATGCCAACGCTGGACAGTCTAAAGTTCCACGGAGTTGTGTTTAGTTTGTCACGTGTACCTCGAGTACAGTGAAACGCTTTTGGTGCGTGCTAACCAGCTGAACAGCCATACTGAGATCCTCCTTCTTCCTCTTGCCTGTTTGAACTGTCACTGAAATTGCTTGTTTTTATCTTAAGTTCGGATCTGCTGGTGGTTAAAATTAACTTTTAGTGACTGAAACTATTTGAACTCTCAAAGTGAGAGCAAGGAGGTGAATGATGGCCATTACAACTGACTAAACTGGTTTTGCCGGTGCTCATAACATTTGGTTCTGTAGCAGACTTAATTAGTCTTCGCTGACTCGGGACTGCAGCTCCACCAGTTACCTTTCATAAACAAAATTCTTTTGCATTCTTGCCATTTCCTCTAACTTAGCCTTTTTACAGGTTTAAATGTCAAATGCTCACGAATTTTGCCTGCATTTGTACATTGGACAGAAACATAAGGCAACATCTAAAAGCTAGTAGTGGAATAAATTCTTTGGTGGGACAAATAGCCCCAGTGAGCTTTGGTTCCTTGTTCCAGATTTGTAGCTGTCAGCTATATCTAAGAGGGAAAATGTTCGTATTGTATGGCGGTGCAGGCTCGAAGGGCCGAATGGCCTACTCCTGCACCTATTTTCTATGTATCTATGTATCTATGTAATCGTCCATTTTCTGCACTACATCTTAAAGCAAGACATCTTTACAAGGAGAAGTATCAGCCTGTCATGTTGCACAAAACTCTCGGAATCAAATTAGTGCACCATTCTCATGCAAATCGGAATAAATGCATCCTTATTGTCAATTTGTAATGGCTTCATGAAAGAAGCAAGAGGACAGCAAACAAATGTCACATATTAATCGGACAACTCTGGAAACACTCAGCAAGCCAGGCAACATTTATTGTCATTGCATCCAGAACCAACCAGGAGTATGTGTGTGCTTTGAACGGTAAAGGGAATGGGAGGAGTGAAGTAGGGAGTATAATATTGGTCAGGCTGGTGTAAAAATAGGTGCTGAGATGGTCAGCATGGATGTGGTAGTTTGAAGGGCCTGTTTCTGTGCAGTATCTCTCTAAAGCGCTCCGATGCAGTCCCTAATGAGGGGGGACAGATTACATTTGGCACTGGAACATTGTCTTCAATGCATACCATAAATGGTCAGAAGAGACTTGAGAGCCAAAAATAATTGAAAGTATGGCTTATTTCCAAGAATTGTCATCACGATAATAGACATAAAGTTCACTGGAGTGGTTGGGGGGGTAATGGGTCTTTTGAAATAATAAAAATACGTAATTCTGCTGAGAAAATTAGGCCTGAATCTGAATCTCTATGTTGTGGCCCCTATCTGACATTACCCCGGTATATTCTGTCCAGGTTTGTTGAACAAAGTGAATGTTAGTTTAGTTTCATGATAATTTAGATTTCATATCTGTTTAGTTGTTTTTGAGGTAGCTATTGAGGCCAATGTGGAACCGCAGTCTCCATTCATTGGCATTCACCCTCTCTACCATCCATCGTCAACTTATACTGGGCTTCTGGGTCCTGCTGATGTTTGGTTCTCAGGTGCTCCTCCGCTTTATGCATTCAATAGCTAGGGGTTCAAATGAATCAGTCAGGCATCCTTCAAGGCATCTATGAGCGCATCCTTGAATCTTGTCCTCTCCTCACGTGATAATCTCTTCTTGTGAAAGGGCTTGGAATAAAGTGTTTCGAGAATCTGAGGGGTCAGACGTACAAATGGTATGGCCAGTCCAACAGAAATCTAAAAACACTGCATTGATTCATGAACTATCTCAGATTTTAAAAGAGAAACCTCGATGTCTTGATGGAAACGCAAGGAACTATAGATGCTGGAATCTTGAGCAAAACGCCAAGTGCTGGAGGAACTTGGTGGGTCAGGAAGCATCTGTGGAGGGAGAGGGACAATTCGGGTTGGGAGCTTTCTGGAATGGACAAGCAACAAATCATTCCGAAATAGAGTTGCAACCTGAAGCATCATCTGTCCATTCCCTCCACAGATGCTGCCTGACCCACTGAGTTCCACCAGCACTCTGTGTTGATGTCTTTATGACTGTGATGTAACCGAGTTTTTAATGGCAAAGTAGGTTATAATTACTGCTTAAAATGTTCCAAATTTTAACCAATTTCCCAACTGGGATGAATAAAGTTCTATTGTATTGTATCGTATCTTCTTGCTTCCTAAAAGCAAATATAACTTTGTAGTTGCAATGTTGGGTGCTGCTTGGGTCACAAACATTTTATTTTTGGAGCCAAGGAGTTGTTAAACAATAATTATGGCCTAATTTGCCATTTGAAAATTCAGTTGCATCCTAATCATCAAAGTTTTTCTTTGAAATGGCGAGAGGTGAATCAACCATATTTGCTGCTGACTTCATACAAAGATGCTCAGAAAGATGAGCAACCTCTGTGTTGTGGTGGAAGGAACTGCAGATGCTGGATTAAACCAAAGATAGACACAAAATGCTGGAGTAACACAGGCAGCATCTCTGGAGAGATGGAATGGGTGACGTTTCGGGTCGAGACCCTTCTTCAGACGTCGTGAATGTCCCCTTTCCCAACTTCAGCCAATCTTGGGTGTTGGATCTGGAGTATCGCTGGTGCTCAAAGGAAAAACATTGATGATTAGGATGCCACTGAATTTTCAAATGGAAAACAATGATTGCTTAACAACTCCCTGGTTCCTAAAGTAAAATGTTTATGATAAACCATTGATAGACCATGAGCAGCAAAACATATTGAAGAATTCTCATAGAGAACAAATCAGAAATCAATGAAGTCATATTAATTAACTTTTTGAGCCTATTATTAAGATGTTTTCATCATGTTTTATCACCCCTGCTATTTGCCCTTATGATAGAGCCTTTGGCTGAAAGGATAAGAACACTTCCGAATATTCAGGGATATAATACTAATGACTCTAATAACAAAATTTCATTATATGCGGATGATATACTTTTATTTATTAGAAATTCAGAAATGAGTATCCCGAATTTACTAAAGGTAATAGAGGAATTTGGCTCTTTTTCTGGATACAGAATAAATTGGAATAAAAGTGAAATTATGTCATTACTGCCCCAGAAAGCGAATCAACTATTAAAATTTCCATTTAAAATTGCAACAGAAAAATTTAAATATTTAGGTATTCAAGTTACTAGAAGATATAAATCATTATTTAATGCTAATTTTAATCCTTTATTAAATAAATTGAACGCTCTGATTAAATTTTGGAAAACGCTCCCACTATCATTAATTGGCAGAATAAATGCTATAAAAATGATAGTTCTACCACAAATAATATATTTATTTCAATCCATACCAATATATATACCAAAATATTTAAAAAAAAAACTAGACTCTAATATTACTAATTTTATTTGGGACTACAAAGCACAGAATTAAAAGAAATCATCTGTGTAAACCTAAAGATGTAGGGGGACTTGCACTGCCTAATTTTTTATATTATTATTGGGCAGTGCATATTAAGAATATCATTTATTGGTTGGACTGCCCTTCTCAACAGATGGAATGGATAAGAATGGAGAAAGAGGATTGTTTTCCATACGATTTAGGAGCGATCCTCTTTTCCCCGATAAAATTGAATAATACATTATATAAGAAGAATCCAATTATACATAATATAATTCGAATTTGGAAACAAATAAAATTAACTTTAAAATTAAGGAACTTATCATTAACACCAATAGTGAATAATCCAGTATTTAAACCATCTTTTATGGATAAAACATATAGACAATGGGAAAGATTGGGAATTAAAAAGGTGGGTGACATGTATGAAATGGGAAATTTATTATCATTTCAACAATTAAAATCCAAATTTAATCTGAATAATAACCAATACTTTAAATATTTACAGATATGTGACTTTATAAAAAAATATATACCAAGACTACAGAGCATAATGATAGACCCACTGGAAGAAGCAATGAATATTAAGGCGGACTCACAAAAATTAATATCATATTTATATAATAGTATTCTTAATAGAGAATTGCCATCAACAGAGGCAATTAGAGAAGACTGGGAAAAAGAATGAATGACAAAAATTTCTAAAGACACATGGGAGAGGTATTTGATATATATACATAAATGTTCGATTAACGCTAGACATAATTTAATTCAATTTAAAATATTACACAGATTATATTATTCAAAAGTTAGGTTGAATAAATTTTATTCAAATATTTCTCCCATCTGTGATAAATGTCTTTCTCAAAATGCCAATATCACACATTCTTTCGTTTCTTGCACAAAACTTCATGGATTTTGGTGTGATATATTCACTAGTTTATTTAAGATAAAAATGTAACCTAATATGGAAATGATTATCTTCGGAGTAATAGGAGATGGAAACAAATTAAATATATCCCAAATTTCATTTTTTAATTATGGTTTAATGACAGCAAAAAAACTCATACTTAAATTTTTGAAAAATGCTACTATACAAACACTCAAAATGTGGATTGGTAATATGTTAGAAACTGCCCACTTGGAAGAAATGAGACTCCTCCTAATAGATAAACAAGACCAATTCTTAACGAGTTGGTCTCCATTTATTGACCTTGTGGATTCATGTGGTGCAATAGTATCGTAAAATTAAAAAATTCTGGGTTTGGGCGAAAAATGATTAAGAACATAAAAAAGCATCGACTTGTGGCGAGGGAGAATCTCCTTTCTGCTTCACTTTCTTACTTATTTATTTTCTTCACCTCACACTCACTAGACTTTCCTTTACTCTTCACTACTTCTTTCTTTCTCATTTCTTTCTAAAAAAAAATTTAAAAAAAGGAAGTTGTACAAAGAATGTTTTAATAATACAGGGAACCTGTAAAAAGGTACCATCAAAATGTAATGTACTTACTTCTAATAAATAAAATATTTTAAAAAAGAAGGAAAAAAATATGTTTTCATTATTAATTACCTTTAGGTGAGCTTTTAAATTTAAATAATTGGCATGATTCATCCCTAGTTTTTTTTTTCTCTCGGCACTGTATAAGGTTGCAAATCAGTATTAGAATTCTTGGGGCTTGATTCAGTATTTTTGCAAATTAACAATAAATACAAGGCAGTATTTGCTCTGTGGAGGAATTGCAGGCTGATTTTTAAAACCTGCTTTCCTATCCACCACTAGGTGGCCCTCTACTGCTGTTATAGCTGCCCTTCTGACATGTCCTCAATGAAACTACTGCCGTTATTACTGGGTAAAAATATTGCAATTAGCCTTTACACAGCTTTTTTTTTAAAGATAACAATGTTCTTTCTGACATTACTTGCCAGTAAAATTATAATTACAATCTTAATTCCATCATAACACCATCAAATTGTCAAGCAACTATACAGTACTGGAATAAAACACAAAATGCTGGAGGAATTCAGCAAGTCAGTCGGCATCTGAGGAGGGAAAGGACATTTTGACCCTTCTTCAGTCTGAATAAACATCATCTGTCCATTCCCTCCCCAGATACTCCCTGACCTGAATTCCTCCAGCATTTTGTGTTTTGCTCAAGATTTCAGCAACTGCAGTTCTTTGTGTCTCTGACTACACTGGAATATTTAATTGCTCATTTATATTTAAAATTGCTTAATTTGAAAGCAATTTTAAATGACCATCAAATTCCTACTTTACTATTTCTGTATTGCAGAGCATCTTAATTAAACTCCAATTTTTTTACTCGGAGATTCGGAATTTAATTGCTATCTTTTGCACATGACAATAAACTAATCTAATCTTAATATGTAACAATATTACTGTGGCTTACAATGTAGAAATCTCCCAGATTTTGACCATAATGAGCTGTTTCTCCACCCCATAAACTATGATTCTAATTGCATGTAGTTCCTCTTGTCCCATATTCCTTTATTCTTTCATCAACCAGTTATCTATTGTGGCTTATATCTCATTTATTAATTTTTGCAGTGTCTCTTACTTTCCTACTGTCCTTTTGTTTAAAAGAAAAGTTCTCCTTTTGAGAACTAAATTGATTTAACCTAGTCATGCACAATTGCTCGTCCCATCAATCACTGAAACTCTTCCTATCCACACGGTCCCATTTCCCCATTGACTCAAATAGTTGCTTCACATGACCTCATTATCCCCTCTGCTGAAATGAAACGGCTCCAGTTTTGCAAGTTTTTCTTCATATTTGTATTTCTTCATACCAGGGGACTTTTAAAATAAATCTGCAATGTACCACTCCTCTGTGCCCTCCATGTCATGTAGAGTCCAAGCATTAATCCAACTTTGCCTCAGACCATGATTTGTACAGATTCCTTGACCTTTATAATCTACACCTTTTGTCATAGAACCTATGATTTTGTTAATTCTACATGTCCTTTAATGCTATATTAAATGATGTATGCATTTGAATCCTTGGAATCTCATATTGGGTTCCCTTCGATTCAAGGTGTCAATATCGTTTTATTTTAACCAAAGTGCACAAAATGCACACTGATTGAATTCATTAAAAAAATATTTCATCCTCCAACATTAGGGCGGCACAGTTTCGCAGCTGGTAGAACTGCTGCTGCTGCACAGCGCGAGAGCCTTGGGTTCGATCCTGTCCTGTGGAGCTGTCTGTGTGGAGTTTCCAGATTCTCCATGTAACTTTGTGGGTTTCCTCTGGGTGCTACGGTTCCCTCCCACATCCCAAAGATGTGCGGGTTTGTAGGTTAATTAGCCTCTAAGTTGCCTCTCGTGCGTACAGAGTAGATGTGAAAGTGGGGTAACATGTGAACAGTTGATCAATGGTTGGGAATATAGACACAAAATGCTGGAGTAACTCAGCGGGACAGGCAGCAACTCTGGAGAGAAGGAATGGGTGATGTTTCGGATTGAGACCCTTCTTCAGACTGATTGATGGTTGGCATGGACTCGGTAGACAGAAGGGCCTGTAGTTTTAGATCAATCAATATATCTACAATTTCCTTTCAGGCTCAAATTAAGACAATACCTCCCTTTTTGTTGACATCGTCAAAGTTCAATGTCACTGTTTACAAATTATAAATGCACACATTGAGGGGGGGGGGGCAGAATTGAATTTGGACATCACTGTCCATTCTGGGAAATGGTCCTCAACTCCATCTCCATTTTATTCCTCTCAGCAAGTCTTTGAACAGTTTGTATATTTTTAACTCCATGCCCCTCAACTTTTTCCAATACATTGTCTGTCAGCAAGCTTCGTAGATGCTACCTTCTCCACCGTATGCATTGCCTTAGGCAGACTACTGAATACTTGCAAGTATTACTTTTCTGACATCCCTTTTTTGATTATTTTCCCTGTCTTCTAATTATTTCATAGCATAGCACAACAAACTGAAGCAGGGCTAGCACATTTCAAGTTGAAGTTCAAGTGAGTTTATTGTCATGTGTCCCTGATAGGACAATGAAATTCTTGCTTTGCTTCAGCACACAGAACATAGTAGGCATTTACTACAAAACAGATCAGTGTGTCCATATACCATTGTATAAATATATACACACATGAATAAACAGACTGATAAAGTGCAAATAACAGATAATGGGTTATTAATGATCAGAGTTTTGTCCGAGCCAGGTTTAATAGCCTGATGGCTGTGGGGAAGTAGCTAGCCCCTTGTTCCTCCTCTGCCATTCAATGGACTGTTCCTGGTTGCACTAGGAAGTTTGCCCTTGTGTTGGGATTATTAATTTCTTGATTTTCTTGATTTATTATATGTTTTTGATGTGTTTTATGTTTATACGCCTGTTATGCTGCCGCACGTAAGAATTTCATTGTTCTGCTGTCGGTACAGATGATAATTAAACACTCGTGACTCAATAGGATCACACCTGATCATTTACATTTACCTCCGCATCTCTTGTTTTCATTTGTTTCAAATCCATTGGTGCCTTTAATATCCCCAATTCTCTCATAATTGATGTATTGAACATACTGGGGAACTGAGGCTACAAGATTACCCATGCCTTTGAATCCTTTTATGGTTTTAAACATCTGTCGGATCACTCTGAGAGGAGTGGCAAACTGTGGCATGCCCAAGTTCTATAAATGCCTTGCTGTAGAGTGATGCTGGTAAACTATGATAAGGGAATTAAAGTTAAATTAAAGAAATCCTTCTTAGAAGTAAGTCATAATCTATAGATTGCTGGAGTCAAGAGTCATTGACATGATTTGATTATGTGGCCTTCCTTCAGTAATTGTGTATGTTGATCTCAGATTCATACTTGGTATGTCATTTCAAGTTGTAGCAATGGCTCAGTGGAGTTTTGAGTAACTGTCTTAATGCTCCTTTTGGCCAGACTCATGATTGTTCAACTAAAAGATTTTATGCTTAAGGAAAAAAGCATGAATCAAAAATGAATCTGGCCTAGGCAGAAAGAATATTATATGATTTCAAGTTGGTGCAGCTGGTAGAGTGGCTGCCTCACAGTGCTGCAGACCCAGGTTTGACCCTGACCTCGAGTGCTGTCCCTGTGGTGTTTGCACGTTCGCCCTGTGATTGCATGTTTTTCCATCGGGTGCTCTTGTTTCCTGCCACATCTCAAAGATGAGCAGGTTTGTATGTTGTTTGGCTGTTGTAAATTGCTCCTCGTATGTAGGGAGTGGATGCAAAAGTGAGACAACATAGAACTAGTGTGAACGGGTGATCGATGGTCAGCATGGACACAATGGGCTGAATGGCCTTTCCCATGCTATATCTTTCAATCAATCAAGGTTTTATTATTCAAGGAATAATTTAGGGCTGATATTTTTTGAAGATGAGCTGATTATTTTGCAATTGACATTATTCAATTTATGTTTCTATGGATAATAAATGATGAAGGAAAATCTATTGTAATATAGAATAAAGGAGTTGTGTGCATATCTAAGAATTTTAATTACAGTTGCTGTAACATGCAAAAGGAAGGGCTGAATAATACAAAGCATGATTATGATATGTGTTTAATATTGAATATCCAATTTTAAAGGAAGCTTTCTCACCAATATTTGTAGATGAAGACATGAACTCAATCAATAATTGATTGAATTAATGTTTCAATCAATTGTGTTCTATTGTGTGGGAGTGATGCACTGCCAGAGTAACCCCCTCAGATCAGTGCTCAAAGCAACACCATTAAAATTATTTAACTGGATTTTACTTTAGAGATACAGCATGGAAACACATTTCCTTAAGTGGCTGTCCCACTGCGGCGACCTAATTGGCGAGTTTAGGAGAGTTTGAAAAAATGTCATGTTGAAGACATCCTTCGACTATGTCGTAGACCTCATTTGACCTTGTTCGACTAGCCTCGACTAGTTTCGACTAGCTTCGGGGAAAATTGGACATCGAATAGTGGAGAGTGAAGACGACCTCCTTCGATCTCCTTCGACCTCCCTTCGACTATGATGAAAACTATCAACGACTACCTTCGACCACCCTCGATTACCTACGAATAACATGCCGACCTACTACGACCTACTTCGACTAAACCTACGAGTAAAAGTATTGATTATTTTCCATGGCGCCCTTTTTTTACTCGCGGGCATTTTACAACATGTTGAAAAATATGCCGCGACCTAGCTGAGGCCTCGAGTACACGGGGACGACTCTCGAGCATGAAGGAGAGTTACAAAGACCTCCTAGGACCTCGTGTCGACCATGCTGCGAGTATGAGTCGAGGGCAAACTCGCCAGAACTCGCGGATTAGGTCGCCGCAGTGGGACAACCCCTTTAGGTCCACCGACTCCATGCAGACCAGCAATCACTCCATACACTAGCACTATCCTGCACACTAAGGACAATTTACAATTTTACCAAAGCCAATTAACGTATAAACCTGTACGTCTTTGGAGTGTGGGAGGAAACCGGAGCACCCAGAGAACATTCATGCGGTCATAGGGAGAATGTACAAACTCCATACAGACAGCGCCGTATTCAGGATCGAACCCGGGTCACTGGCGCTGCAAGATCGTTGCGCCACCTGTCATTTATCTTATTCCCATTTCATCTGCTGTTATTTTCAAATTGAATGCTGATTCTTCCAACATTTCATAGATGACAGCAGTTCAATGATTTTAAATACCTACAAGACCCTGAGAATTGTTGGCAGGATGGATGTGGGGAAGATGATGTTTCCCATTAGTAAATCTGCTCCTAAAAGGGTTGTCCATAGAAGACATTTTTATTGAAGCATTTTTATTTTCTCAGATTGTCTTTGATGCTTTCCTCCTCAATAGCTGCCAGGAACAGTCTTTACATATATTTAATGAAGTGTTGTCTATTCTTAATAAACAGGGGGGAGCAGAATTACCAATTATAGGTAACTATAATTTGATGGAGGCACAATGACGCAGCTGTTAGAGCTTCTGCCTCTCAGCGCCGGAGACCAGGTTCAATGTCGACCTCAGGTGCTGTCTGTTTGGAGTTGGCATGCTTTCACTGTGACTGCGGGTGCACCTGTATCCTCCCACATCACAAGGACGTGTGGTTTGTAGGTTAATTGGCCTCTGTCAGTTGGCTCTAATGTTTGAGAAAGTAGGATAACATACAGTTATGTGGGAATGTGGAGTTTGGACTATACCCGTGAATATATTGAATTACGCAGCGGTCCAAAGAAGCTGTGTGTCTTACTCTTGCTTGGAATTCAAATAATATATGTCCTCTGGTTTCAAGTGGTCATATGAATGCAAGTCACACCCTCTTCCTCATTGACCATAATCGTTTGTTTTTTTAATGTAGATACAAAATAAAGATTGTAACATTTCATAGCAGCTCCTTTAACAATGGATGAAATTGGCCATGGATTGTCAGCTTGACGTGGTGGAGAAGCTTGTGTGGACCTGAGATCCTGAGAGCGATGCTGTCTGGAGCTATGCTCCTGGTAGGGTCACCCATGGCGGTAAGGTCGAGGGGAGGTCTCTGACAAAGAGCAATCCAACCAAGACCTCAACGGTGGAACAGGCGGAGGACGATGGCTGACCTTAGTGGAGCGTCACAACGGCTGGGAAGGCGGATGAAGGCTGCAGCAGGAAAGGGGCTCAGGTCGTCTTGGACTCCATGTCACTGGATCCTGACCTAGATCTGTCAAGGTGGTTGTCTGTGCACCAGTCTCCCCACGTTAAACAAAGTCACGCACAACGTTACGCACAGAAGACACAGGGACAGGAACATGAATAGGAAAGGTTTTGATGGATAGGGATAGATGCAGATAAATTAGACTAGCTCGTTCGGCATGGACGAATTGAGTTGAAGGGCCTTTTTCCTTGCTGTATGATTCTATGATTCTGTCTCTGGAAAATTGGAGGCTGAATGGAGAGAGGCATCGGCAGGGTAGGCAGTCAGAACCTTTTTCCCCCCAGGGTGGAAATGCCAAGTCAAGAGGGCAAAACGTTTGGATGAGAGGGCCAACGTTTAAAGGAGATGTACAGGGCAAGTTTTTTACACAGGGAGTGGTGGACACCTGGAAGGCACAGCCAGGGTTGGAGATGATGGGAGATATGAACATGGCATTTAAGAGGCTCTCAGATAGGCGTATGGATGGATGTGCAGGTGGAGGGATATGGATCACGTGCAGGTGGAGGAGATTAGTTGCAGAAATAACCAAAACGGTTGATGAGGGAAAAGCTATTGATGTTATCTATATGGATTTCAGCAAGGTATTTGTTCCCACATGGTAGACTACTCTAAAAGGTTAGATCATACGCGATACAGCAAGAGCTAGCTGACTGGATAGAGAATTTTTTTAGGGTTAGGGTTAGGGTGGAAGGTTGTTATTTAGACTGGACGCCTGAGACTAGAGGTGTGCCTCAGGGTTCAACAATTTGGATGAGAATGTAAAAGGTATAATTCATAGTTTGCAGATGATACTGAAGTGGATAGTGTAGATAACGAAGATGGTTATAAAAAAAATACAGCAGGATCCTGATCAGTTGGGCAAGTGGGCTGGGGAATGGTTAATGGAGGTTAATGTAGATAAACATGAGGTATTGCAATTTGGTAAGTCAAACCTTCACAATGGATGAAGGGTCCTGGGGAGTGTTGTAGAGCAGTGAGATCCAGCAGTGTTGGTACATGGGTCCTTCTAATATGTGTCACAGGTAGACAGGGGGGGTCAAGAAGTCTTTCAGTTCATTGTCAGTTGGGGTATTGAGTATAGAAGGTGGATACAATCTTATAGTTGTACAAGACGTTTTTAGAAACATAGATAGAAACATAGAAAATGGGTGCAGGAGGCCATTCGGCCCTTCGAGCCAGCACCGCCATTCATTGTGATCATGGCTGATTGTCCCCAATCAATAACCCGTGCCTGCCTTCTCCCCATATCCCTCGAGTCCACCAGCCCCTAGAGCTCTATCTAACTCTCTCTTAAATCCATCCAGTGACTTGGCCTCCACTGCCCTCTGTGGCAGGGAATTCCACAAATTGAATTTTGAGACTCCATTTGGAGTATTGTGTTCGGTGTTGGTCACCCTGCTATAGGAAGGATGATGTGAATCTAGAAAGAGGGCAGTGAAGGTTACGAGGATGTTGGCAGGGCTTGATGGGCCTCAGCTGCAGGGAGAGGCTGGGCAGGCTAGGAATTTATTCTTTGGAAATTCAGGAGGGTGAGGGGGTGATCTTATGGAGGTATTTAAAATCATGAGGGGGATAGATAGGGTGAATGCACAGACTATTTTACCCAGAATAGAGGAATCAAGAACCTGAGGACAAATGTTTAAAGTGAGACAGTAAACATGGAACCTGATGGGCAAGTTTTTCACACACATGGTGCAGGTATATGGAATGAGCTGCCAGTTGAGGCAAGTGCTATGACAATATTTAAATCATTTGGACAGGTACATGGATAGGAAAGGTTGAGAGAAATATGGGCCAAGCGTGGGCAGGTGGGAATAGTGTAGATGGGGCATCTTGGTTGGCACTAGAAAATTGAGCTGAAGAGCCTGCTTCCATGCTGTATGGCTCTATGACTCTAATAATCTTATTCACATTAAAATCTCTTTTAAACATGAGGCAAGAATGATGGATCCGATATCCAAATATTTACCTTTTTATTCCAACTTAATTGCAGGCAAAATTATGGAAACAATTTTATTTTACATGTCTGCTTGACTAACTGGATGATATCTTAGCAAGAGCTTAATCAAACATTTGTGGAGTTTAATTTGAAACTGACAAAGGCTATAAGAGCATAGTTACATATTAGATGGTTATCTATTATTAGTAATTAAATAGAGCATAGAACAGTACAGTTCACTGCTCCCCCTCTGTGATTCCTCCTTCCCGCTGACAAAATAGGGTCTCGACACAAAACGTCACCCATTCCTTCTCTCTAGAGATGCTGCCCATCCCGCTGAGTTACTCCAGTATTTTGTGTCTACCTTCCATTTAAACCAGCATCTGCAGTTCTTTCCTACACATTTTGTCTGCTCCACTGCAAAATCTCCTCAACGTACAGGTAAGTCTGCTTTGAAGAAGTTCTCCTCATTCTCCGACAAGAGTTCAGCAACATCCACTCTCACTGCTCCCCCTCTGTGATTCCTGCTTCCCTCCGACAAGGGTCTCGACCCGAAAAGTCACCTATTCCTTCTCTCCAGAGATGCTGCTTGTCACGCTGAGTTACTTCAGCGTTTTGTGTCTACCATAGAACAGTACAGCTCAGGAACAGGCTCTGTGATCCCACAATGGCTGTGCTGATCATGATGCCATTATAAACTGCATATCTGCCTGCATGTGGTCTATATCCGTCAATTGTCTTCTTGTTCACGTGCCTTGTCTTAATGCCTCTTAAATGATGCTGTTGTATCTGCTTCCATCTTTTCCCCTAGCAGCATGTCCCAGGCACCTACCACACTGTGTGTGAAAAAACAAAATACAGTTCGCCCCATTATGGGAAAGATGTGAAGGCTTTAGAGAGGGTGCAGGAGAGGTTAGTCAGGATGAACCTCTGGATTAGAGAGTATTACGAGAGGTTGGACAAACCTGGATTGTTTTCTTTGGATTGTTGAGGGTTAAGGGGAGACCTGACAGAAGGTTACAAAATTAAGAGAGGCATCAATAGATGAGGCTGTCAGAATCCAAGGTAGTAATGTCAAACACCAGCAGCCAGAGATTTCAGGTGAAAGGGAGAAAGTTTAAAGAAGATGTGCAGAGCAAGTTTTTTTTTAATACACACAGGGTGGTGGGTACCTGGAACACTTTGCCAAGGCTGATATGGTGGTGGCATTTAGAAAGACATATGGATATGCAGGGAATGGAAAGATGTGAACCATATGCAGGCAGACGTGATGAGTTTATCTTGACATCATGGTGGGCATAGACATTATGGACCAAAGGACCTGTTCCTGTGCTGCACTCTTATATGTTCTATGTACATGATGCTTTCCCATCTCATCATTATACAAAGATGTCAAGGTTACAATTGCCCACTTTAATTAAAGGGGAAATTCTTGACTAGATTGCAGATCAGATGTCAGATTTAGCTTGCCAGCCTCCGTTTGTAGAAAATAAAATTCACAAAGCTACATGACTGAGGCCAATTCAGAACAAATGTACAACATTCTCATGTAGATTGAGAGGGCTTTTTTTTGCACTATCTCCTTCATCATTCCTGGTTTCCATATATGTCTGTCCTTGAGGGAATTTAATATCCTCACAGCCTTCATACCATTTGTTCTCCTTTAATTAGTTGGGAGGGTAGAATATCAAATGGTTGGTACTTTCAACAATGAATATCTTTGATTAGCAAAGAGGAAAACTTGAAGTGATAAACTGGACTCAGATAATCGTTTCAAGCCAATCAAGATGTATTAGTCAATTTTTATGAAGTGACTTTATTTTAACTGCTCAAATATGATGGCCCTGTTCCGGAATAAGAAATGAAAGCTTTGGTGTTGAGTAATAACAATACCACTGGATAACAGAACTGCAAAGGAGTGCTGCATTACTAAGCATGGAAATCATTTACAGTGTTAAATGGAGCACAATTGCACTCACTAATCATTGCCAAAAACTCATTAGATATTATTGCATTTTATTTGAAGAAATTGCTTTATATTTGTAAGAGTAAGTATGCAGTTTGTGCAGTATGATGCCTTTCACTGTTTTTGCTTGCCAACACATTTTAGAGGCAGTGAAAAGGATTTGTGTTTTGGACGGGGAATTGTTTTTGATACGAGAATGATAATCAAAGTTCTTATATAATCTGGCATATGAATATGAGAATGAGTTGAGCTTTCATTTCATTTTCACACCACCTGCCTGCAATCCTGGACCTTTTTACCCCTAAGTTGCTTGTCTTTCTGGATAATGCTTTATTCTACAATATTGAGATCATTAATTGGCAGAGACCACTCGCATCAAAGCAGCATTAACGGGAGAGTTGATGTCAGCTTTGACATTGATTAAAGATATTCTAACCTTGCCTGATAACCATGCATCCTCAAGACTGGTCTTTAGTTTATTCAGTATCTGCACCCTACTGACGTACTACTGTTCTTGGCTTTATGTGTGTGAGAGAGAGTTTCGCTCTCTGGACATTTCACACAACCCAGCCAAAGCTCCTCATACCACATAGCTTGGATGTTCCTCTTTATGTATTGTAGAATTTGTACACCATCCTTTTAATAAACTTTGAAATACTTTGTACTTTGCAAATGCAATATAACTGTTGGGATCAGTCTGGTCCTTGCTGAACTGCAGGCTTGGGTGATTTCACAAAGATGTATGTCGCCACATTAGGTCAAGAATGTGATTGTGCAGACAGTTTGATATTGTGAGATCAAGAAAATTGACTGAGAGGAAAGTTGTTTTCTTTGGAATACTTAATTCAGTACTACAAAATTACAAGGGCACTGGGCTGAGTAAATGGACACCTCGGTCCTTAATAGAGAGAAGTGGCAGCACGGTGACATAGCGGTAGCTACTGCCTTACAGCGCCAGAGACCCGGGTTCGATCCTGACTACGGGTGCTGTCTGTCCGGAGTATGTACGTTCTCCCCGTGACCTGCGTGGGTTTTCTCCGAGATCTTCACTTTCCTCCCACACTTCGAAGACGTGCAAGTTTGTAGGTTAATTGGCTTGGTATAAATGTAAAATTGTCCTTAGTTTGTGTAGGATGGTGTTAATGTGCAGGGATCGCTGGTCAGTGCAGACTCGGTGGGTAAAATGGCCTGTTTCCACGCTGAATCTCTAAAAAAAGATCAAAAACCAGGGGGCTTAGCTTTAAATTACATAATTGGTAGAATAGTTAGTAGGGTGATGATGAAAGGAGTTTTTATCAAGTGAGTAGTGGGTGTCTGTATGAAAGAGCAGCAGAAGCTAAATACATCACATTTAAAGTTACCTGAACTATTTTCTGATCGGAACTGACATGATGGATGGATTGGCCACCTTTTGTTGTGAATTTCCAATGGTTCTATGATTTCGCTGCTGCATTGACTGACATTCCGGTATGGATCATTGCGCATGTCACCATCTTATCTAAATTACATCTCTTTATATAAGAACTGAGCTATTAAGATTGTTTGAGAAAATAAATCATTGCCAAAGCAGAAAACTTGAAATAAAATTGAGTGTTGTTGGTTATATTATGTAGATAAAGATGCATCTCTGGCGGAGAGACATAACTTGAGCAACTTCCAACTATCCATCACTTTAATCTGACCTCTCCGAGTTTGAAACCTTACATGGTTCCAGCAAACTCAGCATTAGCTTAAACAAACACATATCATCTTCAGGCTAGGCGCATTACAGCCTTCAGCACACACTCTGATTTTGACAATTTCAGATAAATTCAGTATAAGAACCAGCTAGTTTTGCTGAAAGGTTGTCGACCTGCACCGTTAACTGCTTCTGTCCCCACAGATGCTGCCTGAACTGCTGTGTACTTTGAACATTCTGTTTTTATTGGTGAATATTGGTTGGTTATTTGACTTGGGGGGGGGGGGGGGCACCAATCTGATTCTATTCTTTCCCTCTCAACCACCCTCAACAAACCAACTGCCGGATTCAGCCAGCATGTGCTTGGACTCTTGGCTGATTTTCACCCAGTTCATTAGCTATTTGCATCCTCGCTGTCTTCCCGGTAAAGAATGAATAGACCACCTGGCATTGACCTTGTCACCAAATGTGGACAAGCACGGTCAGCCTCGGCATATTGGACCTTGCAAGTCCTCCTCCTCAGTGTCTGGGGACTTGTATCTAAATGGAGAGAGTTTCCCACAGAATAGTCAAGCAACAGTTTGACCTAGTGTTTCTCACCAAATTATAACTTATCGGAAATTCTTGGGTAGATCTGTCTCACCAATAGAACACACCTACCAGAGGTTGATATCCTTGGAGTCATCAACACCAACTACAGGCCACATGAAGTCTTATGGCATTGCATCACACACGGGCAAGGACATTTCATCCTAGTTATCACTTCCTATCTTCCATCAGATTCAATGTTCTTCCATTAAAAAATGGTTTAAACTTAAAGTAATGCAGATTGTATTCTAGTAGGTGCCATCTTCAGGGACCATCACCAGGAATTAAATGGTCAAACCAAAGTGACAGAGCTAGTTGTTCTATAGGATGTCCGATTACACTTGTAGCAGGTCATGAGTGTCCCAACATGATGGACAAGCCTATTGACTCTGTCTTCACCAATCCTACGGTGGGAAATGCAGCTTTCCAAGGTAGCATTGGTCAAAGGGACCAGTGCACAGTCATTGTGAAGACCTATTGTAGTGATAATTGCTCCTTCTTGGTCACTATGTCTAAATCCTGGAACTCCCTACCAAACAGTGTAGTGTGATTGGTCTTTACTGGAGGACTGTAATGGGTGAAGTAGTATTGGAAATGGTAGTGCTGGGCACTACCGCCTTGAGGGTACTGATGTGCAGTAAATGTTGGCTTTGTCAGCAAAACCCACATTCCAGAGAATGTATTAAAATACCAAAGCCACTGATATTTAGGATAGGGCTTTTTATCCCAAGGCATTTTACAGAGCCAATACTTCAGCCATGCAAGATCAAGATAATTGTTTAATATATGAAACTTAATTGAAAGTGCCATCCAGTCTGGTGCTAAAACATGGAGAATCTTGGAAGTGGATTCAATGATAAAGCAATGTTTTAAGAGAAAGGTTGAGCTTGCATTGGCTACATACAAACCAGCACACAGATGTAAATAACAGTAACTTTCAAGGGGAATTGGTTAAATATCTGAAGGTGAAATCATCTTCAGGGCTGAGGGATGAAAGTTTAAGAGCAGATCAAGATGGATCTCTTTGTGCAAGAACTATGTGCATTCTTATATTGGGCTAACTCGCAATTTCTCCTTTTTGCTGTCATGTTTTATGATTCAATGAATTCTGATTTATTTGCTGCTTTTACTGAATAGCTTAAACCGTCATCTGAAGTAAATAGCTTCAGAATTTAATTAAAAAGTTCAGATAGCTTTTACAAAGCACAAGAGCTTAAGTGCTTTTATGAATGTTCTTCTGAACTGGAGACTAAATTACTTCTCATATCCACGTTCTACGATTTATAATTTTTAAGATGCATGGACTACATGGAGTGCAAATCATCATCATGGCTGTCTGGCTACTCTTTGTGTGCTGAGGGTTTATTTGAAACTAGACGAAGTGCGACCCGTTGGGTCCCAGCTTCACACGGGAGGGCTGGTCCCCAACGCAATATTCCACCTCTCCACCAATTCCAATATACACACACAGACTCACACACAGACTCACACACAGACTCACACACAGACTCACACACAGACTCACACACAGACTCACACACAGACTCACACACAGACTCACACACACACACACACACAGACTCACACACATACACACAGACTCACACACACACACAGACATACACACAGACTCGCACACACAGACTCGCACACGCAGACTCGCACACGCAGAATCGCACACACGCACACTCACGCACATGCACACGCACACTCACACACACATACACTCAGGCATACACACATACTCAGGCATACACACATACTCAGGCATACACACATACACTCAGGCATACACACATACTCACGCACATACACTCAAGCACATACACACACACATTCACACTCACACTCACACTCACACTCACACTCACACTCACACTCTCACACTCACACACACTGACTCACACACCATATATATGACAGTAAACTTTCTTGAATTTACTCACACAGCTGAGAGCGGCATCTCCACTGTGGGGCTTCCGCAATCAGTGGCACTTCCCCAATCAGCGTGACCTCTGCAATCACCGGAAATTACGCAATCAGCACGACCTGTCCACTAAGCGGAAGTCACAAAATGAGCGGGAGTTTTGGACTAAACACAGTCGGACCTACTAAAGCATGTATTCCTTCCAAACACAGTTGGACCTAATAACGCATTTATTCCTTCCAAACACAGTCAGACCTAATAAAGCATTGCAGTTTCAAGCACAGGCAGGGCAGCAGGCCAAACAACTCATGGCATTGTCATTTCATTTCATTTCCAATTAAGCGTTGCACTTTCAAGCACAGGCAGGGCAGTAGGCCAAACAACCAATGGCATTGTCATTAAGGGCTAACAAATCATTTATTGCAAGTACATTGCAGACTCACAGATCAGTTGATTCACAGCTTAGAATGACAGTCGTGGCCCCTCCCTCACGATCTTGCGGTGTGACTGATTCATGTCCAGGCATCCGGGGTTTTATAGTCCTGCCCCCCCCCGGAAGGGGCGTTACCTTCATAGCGGTGATTAACAGGCGAGAGGACCAATCAGCTGATCTCAAGGTTTTTTAAACACTCATAACTTTTTTATTTTTCATCGATGGGAAAAATCCTCAGGGCTGGCTCAGCAGAGGAGGACTGTGGGTAAGATGCCCAAAGATCACAGTGATACAGGGTAGCTTTTTTTCTAAAATCAATATACAGCGCAGACAGGAAGTGGTCAAGATGAGCCTTTCAATTATATAGATTTTACCATTAAATTTGAACTAAATGAATTTGGTCAATTTTTCAGGATTTAGGATTTCCCAGCAAGGTGATAATTTATTCCCCATCACCATGAGAACTATAACAGTTCTACTGGCAAAGCACGGGGTTGGGACCCCGTTATGATAAAGGGCCAGGAAAGAGATGCGTCCAAGTTAGGAGGGTGTGTGACTTGAGGGGAATGTGGTGGTGCTCTTATGAGCCTGCTGCCCTTGTTCAATTGTTCAATTTGCCATGTTTGGAAGGTGTTGTCAAAGTAGTCTAGGTAAGTAACTGCAGTGCGAGTTGAAGATGGTATGCTTTGAACCAGTGCGCACCAATGTTGCCGTGAGCTGCTTTGACCTGGATGCCATCAGAGCTGCCAACAGGTTAGTCACGCAATGCAGGACATCCACGTCTGAATCTGTGTTTATAACATTTACATGTCTTGTCCAATTGAGTTTCTAATCAATGGTGACCCCGGGACATGGCAAGGGTAATGCCATTGAATGACAAAGGAAGGTGATTGCACTCTCTTGTCAGACATGGTGATTGCTAGGCACTTGCCTGGCGATAGTGCTACTTGAGTCCATGCCTGAATGTTATCTAGGACTTGCTTCATGTTGCTCAGGAGGTGTGAATGAAATTGAACGACACAGAACATCCTTGATTCTGGCCTCTTGAAGAAGGAAAGGTTTTTGATGAATTGATTGAAGATTGTTAGAGTTGGGAAACTGCCCTGAGGCACTCCTGCAGAGATGTCCTGGTCATCAACTGTACGGAGTTTGTACATTCTCCCTGTGATGACGAGGGTTTTCTCCGTTTTCTTCCCACATTTCAACGATGGGCAGGTTTGTAGGTTAATTGGCTTCTGTAAATTCATAGACTCAGTGGGCTGAATGGCCTGTTTCCACACTGTATCTCTAAACTAAACCATCCAATAATTAAAAAAAAAAAATAATGGATGACTCCAAACGTGTTTTCCTTTGACTCCTGTTTTCACAATGATTTTTGATGCTACAATCATTCAAATGCTGTATTTGTCTTATCTCAACTGTTTAAATTTCACAACTTCCATGGTGGGATATGAACTGTGAAATGTTGGTTCTGGCCTCCAGACGATATGCTCTAGTAATATTCATTACTGCTTTGCTGCCATCATGTTCATGTGAGAATTACCTTTCCCTTCTGAAACAGAACCATTAATCTGTAAACTGAATAATGTGAATACATATTTTCTCCATATCAGTTTACCAATTGGTTGATTGATTGATTGAAAGATACAGCATGGAAAGGGGGCCATTGGCCCAGCGAGTCCGCAATGACCATCGATCACCCATTGACATTAGTCCTATGTCACCCCACACCCGGCACACTAGGGGCAATTTACAAAGACCAATTAACCTCCAAACTGCACTTCTTTGGGATGCAGGACGAAAACGGATCACTCAGAAGAGACCTACTCAGTGAATGTACAAACTCCATTAAGACAGCACCGGAGGTCAGGATTGATCCCAGGCCATTGGCACTGTGAGGTAGCAACTCTACCAGCTGTGCTACTGCTTATTTTTCTTGCGTATGGAGTGCACAGCCTAACTGTGATCAGCCATGATCACATTGAATGGCGGTGCTGGCTCGAAGGGCCAAATGGCCTACTCCTGCACCTATTGTCTATTGTCTATTGTTGGAGACACCAAAACACTACATCTATTTGTTTGTGCACGTCGAGTTGATTGAATTACGGTTGTCGCAACAGGGTGGACCACCTGAAGGTTGCAATCTCCCACCCCAGCTGTGCTACTTGCCGCCCAATAAATATTGTAAAATACTTCATATAGTTAGATTGTAATAGCTAACCCAAAAGCTCAATTCTGTTCTTTTGAAGTCCAACTGTTTACCACATTGTTTTTAAGAAGGAACTGCAGATGCTGGAAAATCGAAGGTACACAAAAAAGCTGGAGAAACACAGCAGGTGCAGCAGCATCTATGGAGCGAAGGAAATAGGCAACGTTTCGGGCCGAAACCCTTCTTCAGTCTGATGAAGGGTTTCGGCCCGAAACGTTGCCTATTTCCTTCGCTCCATAGATGCTGCTGCACCCGCTGATTTTCTCCAGCTTTTTTGTTTACCACATTGGACAGGAGATTTAAATGGGGCTAATTCTGAGCTGTTATAACTCGGCCTGTTTCAAATTGATGAGTTTGATTTATTGAATTGCTTAGAGAATGAATAAAATTATGCTTGTCCAAAACAAAGCTAAGTGTTTACTCTCCCTTGAGAAGGAACAGTTTAAAATGCTATTCATTGAATAAATGAACAAGAATCAAGCACTGTTGTGCTTACATTAAATGTACCATTAAACATTGCTGTGTTCCTTCGCAATTTAAAAATAAACTGCATCAAATGTACATAGTGTTTGCTGCTGTCTGGTCAACTTAACATTAGCAGAATTAACTTTTTAATTAAATTTATATGTGGACTTTTTATAATTGCATGGAAACGTATGGTGCAAAACAGGTGTAAAAGCTAATCCGTGACTGCGGATGGTCAAGATTATAAATGATCTCCTTCTATTTTCTTTTCTTCTCTTCTTTTCTTTTATTCTCTTTCTTCTATTTTCTATGTCTCAACTTTCTTTTTTCATTCTTTATTTTTCTTTTTCACACACTATCTCACATTTTTCTATTTTTCATTATCTAACTTTTTTCTTTTTCTTCTTTATTTCAAAAATTGTTTTAAATAAGAAGCTGTACATAAAAGGTATTATGAAAATATGATTGTATACAATTGTACTTCTAATAAAATAAAAAAAATAAAAAAATATATATATATATAATTGCATGGAAAATAAAGCAGAGAATGAAGCCCTTTACTTCTGGTGTTTGCTGAAGTTTGTGGTCCTTAGGAGACACGTGTAACCCTATTTTGTCCAACCTTACCAAGAGGTTTTTTTCTCCACATGTAGTTAAAAATGTGTCAATGCTATTTGCATTTCTTTTTTATAGGCTCTTTCGTACCCTAGCCACTCTGAGTAAATTAGTTTCTCCAGTAATCTCTATTTGACTCATTTGTGTTTATTTTAATTTAAAGGGTAGATATTTGTACTG
This sequence comes from Malacoraja senta, assembly GCA_038087875.1. Taxonomy (NCBI): domain Eukaryota; kingdom Metazoa; phylum Chordata; class Chondrichthyes; order Rajiformes; family Rajidae; genus Malacoraja; species Malacoraja senta. Next base: position 48,937 of record JAXLNO010002981.1, read on the forward strand.
AGTCACTTGCACTAATCCCCGGAACATTTGTTTTAATCTTGTCCGTGAAAGAAAATATGTCTCTTTTTATTTTTATTTTAGCGTTGCAATATAGCAATAGAGTCAGAGAGTCATACAACATGGAAACAGGCCTGTTGGCCCAGCTAGTCCATGCTGACCTAGTTGGCATACTGTGCTAGTCCACTTCCTAGTCTTCTGATCCTTTCTTATCCATATATCTACTCAAATGTCATTTTAAAAATAGTGAAGCATGTGTCTCTGTCAGAGCTGCAAACTCTCCTTTGCACCATTTCATTCGTAATAAATAAACACTGACAATTATGAATGGAAAATGCTGGAAAAACTCAGCGGGTTGGTGGAAGGACAGGGGGTTTGTGGGGTGCAGGGAAGGACCATCAGTTAAGAGAAAATTTCAGGTGGACACCTTTCATCCTAGTAAATATGGTGGATTTTTTATAGCTTATTTACTAAAATAGTACTTGCATTGGTATCTTCGCTACCCATGTTGTTCAGCCTTCAGAAAGAGAGAGTTCAAGTAAATATGCTTTGACACTCTTCCAGCATCCAAATTCTCAGATAATGTCGAATCTCGTTTACAGTGCTACTCACACGTACCAGGTTCACTGAATCCATAGATTGTCCTCTGAAATTATAGCTTGTTTTTATACCAATTGGCCCACGAATCAAGCTCTGTCATTGCTTTTGTTTTATTATTTAAAATACAGCTTACTGTGTGATTCTTTGCATTAGATAAGGTATTTACTTCAAGGTCCAGAGTGGTTTGTTTGTTGGTTAAAACAGATGATCAACTTTTTTTAATATAACTTTCTGCCCCTCTTAAAAGTGAGCCAGGAAAATGATGCTGTTGGTGTCAGTTACCTTCAAGTGTTTGTTCATTTAAAAATAGAATATTGGCGCGCTGCGTATTCTGCACTATGGTCACATGCACGCACAACACATGCCAACCCTGCATGCACACACACCCATACACAGACCCACATCTTCCTCGTCTATGCACACCCAAACGCCCCCACACAGTGTCAACTATTCCCATTAGAGATTTCAATAGCTGTATTTACAATGAGCTATGTAAATTTATCTTTCAGGAGTCAAGTGCATTCAATTATCATACGTACTGACAATTTAACAATGAAATTCCTACTTACAGCAGCTTAACAGGCCCGTAAACACTATAACACACTATGATAATAAAAAATTCAGAAAATAAATAACAGTAATTGTTATAATAATCTTTCCTGCAATTATCTTTTAACTATCCCCTACCCCACATCTATATCGCAATTATTTCATAGTCTCATGCAGCGACAGGCAACATTTATTCTTCCAGCAGAGTTTCTTTTTAGCCCAGGGTGGTTGAGACTAATTTTAGAGACCCTGCCTATATTCTGGCATCAGCTAACTCCATGGAGATGATGAATTAGATTGAAGACATCCCTGATCTTTGCAGCCCACATTCTGTGTGTCACTGGGATAGCTGCACTACTGCGATGCTGTCAATTACTGAAGGGACATACTGTGTCTACAGACAATACTGTTAATGAACTAAATGAACACACTTAAAAGCATGTAAGTGATTCGGTTCAATTATTTTTATTTCTGGAAAAAAAATACAATGGGCACTACCTGCCTAGTTGTAGGTTTGGAATTTGTGAACGCATTTATGGTCCTGTTGCCTTGGTTATTTACAGTGGAGTGGGCAGCATTTATTGCTCTGACATGTCATCTCCTGTTTCACTATCTTTAGAACATGATTATTTATCATTTGGATTTTTAATAGCTTATGAAATATTTTCCTGTAGTATTCAATATTTTCCTGTTATTTTTATTTAATACTTGCTGTTGAACAAAAATGTTTTAATAAGCAATTTGTTATTGTGCTGGCATATGTAATCTGTTCCCTGTACTGAATGCTGACTATTGGATATATAAAAGAATGCTTGAATTTATATAGAACAGTACACCACAGGAACAGGCCCTTCGGCCCACAATGTTTGCACTGAACACGATGCATAATTAAACCGCCTGTACATAATCCATATCCTTCTATTCCATGCAGTTGCACGTGCCTCAAACACCACAATCATATCTGCCTCCACCACCACCCCTGCCCCCCCCCCACCGCTCTCTGCATGAAAACAAAACCTGCCCCGCCATTAAACTTTTCCCCTCTCAACTTATAGTTTTGCCCTCTAATGTTGGACAATTCCACATGGCGGAAAAAGGTTCTGACTGTCTACCCTATCTGTGCCAATTATAATTGTGTATACTTCTGCCAAGTCTCCCCTCAATCTCTGATGTTCCAGAGAAATCAAATCCAAGTACACAAACCTCTCACTATGGCTGAAACCCTCTCATCCAGGCAGCATTCTGGTAAACCTACTCGGCCCCCTCTCCAAAGTCTCCACACCTTTCCTCCAATGAGACCACTGGGCGGCCTAACCAAAGTCATATAGAGTTGCATCATTACTTCCTGACTCTTGCAATCAGTGCTCCTAGCAGTGAAGACAAGCATACCGTATGCCTTCTTTACCACTCTGTCGACTTGTGCTGCCACCTTCAGTGGGTTAGTAACTTGGACTCCAAGATCCCACTGCTGATCAATGCTGATAAAGGCTTTCCATCAACTATGTACTCTCTCCTTACATTCAACCTTCCAAAGTGCGACACCTCACACGTGCTCGGGTCAAACTCCATCTGCTATTTCTCCGGCCATTACTGCAGGTGATCTATATCCTGCTGTATCATCTGACAGCCTTCCTCACTGTCAGCAACTCAACTCGTATGTAGTACTTCATGCCGTCTCGGACCTTCCTAAAATATTTTGCAGTGTCATCAGAGTAGCAACGTGGAGTCTATGTGACCGAGATAGCGCAGCAAGTTCACTCAAGGACCAGATAATGGTCTAGAAATTGGATTTCATTCATTTCAAATGACCCTAATGGCAAACCAGATGTCACCAAAAGAAAAGCTAAATTGAAGTATCCCCACTCGAAGAAATTGCTGTTGTGGATTTTCCCGTTGTGGATTTTTTTCAATTTAAAGGTGTTGCAAACGGGCTTGCATGTTTACAGGTGGCAGCTGCTGCTTAAATTCACTGCTGCCATCTCTTTCACAAACTGCCCACCTGGGATAAGGTCAAGGCTCTTAAAGTCACGGCTCTGTGGCACCCACGGTGCATGTTAGCTGCCTGGAGGGGCGAGGAATTGAGTGGGAGGTGAAATGAGATTAAATAGCTTCGTTTTAAATTAACCCAGCACACAAAGTGGATCCGCCACATTGGTGATGAGGTTTGGTTTTCTATGGTAGTCATGGAGGGGGAGGAAGGGAAGCTACTGCTACCTATTCGTTACAAACATCACCTATTCCTTTTCTCCAGAGATGCTGCTGTCCCTCTGAGTTACTCCAGCATTTTGTGTCTATCTACTGTAAGCTACTCTTGCCCGCTTCTGCAACCTTCCGTTCTATTGCAAAAGAAAGGGCATTAAATCAAGAGCAGAAACGTAAGTCGTTGGAGCCATGAAACAGGAGTTGACATTTCAGGTCAACGGGTCCTTATCAGGACTGGAAAATTGAGAAAGCAAGCATGTTTTATGCTGTTAAGGGGTGGAGTTGAGGTGGAAGAGAACAGGAAATGTCTGGGTGACCAAAACAGTTATTTTAAAAAACAGCATTGGGAGGGAAAAGTGAAAACAAATGAAACAGAAATGGACTGCCACAGTTGTGGAGAGCAGGGAAATAATATTTTCTCTCTGTGTCTCTCTCTGTCTTTCTCTGTCTCTCTCTGTCTCTCTCTGTCTCTCTCTGTCTCTCTCTGTCTCTCTCTGTCTCTCTCTGTCTCTCTCTGTCTCTCCCTGTCTCTCTCTGTCTCTCTCTGTCTCTCTCTGTCTCTCTCTGTCTCTCTCTGTCTCTCTCTGTCTCTCTCTGTCTCTCTCTGTCTCTCTCTGTCTGTCTCTCTGTCTCTCTCTGTCTCTGTCTCTGTCTCTCTCTCTGTCTCTCTCTCTGTCTCTCTCTCTGTCTCTCTCTCTGTCTCTCTCTCTCTATGTCTCTGTCTCTCTTTGTCTCTCTCTCTGTCCCTCTCTCTGTCCCTCTCTCTGTCCCTCTCTCTGTCTCTCTCTCTCTCTGTCTCTCTCTGTCTCTGTCTCTCTCTCTGTCTCTCTCTCTGTCTCTCTCTCTGTCTCTCTCTCTCTGTCTCTCTCTCTCTGTCTCTCTCTCTCTCTCTGTCGCTGGTGCATTCACAGTCACCACATAGTCTGAGACAGAGACAGAGACAGACCCAGGTCAAACGGCATGGACTCTCCCTGCTGCAGCCTTCTCAAGGCTCCACTTGCTGACCAGCCTCCATTTTCTGTCTTTGTCCTTGATCGGACTTTGCTGGCTTTACCTTGCACTATTCCCTTACCATGTATCTCTACACTGTAAATGGCACGATTGTAATCATGTATTGTCTTTCTGCAGACTGGATAGCGTGCGTTTCGCTGTACCTCAGTGCACGTGGCAATAAACTAAAACTGAATGAAACTATTCCACCGTTGAGGTCTTCTTATTGGGCCACTCTTTGTCAGGAACTACCCCGCGACCTGCCCTCCATGGATGACTCTGCCAGGAGCATCACTCCGGAGGGCTTTGCCCTCAGGATCACAGGCACACGCAAGCGTCTCCAGCGCGACAACGTGGCGGTCTCGGGGAAGGATCCACGGTTTTGGCGAATCTATTTGGAGTTGTTCTTGAGGCATGAGTATTGAATTGAACACGAGAGAGAACTCCCTGTTATTGGAATTTAGTATACCATCCTTTGGCAATATAGCATTCCTTCAGCACTAAACCTGTTGTTTTAGCCTAAAGGATGTGCTAAATTTCTAAATTGGGATCTGAACTTTCAAGCAAGGGAGAATGCTGCCTCTGAGTCATTGCTGAGAACTTCTCATTTTCTGCTTTGTTTACTAAACAAGTTCAGATCCTTTACATGTTCAAATCCTTCTGCATCATTTATAAAATAAGGGGCAGAATCTAATGGAGTTCATAAAGACAATTTCATTTCCTACAGATTGTTGAAACGAAAGTGTAATTGGGACTCTGGACATGTTGCAAGTTAACTTGATGGAAGTAACATACTCGGAAACCAATGAAGGTGGAAGGTATATTTATATGCAGCAGAGTATATGTGATTAAAACAAAAAATGCCAGAGTAATTCAGATGCTCAGGCAGCATCTGTGGAGGGAATGGGACCATGATGTTTTGGGTTCGGCCCCTCTTGATGTTTGAGGAAGGTTTTCATCTGGAATTAGAAATGGAAATTCAATGTATAAAGCATTCTTAGGTTTATAGTCCGTGAGTGCATTGTATTGTTGGTATTCTTAACCTGATATGATTGAAATAACATTAGGAACGCAATGGAAATGGCTTGAGACAAAGGGGTTGTACATTTCTGTTTGGTAACAACAACTTTCCTTGTGGAAAGTGGCTTGGGCAAGGGTACAACTTATGGAATTGGTAACCTGGTATTTTGAGGCCATGGTAGAAAAGCAAAGGAAGTGGACGAGTCCATTCCAAAGACGTGCAGGCTTGTAGGCTTCTGTAAATTGTCCCTAGTGTATAGGATAGAACTAGTGTATGGGTGATTATTGGTCGGCACGGACTTAGTGGGCCGAAGGGCCAGTTTACATGCTATATCTCAAAAAATTATAAACTAAATTAAAGGTGTGTGAGCTAGTTTGAGAGTGGGGAGGCCAAGAGATCGGTGGTTGACGTAAACTAACCTTGATGAGGAAAACATAAGTGCTGGAGGAACTCAGTGGATCAGGCAGCTTCTGTGGATGGAATGGACAGATGATGTTTCAGGCCGGGACCCTTCCTCTGGCTGATGAGAGTTGAGGAAGAGATCGCTGTAGTGTGTTGTGATGATGTTTGCTGTGACAATTGTGGGGAATAGGTTGAGATTAATACAGGTGTGGGGGGGCAGTTTGGACAGGGCCATTCTATCTGTTTGGAAAGAATGAAATAAATTTGGCCCAGAGTTTGTTTGGCAAAGATTGGTCAAAATCAGGGAGAGTGGGGCAGATGGCAAAGGTCAGTCTTCAGATCAGGAAGACTTGAGCATCAGCCTTAAGAATGGAAGTAGGGTGGGTCAGACTCTTTCTTGGGATGGAAGAGTCAGCTCGGGGTAAGGCAGTTTTGGATGGCAAGAATAGTGATGGTTGCAATTGCAGGATAAAGCTGGAGGGAGGTGGAGGGGGGGGGGGGGTGAACAGCCACTCAGAATAATCATGAAGTGAAAACAATTAGAGGTACATTGAGCTGAGTTCAAAGCAATAGTCTGGTTCAGGTAGGTCCCCTTTAATGCCTCAGAGGCATCAACCCTGAGCGGCCTGCGATTTTAAGGGCCAAGCATCAAATATAATGTTAAAAATGCTATTAATGGACAGGCAAGGAAAACAGAGACTGGCAAAATACTGCAGAATGTCATCAGAATAAATATATTTGAGGTAGATTACTCTATGCAGAGCAGGCATAGACTGGAGCTGAATGAACTAATCTTGCATTGTAATGACTCGACATTGCTATTGTGGGTCCATTCCATGATGTCCTTGCCGCCTTCCATTCGCATGTCCGATACATACAACATTCCACAGTACAGCACAGGAACGGGGAATTCAGCCACAATGTCTGTGTTGAACATGATACCTTTAATCTCCTCTGCCTGCGCATGATATCTCACTATATCCTGCATACCCGTGTTCCTATCTAAAAGCCTCTTAAACATCACTATCATATCTGCCTCCACCAACATCCCTGGCAGCTGATATCCAGAGGATAATTATAGACTTCACACACCTTGGAGAAAATACCCAATTTTCCTCACATCAGTCTGAAGAAGGGTCTCGACCCGAAATGTCGCCTATTTCCTTCACTCCATAGATGCTGCCTCACCCGCTGAGTTTCTCCAGCATTTTTGTCTACCTTCAATTTTCCTTTACCACAGTTTCTAACATTATAGTTGTTTTATGTAGTGCACATAAATATTGGGTTGTGCTATACAGTTTCCTGGCCAAAGCGATCAAAACTCTCTGTTCCTGAAATATTAAGTCATTCAACAGCTTTGTAAAACATGACAGATGCCGTAAAATGTTGTGAATTTACTGAAATTATGAAATGATGAGATGAAGCATGAGTTGGTTCCAATGCCAAGCGTTATCCCTCAATTATCCCTCAATGTGATCTGTCCCAAAAGAGCAGGGACTCTGTGATTTTCCTGTGACCAGAATGCTCCCCTGAAACAACAGCTGGACTTCTGGAAAAACCTTAATCAACAAAGAGTTGCATTTTAGTCTCATAACACGCCCCAAGATTTTACAGGAAACTGAGGGGAAATTTTGGAATAACTCACCCGGTCAGGCAGCACCTGAGGAGAGAACTGACAGAAGACATTTTGGGTCAGGACCCCTCTTCAGGCTGAAGTTTATTTACTCAAGATTCTGGTATCTGCAGACTATTGCAACTCCAAGAACTCCTGGATGGTGATATACCCAAGGCCCTTCAGCCCACGATGTTTGTGCTGACCACGATGTCAATTTCAACTACACATCTGCCTGTAGGTGGTCTACATCCTTTAATTCCTTCCCTTTTCCTGTGCCTATCTAAATGCTTATTGAACGCTTCCACCTCCACCATTTCTCCTGCCAGCGTGTTCCAGGAACCTGCCACACTTTGTGAAACAAAAATGAAATTGTAAATCTCTTTCAAACTTTTCTCCTCTCACCTTAAACCAATGCCGTCCAATACTGGACACTTCCGCGCTGGGAAAAATAATCTACTTGCTCTGTCTCTGCATCTCATAATCCGGCGTAGTTCTATCAGGTCACGACTCAACCTCTAACGCTCCAGAGAAAACATTAAGCATTATGAATGATGGAATAATTTGTGATGAAGTTGGCAGGGGCTGAGAGATTTCAGTAGGTCCCCCGAGTTAAGCTTGATCGAGTGAGATGAAGTGGAAGTTTTTAAGCAGAGCATGGAGTGATCACCAGAGGCTCATAGAGACTCTATATAAAAGCAGGGGGGAAAAGCAGGATGTAAACACAGATAAACTCTGCCCTCAAGCACAAATAATGCAAGGGTATGCAGACTCTGGGGAAACACCAGGCCAATATTGGACCAGACAGAGCACCAGTATATCAGGTATTTACTTAGAGATACAGCATGGAAACAGACTCTTCTGGCCACCTATTCACACGTTCAATGTTATCCAACTGTCCCACTCTTTAGACACTAGGGACAATTTACAGATGCCAATTAAACTACAAACCCACACGTCCTTGGGATTTGGGAGGAAACCGAAGCACCCAGAGGAAACCAATGCGGGAGAACATCTAGGGCATGTTTATATGTCTTGATAACAGTAATATCAGTCTATATGTTTTAATAATCAATAAAATGAATGCTGAATATATAACTTTACATTGGGCTAAGGAAAAGAGGATTAATGTTGAAACATCAAAGAAATTTAGAAGCTTCCCAATAATTGCTACATTCATGGACTGCTGTGGTAAAGAACATGTGCAAGGCATCAAATAGTGTGTAAACTGTTAATAAATAGTGAAGTAATAACATAAGTACCTCACCATATGTCCATGAATGTGTACTTAAAATACATTGTGAGCAACCGTTTAAATTTGGGGAGAGCGAAATCTATTTTAATTAATTAATTAATTAATTACGTTTAATGAATCATTTTTTTTCTCTAGACTAAGCCCAAAAGATGGGCAGAAATACTTCATTGATTTTAAATGAGTTACTGATCCACTGATTTATAAGAATTTTGCACATTTTATGAAAGATTGTCACCTTGTCGTGGTGGAGAAGCTTGTGTGATCCTGAGAGCGATGCCGTCTGGAGCTATGCTCCTGGTAGGGCCACCCATGGCGGTAAGGTTGAAGGGAAGGTCCCTGACAAAGAGCAATCCAACCAAGACCTCAATGGTGGAACAAGCTGAGGATGATGGCTGTCTTTAGTGGAGCGTCACAGCGGCTGGGAAGGCGGATGAAGGCTGCAGCAGAAAAGGGTTCCCGGTCGTCTTGGACTCCATGCCACTGGATCCTGACCCAGATCTGTGGTGACTGTCTGTGCAACAGTCTCCCCACGTTAAACAAAGTCACGCACAGGCGTCCTCCCAAAAGAGGACAGTCATACTCGTTTCGAGTGACCGCCGATGATGATGATTATGAAAGAAATGCTTTATGACCCAAAACAATGTTGTGAGCATTGATCAAATGAAGCGCACACTGTAATATTATGGTTTACTCTTCACAAATTGCAATACCATTGTTTTTTAAGAAGGAACTTACAATTTTCCTCCAGGGATGTGTTGATTGGTAATCCTAATTGAAGGCTGAGGAGGCGTACTGTATGGTGAAAATTAATTTTCGGAATCCATCATGTTATCGTTAGGATTTGGCACCTGCCTAGCAGCTCAGCAAATGGAAAATGACTGAGAATAATCCCACTAATATCAGTGAACTTTGCAGGAGGTCAGAGTGTCATTTTGGACATGGTCAAAATGCTATCAAATTATAGAGAAATTGAGCCAACCTCTTAAGACAGGAATAAACACTGAGAAACTGTAATATTACAGATATTACAGTTCTGGACCACTTGGACAACAAAAACTCATATGTCAGGCTGTTATTCATCGATTACAGTTTGGCATTTAACACAATCATCCCCTCCAAGCTGGTTACCAAACTCGCAGAACTGGGTCTCTGTGCATCCCTCTGCAATTGGATCCTCGACTTCCTCACTCTCAGACCACAGTCTGTTCGTATTGGTGGAAATGTGTCAGACTCGATAACAATTAGCACGGGAGCACCTCAAGGCTGCGTGCTCAGCCCCCTGCTGTACTCACTCTATACTCATGACTGCGTAGCCGGACATAGTGCGAACTCCATCATCAAGTTCGCTGACGACACCACTGTTGTGGGACGTATCACTGATGGGGATGAGTCAGAGTATAGAAGAGAGATCGAGCAACTGTCCATATGGTGCCAGCACAATAACCTGGCCCTCAACACCAGCAAAACCAAGGAACTGATTGTGGACTTTGGAAGGAGTAGGATGGGGACCCACAATCCCGTTTATATCAACGGGTCGATGGTTGAAAGAGAAGATTACGGAGAGTCGGTTTGTCAAGGAGGACTCTCTCTAACTTCTACAGGTGCACAGTAGAGAGCATGCTGACCGGTTGCATCGTGGCTTGGTTTGGCAACTTGAGCGCCCTGGAGAGGAAAAGACTACAAAAGGTAGTAAACACTGCCCAGTCCATCATCGGCTCTGACCTCCCTTCCATCGAGGGGATCTATCACAGTCGCTGCCTCAAAAAGGCTGGCAGTATCATCAAGGACCCACACCATCCTGGCCACACACTCATCTCCCTACTACCTTCAGGTAGAAGGTACAGGAGCCTGAAGACTGCAACGACCAGGTTCAGGAACAGCTACTTCCCCACAGCCATCGGGCTATTAAACCTGGCTCGGACATAATACTGAACTTTATTAGCCAATACTGTTATTTGCACTTTATCAGTATATTGATTCATGTGTGTATATATTTATAGAATGCCTTGTAGTCAATGCCTACTATGTTCTGTTGTGCTGAAGCAAAGCAAGAATTTCATTGTCCTATCAGGGACACATGACAATAAACTCACTTGACTTGACTTGATATGCACTATTTTCTACAACAAGTGGCTCCATCAGTCAGATATTACATGGCATCATATTCAGCACAGACATTGTGTTTTGAAGAACATGTTCCTGGCCTGTACTATGTTCTATATATTACTCATTTCCACACCAACAGAGACAAATGGAGATAAATAGGGCTTCAATGTTTATTTTGGATGAATTGGCTATCTGAAGCTAAGGAGATGTGCTCAGGTTGTGCTGAAGGCTCCTAGTCGAGAAGAGATGTACAGCTTAACAGTAATACATAGATACATAGAAATTAGGTGCAGGAGTAGGCCATTCGGCCCTTCGAGCCTGCACCGCCATTCAATACGATCATGGCTGATCATCCAACTCAGTATCCCGTACCTGCCTTCTCTCCATACCCCCTGATCCCTTTAGCCACAAGGGCCACATCTAATTCCCTCTTAAATATAGCCAATGAACTGGCCTCAACTACCCTCTGTGGCAGAGAGTTCCAGAGATTCACCACTCTCTGTGTGAAAAAGTTTTTCCTCATCTCGGTCTTAAAGGATTTTCCCCTTATCCTTAAGCTGTGACCCCTTGTCCTGGACTTCCCCAACATCGGGAACAATCTTCCTGCATCTAGCCTGTCCAACCCCATAAGAATCTTGTACGTTTCTATAAGATCCCCTCTCAATCTCCTAAATTCTAGCGAGTATAAGCCAAGTCTATCCAGTCTTTCTTCATATGAAAGTCCTGACATCCCAGGAATCAGTCTGGTGAACCTTCTCTGCACTCCCTCTATGGCTATAATGTCCTTCCTCAGATTTGGAGACCAAAACTGTACGCAATACTCCAGGTGTGGTCTCACCAAGACCCTGTACAACTGCAGTAGAACCTCACTGCTCCTATACTCAAATCCTCTTGCTATGAAGGCCAACATACCATTCGCTTTCTTCACTGCCTGCTGCACCTGCATGCCTACTTTCAATGACTGGTGTACCATGACACCCAGGTCTCGCTGCATCTCCCCATTTCCTAATCGGCCACCATTTAGATAATAGTCTGCCTTCCCGTTTTTGCTACCAAAGTGGATAACCTCACATTTATCCACATTATACTGCATCTGCCAAACATTTGCCCACTCACCCAGCCTATCCAAGTCACCTTGCAGTCTCCTAGCATCCTCCTCACAGCTAACACTGCCCCCCAGCTTAGTGTCATCCGCAAACTTGGAGATGTTGCTTTCAATTCCCTCGTCCAGATCATTAATATAAATTGTAAATAGCTGGGGTCCCAGCACTGAGCCTTGTGGTACCCCACTAGTCACTGCCTGCCATTGTGAAAAGGACCCGTTTACTCCTACTCTTTGCTTCCTGTTTGCCAGCCAGTTCTCTATCCACATCAATACTGAACCCCCAATACCGTGTGATTTAAGTTTGTATCCTAATCTCTTATGTGGTACCTTGTCAAAAGCCTTCTGAAAGTCCAGATACAACACATCCACTGGTTCTCCCCTATCCACTCTACTAGTTACATCCTCGAAAAATTCTATAAGATTCGTCAGACACGATTTACCTTTCGTAAATCCATGCTGACTTTGTCCAATGATTTCACCACTTTCCAAATGTGCTGCTATCCCATCTTTAATAACTGACTCTAGCAGTTTCCCCACTACCGATGTTAGACTAACTGGTCTGTAATTCCCCGTTTTCTCTCTCCCTCCCTTCTTAAAAAGTGGGGTTACGTTTGCTACCCTCCAATCCTCAGGAACTACTCCAGAATCTAAAGAGTTTTGAAAAATTATCACTAATGCATCCACTATTTCTGGAGCTACTTCCTTAAGTACTCTGGGATGCAGCCTATCTGGCCCTGGTGATTTATCGGCCTTTAATCCATTCAATTTACCCAACACCACTTCCCGACTAACCTGGATTTCACTAATGCAATCTAGGAATGTAATCCAGTCTTAATTGTTTGTTTTATAAATTGATTTACTCTTGTAGTCTTCAGAGGATAGCTGTTTCATAGCTTTCAGCAAGTTGTATTAATAAGTGAGTTCGGTATTCCGAAAAGGGCAAGGAATCATGGTATTTGTCGAAGGTCATTCACCATAAGGAAAAAGCGAACGAAGCGCTGGCTGAAGAAACTGTGTATAAATTCTTATCTTTATTCATAATTTATGTGTAAAAAATATATTAGATTAAAATTAGGAACAGAGGTGTCGTGTGGCCACATTATAGGAAAATTAATGTATTCCAGACTGGAACACAACGATGATAGTTTCTGAGTCTAATTTCACAATTCTGCTCATTTCAAGGCGATGGAATTCTTCAGCCTCATCTATGAATACGAATAAGCAATTAAATTCTCGATTGCAGAGAGACTCCCATAAATGATCAACTCCTCATCCCCCCCAAAGGAACAGGTAGCGGAAGAGTGGGGTGTAACAGCGAGAGCGAGAGAGAGAGGGGGCAGATGCGAGTGGGAGACAGGGTAGAGCGCGCACACAGACCCACGCCTCATCCGCAGCCAGGATCGAACTCGGGTCCCAGGCGCTGCCGAGCCGCCACTGGACCGCCCCCCCTGAGTGTCCCATCCCCGCCCAAGGGCGGCCAGTGACGTCTGGGGCGACCCCAGACCGACGACACCAGCGCCCCAGGCCCACAGCCAGCGCGGAGAGGAAGCGCCAACCCCAGCACAACTCCGCCTGTCCCGCCGGGCCAACCGACAGCCCCAGACCGACGACACCAGTGGGCCCAGGCCCACAGCCTGCGCGGAGAAGAAGCCCGCCAAACCACCGCAGCACCCCGTGTGCATCCCCGCCGATGACCAGCGCTCGCCCCCCGCCGGCACCGAGGGGGCCAACCGACAGCCACTGGACAAGGAGAGAGGCGCAGCTGACGGTCCCCGGGAGCCGGAGCCAGTGCCCCCTCCCCGCGACGGCTGCAAGCCTGGCCCGCCACCTTCGGCCGCCCCTATACAAGGACGGGACACCCGGGAGGGGACGGGGACGGCCCAGCAGCAACTCAACAGCGCCCGCAGTGCCGGAGACCCGGGCCCGACCCCGACCACGGACGAGCACGATCTCGCTCACTCACCAAAGCATAAAGCAATAAAAACGACAAAATAATCTTAACTTTTAACAAAGGAACAATAAATACAACTAATTCATAGTTTGAAAGCAGTATTTTCTTACCTAGAAGAATCAAAGCTGGAAAAAACGGAAGAAATTACGGTCCCTTTTTCCAGCAATGTTTATGGATAGTGACCTTTGACCCGGGCATGCGCAGTCAGAATACCGAACTCGCTTATTCAGTGAAAGGTATGAGTAGTTAAGATGTGACACATATACTGTGATATTTTTGGCAACGAATCCTTAGATGTCTGAGAGATTATCTTATTGAAGCATAATGAGTCATAGGCTCACTATGGGAACATGCAATTTAGCCCAACCTGTTTATGCCCAACATGCCCATCTAAACTAGTTCCATTTGCCAACGTTTGACCTGTATTCCTGTAAACCTTCCTATCCATGTATCTGTTTGTGTCTTCTTTAGTTTTAAATATATATATTAGATGTGAGGAAGAAAATGAAATTGAATTTAAATTACCATTGGGGGCTACAATTATTATAGTCTATTAGACAACTTGTGAGGGAATGAAACTGAAGCACTAACAAGAATGCAAGGGACTGTATTGGATTAAATAACATCAGCACCCACGCATAACTAGTATTTGTGCAATCCTTGCACCTGTCTCCCATACAATCCGTTGCGGTGCCGTGACAGCAATCTTAGTCCCTGAATCAGACAGGATCGTGCCGTGTATCAATTTCAATAGGCAGATCTCTTGTTGGGGATGCAAATATATAAAGAGCAGTGTGTACAGGTGAACATAAACAATCCAACACAATTTTTTTTTGTTGGACAATGGGGATGACCAACATCCCCCCCCCCCCAGTACTGTTGAGAAGTTGCCCAAATTATGTAGCAGCTGTGAGATATTGTTGTGCAGAAAATGGCTGCTACATTTTTCATATTCACAGTGATCATGCTTCAGAAGCATCTCTTTAGTTGCAGTGCTTGTTTAATTGTCTTGAGGATGTGCAATTATTATAGTTAATTACTAGTTACAAATGATTACCACAGATTACTTATTATTCTACACTTTTTCTTTAAGCAGTAATAATGAATAGTAATGTTTTGCTATCTTTAACAGTAGTTGAATTAATTTGAGAAAACATATTTTGGTTGCATTATTGATAAGCTGTTTGTTTCTCAGTGTAAAGCTGAATTTGAAGGATGTATTGCTTTGAATACTTTAGTGATTGCTTATTATTTGACCGGCATGTTGGCCTGGATTATGCATTAAGATCACCAAGGCTTCATAAGGTCATAAGGAGTAGGAGTAGAATTAGGCCATTCCGCCCATTCAATCATGGCAGATCTATCCCTCCCTCCTAACCACATTCTCCTGCCTTCTCCCCATCTCTGACTCCTACTAATCAAGAATCTATCTATCTCTGCCTTAAAAATATCCACTGACTTGTCTTCCACAGCCTTCTGTGGCAAAGAATTTCACTGATTCACCACCTTCTGACTAAAGAAATTTCACCTCATCTCCTTCCTAAAAGAATGTCCTTTAATTCTGAGGCTATGACCTCTAGTCTTAGACTCTCCCACCAGTTAAAACATCCTCTCCACATCCAGTCTATCCAAGTCCTTCACTATTCTGTATGTTTCAATGAAGTCTCCCTCCCCCCCTCATTATTCTAAACTCCAGCGAGTACAGGCCCAGTGTCGACAAACGCTCATCATATGTTAACCCACTCATTCTGGGGATCATTCTTGTAAACCTCTTCTAACCCTTTCCAGACCAGCACATCGTTCCTCAGATATGGTGCTCAAAATTGCTCATAATACTCCAAATGTGGCTTGACCAGAGCCTTGTAGAGCCTCAGCATTAAATCCTTGTTTTTGTATTCTAGCCCACTTGAAATAAATGCTAGCATTGCGTTTGCCTTCTTTATTACCGATTCGACTTGCAGATTAGCTTTTTAGGAATCCTGCACCTGCACTCGTAAGTCCCTTTGCACCTCCGATTTCTGGATTCTCTCCCCATTTAGAAAATAGTCTACGCCTTTATTCCTACTACCAAAATGTTTGACTCCACACTTTGCTACGCTATATTCCATTAGCCACTTCTCTGCCCACTCCCGCAACCTGTCCAAGTCCTTCTGCAGAGTCCCTACTTTCTCTACACTACCTGCCCCTCCACCTATTTTCGTATCATCTGCAAACTTGGTCACAAAGCCTTCAATCCCCTCATTCATATCATTAATATACAACGTGAAAAGTAGTGACCCCAGCACCGACCCCTGTGGAACTCCGCTTATCATGGGCAGCCAACCAGAAAAAGCCCCCTTTATTGCCACTCTATGCCTTACGCCATCCAGCCAATCTGCTATCCATGCTAGTAACTGCCCTTTGATAACATGGGCTCCCATCTTCCTTAGTAGTCGTGTGTGGTACCTGATCAAAGGCTTTTTTTAAATCTAGGTAAACAATGTTTCTATGTAAATGTTAAATAATACGATGTACTATGTAAACAGCTGTCAACAGAGGGCGGTGGAGGCCGGTTCTCTGGATACTTTCAAGAGAGAGCTAGATAGGGCTCTTAAAGATAGCGGAGTCAGGGGATATGGGGAGAAGGCAGGAACGGGGTACTGATTAGGGATGATCAGCCATGATCACATTGAATGGCGGTGCTGGCTCGAAGGGCCGAATGGCCTACTCCTGCACCTATTGTCTATTGTCCATTATCTGTCAACCTAGGTCAATTATGTGGGAGGGGTTGAATTGTAATTTAACTATTGCCAAGTTATCTGAAGAGTACATTAGTTTTCCTTCATCCCCTACCATGAGAATTGTGACCACCAGATTCAAGGACAGCTTCTTCCCAGCAAGCTTCAAGCTCTTGAACCACACTCAACACTAACCACTACCTCAGCAACTATGATCTTCCATGGACTTTGTTTGTAGTTGCACCACTGACCTCTGTTTTTGCGCTGTTATGGCTGCCTAGTATTATCGTTATTAATATATATAAATTTAAAATATATTATATTGTGTCTGTCTCCAATGTCTACAAGCCTGTTAATGACAATTAAACGCTCTTGACTCTTGACCTTCCACGTGTAAACAACCTATTGGACAAACAACAATTATTAGTGAGAGAAAACTGTACGCATTTGTAATAAAATTTGCAAACATTGGTTCAAATTCAATAGTGTTGAATATCAGTGTACATCATAAATACAGTTTGAAGAATCCTATCCACTTTCCACAGTCATTTTGTGCAGTCTGGCAAAGGTGTTATCTTGGCCTGTGTTTCCATTGGTTATATGATCAGGATGTTCATCAAAAATACTTAGAAACAGTTAATTTATTACTTCATTATTAATGCCCATACTTTTTTCTCTATCAGGTTTGATCAGCTTATCTTCCAACTTCTGTTGTCTTCACACTAATGTAAAAAGCTGTCAACCAAGATGTTATCAACTCACAAATCTGTGTGCCAGTTCCGCGCTGCACACAGCATCCACTCAGTCCCAGTTTTGATTAGGAAGGCAGATGTGAAGTTTTTTTTCACTCGTGTGATACTTGTAGATTTTTGACAATGTAACAGCAGCATGACACCAACACTTTGCTTCATGAAGTTCCTTATGCACACAGATTGCCGAAAAACGCCACAGATGCACAAATCTGTGCATTTTGTTTATCAGTGATAAAACAGATTTCATTCCGTTTTGCAATCAAAGCCTTCTGTTAATTGATTTTCTCACATTTGCAGTTTCTTTTAGCTAAGATATTTAGAGTTTCTGATGTTCCATCAGACTGGAGCTACAAATCCCATCAGTCAAAACAAAATATTTTACTGCAAACAATTAAATTTCTATCTTGCAACTATGCTGTATTCTGCCCTTCTACTTTGGTACCTAACAGATATCAACAGAGCCACTCTGAAATGCTAAGAGCAGCATTTATTACATAACCCTTTAACTCCCAAAGATAGTGGTGATTTGCCTTTGTGTATTGCCGTTACTCGCACAGTGTAGAGGCCCCCAGGATGTTGATGGCCTCAATGCCTTTCTAAATTGAGATTGTGCATATCCATCAGAAGGTCAGATAGAACCTTTACAGTTCTGCACGATAATAGCCCTGTCCCACGGTACGAGTTCATTCCAAGAGCTCTCCCGAGTTTAAAAAAAAATCAAACTCGTGGTAAGCACGGAGAATGAACGTAGCGGGTATGTCGGAGCTCGGGAACATCTCTTAGCGGCTCATAACGCTAACGGCAGGTACTCGGGAAGACTTGCTAACGGCAGGTAAGCACGGGAAGACTCGTGAAGATTTTTCAACATGGTGAAAAATGTCCACGAGAGCCCCGAGTACCGACGAGTGGCCATTACCGTAAATCTCCGAGTTCGAATCAGGACAAACTCGGGAGAGCTCTTGGAATTAACTCGTACAGTGGGACAGGGGTTTAAAGCTCTGCTGACCAATCTCAGATCAGGGAAGTCAGTGGGGGAGAGAAACCTGCAATTAACAGTCACTTGACTGGATGTTTAAAACAATAATAATAATATTGAGTAATCTTGTCACCATCACGTTTTGACAACAGATGAGGAAAGGCAGAGTTACAGATAAAACGGTACTGATTGTGTTGTTTTTTCCGTCTCGGCTTTTATACTGGATATAAACTTGGATGCCATTTATTTGGAGGGAACTTGAGGGGAAATGGACTTTCAGCTTTCTGCATCATTCATTTGCAATGTGTCGAGATATGAGTTCCAAACATCAGCAGTTGAACAGGCACTGTTCACAATGTCAGTTTGTGTTCAGCTTCAAAATTGCAAAAATATGAATTTTTAAAAACATCTTATTTATTTTGCTTTCAAGAGAGAGCTAGATAGGGCTCTTAAAGATAGCGGAGTCAGGGGATATGGGGAGAAGGCAGGAACGGGGTACTGATTGTGGATGATCAGCCATGATCACATTGAATGGAGGTGCTGGCTCGAAGGGCCGAATGGCCTACTCCTGCACCTATTGTCTATTGTCTTGTCTATTGTCTATTATTTCAGTCCTACCCTTTTCAACCTCATGAACTTTGATTTGTCTTAATGGGCAAGTTTCCTTTAAAATACTTGGCAGCTGAGCATGTGGAGTGCCTGAGAAAACTGATGCAAGTCTGCAGAGATTTACATCAATTTGTTTTAAGAAGGCAAACACCTATCTTCCAGCTGAAGAAAGGTCCTGGGCATGAACATTGCTTTGCCGTTTCCCTCTGCAGATGCTGCCTGACCTGCTGAGATCCTCCAGCATTTGCTTTTTGCTAAAGATTCCAGCATCTACAGTCCCTTGTGCCTCTAACACCTTTCTTTTGTACTTTGGAGCCACTTTGCAAATCTCTTATATAATTACCTGGGGGCAGTAATGGTAATTTAGACTTGTTGAAATGTGTAAACAGAGCTTGCTATTAGATCAATTATCCGAGAGTTCAATTAAAATAAAATTCAGAAGAGATACTGTAAATAGCCATCTGATCTAATACAGGCTGTTTGACAGATTAAACCCCTTGGGGCAGCTATTTGATGTCTTCCTTCCATGAGATTCATGCATTTCCGTGAAATAAAACAGTATACATCCAATTCAGTTTACAATTCAGATAATGGCACAATTCACTTTATTTTAGAACCAAGGTAGTTTTAGTGCATAAAGGGCCTGTCCCACTTGGGCGTCGTTTGCGCGTCACGCAGATGGCGCGCGAAGATTTTGTACATCCCAAAATCCTGGGGCGCCGCGCGCGTCACTGCCTACGTCACCACGCACCATGCGCGCATTGTCGTGACGCATAAATGATGTCGCGTAAATTACGCGCAAATGACGTCCAAGTGGGACAGGCCCTTAACATAGGAACTCAGCAGGTCAGGCAGCATCTGTGGCGGGAATGGATGGATGACATTTTGGGTCAGGATCCTTCTTCTCTCAACAGACTTTGTGGTTTTGCTCAAGTTCCCAGCATCTGTGGTTCCTTCTATCTCTAATTTTACTTCGGAGTCACGTGAGTGACTACGTGAAGAAGAGCCCGTCCAGTCGCACACGCGTCATATCGTTAGACGCATAGCGTGAGTGCCGATGTGTTTGGAGTGAGCAGAGCTCCTCCAAACCGGTATGTAAAAAACCTGAAGGTAAGTGTTTACTTACATTTTTCAGGTTGATTTCTTGAAAAGACTTGTAGTGGAGAAAACACAAGGCATACTGAAATTTTTTTGTAGAGGTGTACCGCAGAGTACTCAGACAGACCACGGGTCTGTGAGTAGCGGGCGCCCTTTAAATTTTTTTTTAACGTTTACCGTTTAGCACCATAAGAAATAGAGGTGGCCGTTAGAGAAGTCAGACCGGAGGATCCCCGATTCAGGTAACTAGTCTGTTATATTTAAAACCTAGTTGCAAGGCAGTGCAGGGAATGCCTGGGGGATGTCCAGGTTTAGCGTTGGCCTAAAGGAGAGCCAGCGTCTGAAGTGCCTGGGGAAGGTCCGGGCTTAGTGTTGGCCTAGAGAAGAGTCAGTGTATGAAGTGCCTGGGGAAGGTCCGGTTTAGCATTGTCCCTACAGGGCCAGTGCGTGGAGTGCTTTAGAAGGTCCGGCTCAATGTAGGCCTAAGGGAGAGCCAGCGTAGGAAGTATTTGGGAAAGTCCGGTTCAGCGCTGGCCTACAGGTGAGCCAGTGTGAGCAAATGCTTGGTTAAAGGATGCGTTGGTCTACAGGAGAGCCAGCGCCAACTATATCTGGAAGTTAGCGTTGGCCTACAGGTGAGCCAGCGCTAGCAGCACCTGAAAGAGGGCTGCCTATGTTGGGCCTACAGGAGAGCCCGCATGGAGAGCAACTGGAAGGGTTGCTATGTGTACGCCTATGGGAGAGCCAGCGCTAGAGATACCTGAAGCAGGATGTAAATTCGCCCCTCCATGAGGAGGATTATTTCATACAAAGATTCAAGTAAACGGATCATATGAGGACTAGAGCCCAATACAGAGACATAGGTCCAGAGTTGGCACAATATATCAAAGTTGTGGTTCCAAAAAGATGAGGGAACCATTGGGAGATAAATAAACAATGTCAATAAAATACTTACTCTCCCAGCAGCTCCAGGTTCTAACCAGGTATGAGCTGTCTCCAAATATAAACCCGCAGTATTGAGCATGATAAGCAAGTCTCAGCGGGGGAGAGGGTATTGAAATTACTGGTCAGGCGTTAAGGCTTTTTTGACCAAAGGTTGGATGGAGAGCATGTGTTTACATCACAACAAGGTTGAATTAGCACTCATGTGTAGTGCGCACTTTCAAATAACTGTATTTATAAAAGTGCTATAAAACCTAATATATACCCTAAGTTTGGGGGCTTTGCACACCATCTAATATTTAAATTGTGTATTAATCTGTTTTTAGAAAGATCTAGCCAAAAAAGGTAGGATCCTGTGTGATTAACAGATAAAATTAAGGCAGTTTTCCCGACCAATATGTGGTGACTGGGGATAGTAAAGTATCAATTCTGTCTTTCCCATATGTGCGTTATAGGCGCACTCCTCCTGAGATATGTGGAAGTTATAATATTCCACTAAGATCAGGGGATAACAATTGCCATAGGAAAAACCCTGAGGAGGAGGTCTGGTTCTGTAAGAAACATATTAAATGTTTTACACTTACAAGTTGGGGAAGATTACAATTCTTGCTAAAAAATGGCAATTTGATATTATACTGTACAGTATTGTGGGGTTTAGAATGTAGTTCTACCCATATTTGGTTTCTCTTACTAAGGTATTTGAAACCAGACACATATTTCTCAAAATAAGAGAATATGTAGATTCAGACAAAACATGAAATATTGTGAAAAAGAGATGATTAAGAAGTCAGTTCACCATTACCATCAATTAATGCCAAGTATGTTATGAGAGCAAATAAGGATGGTGGGTGTAGAATTATTCTAGATCTGACAAATGTAAACTCTTTTTTGTACAGTATAAACAGTTGGTAACATTTGTTAATGTTATGCAGCCAATTTCAAAAATATGCATTTTACTATGTGACTGTGTATGGTATAATATATATTTTAATTTGATCTGGATAAGCCAATTATGGCAATTTAAAGCATTGTATTAATGTTTAGTCTCAGCCCTGAGACTATTCGACAGGTTGTTAGATCTAATATTAGCTTTACTAAGAACTCAGGGCCATTTGGTAATGGTCTATTGCCATATTCTGATTGTAGGAAACATTCGGACTACAACAGAACCATGAGTGTTAGAATCAAGCTCATTTTGGAGATTTATTAACCATCGAGATAAATCTAAACAGTTTCCAAACACAGTAATTGAATATTTGGGTTCCATTATTAAATGAGAACACATGTTTGTGATCCGATTACGGATTAAGGCTGCATTTAAGTGGAAGTTGTATAAAGCTCATTATAGAGCATCAACCATTGTATAAAGGTCATTATAGAGCACTAATCCTCAATTAGGCATTTAATTGGAAGTTGTAATAAGCTCATTACAGAGCACCAACCCTCAATTAGGCAGGAAACAAGCCTACTTTACAAATTTTTGTTTATTTTCAGCTGTAGAATTTAGACTGCTGCATTATCAGAGTTTACAGTAAGCATGGATAGAGTAATGGATAATACAGTTTAGGGCAAGTTTGCCAGGCCATGTATTTGCCAGTTGCAGTTATTACTGGAATATTAATGAATCAGGAGTGTCTCAAATGCCTCCCGAGAGATTCTGGCTGAACACCTTCCATTATGCTACACACTAATGGTAGTGCTCTAAGTTGAGGTCATACTTACAAGTATTTTCAGCTGTGGAGGTACATGGAAATGGAGAAAGTACCTTTTGATCCAATAACAAGGGATCATTAATGAAAGTTTTAGGAACATTTATGACCTAAAGCTTATTGCTCTTATATGCAAAGTTGCATGTTTAGACATAGATTGAGACTACGGAATAGAACGTATGTCAATCATTCGAGTGGTTTAAGTCAGTATCTTGTAATAGACTGGCTAATGTGATCTGGATCTGGTGTTTACCAGAAATATTTGATTGGCAATCTACCTATGAGGTAGATTCAATATAGTTGAAGACTCAAGGTCATGTAAATCAATGATAATACAGAATGTATGTTGGATCGTGAGAAATTTAATAATATTGTTGCACGATTGATGACTTGTTTGTATCCAGATTTAACCACCAATTACCTAAATATATGTTATAGAGCCTGATACTGGGGCAGTAGCGGTGGATGTTTCTCGCTGCATTGGGGTAGAATGTTTGTATACATTTTTTCCATTTTTTCTCATTTAACAGTATATACAGAAGAGCAAACAGGATTCCGTTTCGGGAGTATTGGTGGTACCAGATTGGATCTACAAAACCATGGTACCCTCAGGTGTTAAAAATGATCACAAAGCCTCTTATGATTTCCAAACAGAATTAATCTGTTTGTGCACTCTATAACTGATGATTCACATCCTTTACATATTCGTATTGGTTTGTTGATTTACAGATTTTAAGGAGTGACATTTATCGGAAAAGGACTATCAGATTGTACTGTGGATATTATTGCAATCTGGAGGGATATTACCCAGAAGTAGTACATTTCTTACATAAGGAAATGGGATATGTTTTGCTTAAGCAGAATATTACATATCACACTATAGACATATCAGTAGTGTTAGAGTTCTGTAAACTCTTTATTTTATTAGCAGTTAACCTATAATGCCATGAATACCGCAAGGAGTGCCGTTACTGCATATCTATGGAGGAATCAGAATAAAATGTTGTAGGGTTACACCCTTTGGTCTGCAGATTTATGAAAGGATTTTAATTCTAAATCTCTTAGACACAAATATACAATAATCTGGAATGTAAGAGATATGTTATATTGTTTTTTGTTAATGGACTCCTATTACAGTGCTGTCCTTGGCTTGAATTACCATTAAGGAAGTCAAGCTCAGGGGACTGGTTCAAGCACAGAGAGTGCAACTATTGCAGAAAGTACGAATAGACATGATGGAAAGAGCCAGTTACTATTGTGTTCTATGTCTATGAATTGCTTAAACAGAGTAGATGTGGAATCACAGGATGTAAGTTGGGGTTTCAGCATATCCTACGGATCCACGTCTATGTGTGGTATCACATTTACAATGTTAGATTGAAGCTATCAGAACCTTAAAGAGGTTCAGTATTAGTATTTTTATTAGCCATAAATAGCTGCATAATAAAGTGTTGGTTTAGACTATTTTAAAATGGCTGAAGCATGTGTTGCTTGATGTAGGTATTGATACTGACAAATTTAAATCTTATTTCACCAGGGCACCATCAATTTTGACGGCCAAGGAATTGGATGTTCTAATAGAACATATCCTCGTGGCTGCAGGCATAAGTGAAAGAATTCACAAGTATTACCATAAGGAGATTATAATACCTGTGGTTATTTGGTGGTGTTATTTTTGGATTTAGTATTAAATATTCCTCTTGTGATAAAGGGGTTACTATTATGGTGATAAATTAACCATTAACTGGTTGCATCCATGTTGTGGTTGTGCATTGTTGATTGTTTTACATATTTAGAGTCAATCAATGCAGTGAGCGCCTGGATTTGAATCTACGGCGTGAAATCACAGAGCTTTGAAATCTTCACGTAGTCACTCATGTGACTCCGAAGTAAAATAGTAAGATTAAACGAGAACTTACCAGTTTGAAGTTTGATCTTTATTTTATGAGGAGTTACGTTGAGGGACTACGTGCCCTCCGCTCCCACCCTCATAAAGATCGAGCTGGTAGTTCTAGTCTTTACGTATCTTACTATCATACTTCAGTTATTGTTGTCTGTGATTTCACTCCGCTGCTTTGAAGATTGACGCGTGTTCGGCTGGACGGGCTCTTCTTCACGTAGTCCCTCAACGTAACTCCTCATAAAATAAAGATCAAACTTCAAACTGGTAAGTTCTCATTTAATCTTACTATTTTAGTGCATGTTTGTTTGGGTCGTTTGATTTTGATAGTAAAGATTCCATTTAAAATTCGAAGCTTACCTTGTATCAATGTAATATGATGTAGTTTTTGACTCAAATATTACTTGTATGCAGAGAAAGTGTAACAGTAGAGTTTAGAATTTGACTCGGGATATTCAGAAATAGAATACAAGGAATTTTGAAAACTTATTCTATTCTAAATTATCAAATTTACGTGGTCGATTCAGGTTGCAAATTTACATTTGCAATATTTTAATTTACATCTAAATACTCTAACTACAGGTTTAATCTCCCTTTAATATATTCCTTCCTCTATGTTACTTCAGTTATATCAGGTTGGCATGGTGATACCAATCTAGTGTAGAAGACAACGTTCTGAAGTAACTCAACGGCTCAGGCAGCATCTCTGGCTGACGTTTTGGGTTGGGACCCTTCTTCATACTTAGTTTGACATCATATAATCCATGTCCTTCAGAGATGCTGCCTGACCTGCTGAATTACTCCAGCATTTTGTCTTCGATGAAAGATTCTAGCGTCTGCAGTTCTTTGGGATAACAATCTAGCTTATGATTCAAAAGATCATGGTTTCAAACTGCATTACGGATGTTAACCTGGACTTTCTGGTTTGGACGCAGTTCTCACTGCAAACTCATTTTCACACTAAGCTGGCTGTGTGATTGTGTCTTCGTTTCTGACCGAGCATCCAATCAGTCAGAAACCGGTTTATTCAGGCTGGAATATAATCTTTAATAAAATCCCTGTCAGGTTTAAGTGACATCTTGATGCTGTTTCATTAGTGCAGAGGGAGATTAATAACAAAAAAAGAACATTTTATTCAGCATATGTAATCCTTTATGTGAGAGCTGATTTTAAAATTCACACAAAATCAATGGCTAATTATATTTGTGCATAGTGATCAATTTCTCAGTACATTTAAAAATAGATAGTTGTTCAAACACACCTATTGGCACATCTGTAGTTAACAAAAGCAGAATACGAAACATCTCCTTAAAGACCTATAAATAAGTGCAATAATTAATATTAACGATCATGAAAAGTCAATTGCACAAGTATGGTGGAGGTGCTGGTCCCAGAGATAAATACAAGGTGCGGGAGGAACAAGGTGAGTCAGGCAGCTGTGGTTTATGGAAGAAGGGTCTCAACCCGAAACATTCTCTGTCCATTCCCTCCACGGATGCTGCCTGACCTGCTGAGTTCCTCCAACAGTTTGTGTTTTGCTCAAGATTCCGGCATCTGCAGCTCCTCGCCAGGTACAAGAGACATAGGCAAATACACTCCAAAAACTTACAAAACATAAATTGTCTTTAATCCATTTGCCATTTTTTCTGTAAATACCTCTTATGCTTCTGCCATCTCACATCAACCTTTCACAAACATCTGTAGTTGTCTCTTTGAATGGCCACCTGTTATTTACACTCAACACAAAATGTACCTTGCAGTGAAGTGTGTCTTGATAAAGATTAATTTACCATCTATTCACAACTACATGCTACATTAGTGAAACCACTGTGAATGTTTCAAGGGAAAACAGGATGTGTCCATATTAAGTTTAATATTCCATTAGCTGCATGACAGTGCACTTTTGTTTCATTCTAATGTTGTTTCTTAACAGCTAATTTGCTAATGAGTGTGGCTCCAGGAACCTGGACAAATGGAACTGTTAATGGAATCCAAGAGGTTGACGAGTTTTTTTTGTAAATTATGATGCACTAAGGAAAGAAAAATCTAAACCCATTTGACAGCAATCATGGCTTTAAATAGTATTTTTTGATGTAATTAAACTTTCCAAAGCATTTTGCAAGAATATTATCAAGCAGCTTTTGCCACAGAAGCACATTTAGGCATATCACAGATCATCAAAATCTTGGTCAAAACACATGGGTTTTAAGAAATATCTTAAAAGCAGGAAAGATGTAAACAGGCATCGTGGTCCATGGGAAGGGGGGGGGGTGCAGGGAGTTAAGGGTCAGGAAATGGCTTTGCAAGTTCATCTGAAGAAGGGTCCCAACCTGAAACGTTACCTGTCCATTCCCTCCACAGTTGCCCCCTGACCTGTACTTTGTCTTTTGCTCAAGTTTCCAGCATCTGCAGTTCCTTGTGTCTTTGACCTGAATACATCTGGGGATTTTCAGGAGGGTAAAATTGTAGGAGCATGTCCTAAGGTTCTCCGGCTGGAGGAGAATCTCCATTGTTCAAGCCCATGGAGGATGTGACAATGACGCACATTTAAAACGGAGACTTTGCTTATCCAGCAGTGGTCTGTCTTGCTCAGCCATGCAAGAATTTTAATGCATCATTTAGTATTTTGCTGTACATGATTTATCAAACACTCTTTCCATTTCATAAATCTATTGTCAATTCTGCTCAATGCTATTGTCATTGGACTGCTCTGATACAATTTTCTTTAATAATAAATTATACAATTTTCACTGAATTGGTAAACTAACTGATTTATAGTTTGCTCTTTTCTCTCAGTTCTTCAACAATAATAGTACTTTTAATGTAATGTAATCCAGTTGATGGCTGAGCAGGTTATTGATGCGTAAATAACACTACCACCAACACATTCCATTTCTGTGTTGATTGAGAGTACATTGGACAGTACTTAAACAGACTTTTTTTAAATGTGGGCAGGTTGAATACAGATGAATTTCTTCCTTATTTGAAATGTAAGCTGCACTAGAAGGGTGACTTCTATCAGAAAATGATTTTGGTGAGGCATCAATAGTTCATTATATTATGAAGCGAAAGTGAATTTGTATTTAAAACATTGTTATTTTCTTAATAAAGCTTTTTGTTATGTAAATAAATTACTAATTTACAGTTCTAACATAATTGCATTCAACCATTAATAAGCTTCATGACAGGAATTATTGAACATGGATGTAATCTGTGACTTGTTTATCAAACAGAATAGAAAATAAGAGAATTTGCTTTGTTTTGAAATGAAGCACAAATATTTTAAAAATTGCAATATATTTGTTTAAATGATTTATAATCTTTTTTGCTTCATCGGACATGGATCGCAATGTAACCTTTTAAAGGATGTTTCAGGACTGGAGATTCAGAAATCTCCAGTCTAATGCTCTAAATTAGAAAACTGGGTTAGTCTGTCATTTTTTGGATATGTGTCCATGTTAAGCTCTGTATCTATGGCTTTCCACAAAATGTTCACCACTGTTTCTGAACAGCTTGAGGCAGGATTGAGTTACACTTCACTTCTTCCATTTCTGTACATCATTGTGATATACTTGACAATTTTCGAGTTGGTTCATTGCAGTGTCCTGCAAAATGATCTTGGATGAAGCTGCCAGAGGAGATGTAGAGGTGGATATACAATTACAACAATTTTAGACATTTGGACTGGTAGATAGGGAAGATTTAGAGGGATATGGGGCAAGCACAGACAAGTGGGATTGGCATTGCTGGGCATCTTGTCAGCATGGGCAAGTTCAGCTGAAGGGTCTGTTTCCTTGCTATATGATTCAATTAATCTTTTTGTCTGCATTTTGGCTTCAGAAATATTACACCTGAATTAGAGAAATTAATTGAACATGAGCATAGATTGTCGTGTTTCCTCTCCTGCTGTGTAATTTTGTTTATTTCCCCCCCATAATAGTGCATTAAGGACCTGTTAACATGTATACTTCTGTTATCAAGGGGCCTTCCGATGTTCCAACTCTAATTTATTTTCTGTGTTCATACAATTTGCTGGTGCTATAATGGAACATTTAGCATTTTCATGATTGCTAGTGTCCCTGCGTGCAGTTTTCACGCAAATGTACTTCATAACCGGCTTGTCATCCCAAACTAATATAATCATTGATGGCCTTTGCATAATGGGCAGGAAGATTTGGTGTGGGTGTCTGTGTAATGAGGCAGATGTGAGATGCAACTGAAGCTACGAATGCAACCAACAACCTATTTTCAATGTCGACAATTCGCTGTGTTTGCTTAGTTATTCAATAAATTCTCAGATCTTGAATTTTAAAGACTGATAATTATTTTATCTATATTTAGAGTTTATGGTTTTAAGGCATTGCTATCAAAAACGTTATTGCTATTAAAGGATGCTGTTCAGTTAATCTGTCATTTCTCTGCGATGCTATTCCATCTCTAAATTAAGTCATTACAAGAAGATAAGAAATTAAGATGTAGAACTAGTTCATTTGGCCCCTCAAACCAGTTCCATCATTCAATTAAAATGTAGGTGAACCTGTACCTCCGTGCCACTTTCCAGCAGTAATCCCACATCCCTTGGTTAACTTCATATCCTTACTATCTCTGTCCTGAATATAAACAGTGACCAAACCTCCAAAGTCCTCTTGGTTAGAGAGTTCAAGATGGAGCCACAAGAGTTGAGAGTCAAGCATATTTTCGTTTGTGCCATATGTCACGAAACGGAACAATGAAATTATTTCTTGAAACAGCACAACAGATAAGTAAACATAGTATTTGTAAAACCTGTAAGCAACAGAAAATAAAGTTCAATATAAATATTTTTTTAAACAGACAAATAGACAATAATAGTGCAAAGTCAAAAATAATGTCCCCTTGTCTATATAGTTAGGAACCTGTTTGTAGTGTTTAATAGCCTGATGATTTTAGGGAAGAAGCTGCTCCTAAACGTGGATGTTACAGTTTTCAGGCTCCTATACCTTCTTTCTGATGGCAGGAGTGAAATGAGAATGTGGCTAGGGTGGTGTGGCTGGCTGGCTCTGATGATGCTGGCTGTCCTTTTGAGGCAGCGACTCTTGTAGATCCCTTTGATGGTGTGGAGGTCAGTACCCATAATGGACTGGGCAGTGTTCACCACTTTTTGCCATCTTCTTTGTTCCTGGGCTTTCAAGTTGCAGAACCAGGCCCGGATGCAACCAGTAAATATGCTCTCTATTGTACACCTGGAGAAGTTGAAGAGAATACGGTGACATACTGAATCTCTGCAATCTTTCAAGGAAGTAGAGGCATTTGATTGCCTCATAACTTGCAACAAACTGCAGATGCTAGGATCTTGATCAAAACACAAAGTGCTGGAGGTACTCAGTGAGCCAGACGGCACCTGTATAAGGAATCGGCAGGTGGGAAGGGTGCTGAACTAAAAGTCATCTGTTCATTCCCTCCACAGATGCTGCCTGACCCGCTAAGTTCCTTCAGCACTTTGTTTTGCTCAAAATTCCAGCATCTGCAGATCCTTTTATCATAGTTATAATATTTGGCTCATTGGGTTGAGAATTCAACATGTTGTTACCTTCTGGGTGATGAAATGTCTTCCCAATTGAGCCCTAAATAGCCGAAACCCTTTACTTTAAATCTGTGAAGCCTTTGGTGCAGGTTATTAGACTCATTTGATTTCCATAATCATTCCTTTGAACTGATTTCCTTTGACGACTCTATTGCTCCAAACCTGCAGTTCACCACTACATCTGGGAGATATTTTGGGTCCTGTTCCTTAGGTCTATGGAACTGATGCACTACAATGCTGGGAATTATATTCTTCCCTCTGAAACTTGCCTTCACAAGTTACCGAGCTCTATTTATTGTATCTGAGGTTGATTTGATTGTATTATATGATTGGATAGTATGCAAAACAAAGTTTTTCACTGTACCTTGGTACACACGGCAATAATAAAGCAAAACCTACATTCTCTGCCATTTTTCTATTCCAAAATGTAATTTGTTTGGTCATTCAGTAAGGGATACACAGAAGTTTATATTTTTTCTCTTCTCTTCATATGTGCAGAAACTTATCAGTTTTATGGTTATTTTTATGTTTCTTGTTAGACTACTGAGTGGTTTCACATTCTACAGTATATGGTTCTCCTGGGTTGTCCTTTACTGAATTCTGAAATGCTCTCTACTTTCTGCTTATGTTGCTGCTTCTGTTGTCAACAATATAAAGCCTTTCATAGAGTCCTACAGCAGGTTCTTGGGCACAACTCACCCATCCAGACCAAAATTCCCCACCTACCTAGTCCTGGTCGTCTGCATTTGGCCCACATCCTTCCTATCCATGTACCTGTCCAAATATCTTTTAATTTGTTTTGCTGTTGTTATTGTGTTTGTCTCAATTACTTTCTCTGGCAGCTTGTTCCATCTACCCTATGCGAGAAAAAGTGTCCCCTTGGATTGCTCTCAATCCTTTCCCCTCTTATTTTAAACCAATTACTCTAATTACTAATTTTCCTAGACTGGTAAAAGACTTGTGCATTGATCCCGTCTATTCCCTCGAGATTTTGTACACCTCTAAAATATCACCCATCAACCTCCTACACTCCAAGGCATAAAGTCCAAGCTTGCCCATCCTCTCCCTGTAGTTCAGGGACCTTGAGTCCTGGCAACATCCTCGTAAATCTACAGCAGCATTTCCAGTTTAATGGCGTCTTTGATCTAATGTGATCTTTAACTTTGTAGATTTGCTGGGTCTGTCTTCCTGTTTTGTGCCTCAAAACAGTCATTTTTTGTAAACTTTGTATTAACTCTTTAAATGCCAACCATTGTTTACTCACTGTAATATCCTGAGTTTCCAAATTCACTGTAGCCAACTTAAATCTTTATATAGACTAGATGCTGGAATCCCCCACAGAAATGGAGAGCAGCTGGAGGAACTCAGTGGGTCAGGTGGCATTTGGGGGAGGGAAATGGACAGTCGACTTTTACGGTCAAGATAAATTAGCTTTCAATTATTTTGTTAATTGAAAAATATATATGATCAAGTGTTCCTTTAATTACCAGTTATAAAGGAATCCTTTCTTATTGCATAATACTAGATCTAATATAGCCCCCTTTATCTTCTTTGTATTTTGCTCAAGATATCAGGGCAGACTTTGGGGAAAATGGGAGTGAATTGGGAAGAAAAGCAAGAATAGATTGAGGAGGTCAGAAGTGATACGAGGTTGAGGCTCGGATAAAGTTGAGATACGTACATGTATAAGTCTGATAAAATTCAATTAACAGGGATAGAGAGACGTGGAGAGAGATGGTGAATTTGAGGATCTGCTTCTGGAGAATGAAACTGGGATACTAATTAAGCAGGCTGTCATGCAGAAGTGCTGCCGGCATATGTGCAGCTTTAAAGGAACCTTCCTGCAGGATCCAGTCCTTTGAATGCTAGATTTCCCAGGCCCTGGAAGTAGGACACTGATTAAATTCAAGTACCTTCAGATTAAAATATACAGAATAGGAGAATGCAGGTTATTCACTGCTTTCACCCCCCCCCCCCCCCCCCACCTCCTCTCCGCCCACACACACCTCCATGAAAGCATGAAATAGGCACACGGGAGTCCGATTTTTTATCTTTGCAATTTTATCCATGCCCAAATGACTTGGGTTGTGGGGGGGGAGAAATTGATTGCTGAAATTTTCTTGTGATTATGGGCAATTTGCTGTTTTAAACCTGTGCTGGCATTTAATGCTAACTCAAAGCAACTCTGTAATTTATTTGCAGTTTAAGTTGATTTATGCAATCTTATGCCATAAATAGACTTAAAGCTTAATTGTGATCTCGGGCCATTTAAATTAATCGACAATCAATGGATATAAGAGGAAAATATCCCATCTATCTGGATGCTGTGATGGTTAGTGTGTAGCCATGTTTAGTTTGGCTGGGGCTTTGGTAGATCTCTCTTGCATTAGAAGAGTTGTGCTTGTTTTCTTACAATTAAAATCAATTATTTCCAGTGTGTTTTTTGTGGACAAAAAGTGCTGGTACCATACGTGTTAATGGCGTCTTTGATCTAATATGATCTTTAACTTGGCAGATTTGCTGGGGTCCGTCTTCCGGTGGTGTTTTGTGCCTCAAAACAAAATAATGACATTTAACATTATAGAGGTGCTGGTACATTGTAGCAGCCCGTGCTGTCACAATAAAACATATTTTACATATACAAGGTTAAGCAAAGGAACATTGCATTATTCGGTTGTAATCATTTTAAAGCAAAATGTTTGGTGTATCAGTCACTATGACTGCATTTCCCTGGTGTATCTTGTACTGCCGATATATTTAACAGTATTGAGTAACAAGGTTGTGACATGACTAGGAATATTGAATATGTCATAACACAACATCTAATTATTTTATTTACGGTTTTGAACTGGAGGATTGTGTTACAACCATAACACCTGCCTTTGTTTGGCAGTGACCGTGTAAAGTTTGGGGAATTTGCTCTACAAATCACTTGCTGTGAAATATATCCAACATATTTATGCAGTAATCATAACAGTGTCGATTTGCTATTTCATTTTAGTCTTTCTTCAGCACTATGTTTAACTTTTATCCCGTTCAAAATTATTCTCCCTCCACTTCACTAAATCTTGCTATATTCTCTGCTGAATACTTCAACTTGAGGCAGATTTGATCTACTTATCAGCAAGTCTTCGATATTTTGCATGTCTTTGGCTCTGGAACTATTCTTCAATCCTGCTGCAAGCTTTTCAATTTAGTTTATAAAGTGCTGAAATGGCCCCTTCGGCCCACTGAGTTTGCGCCTACCAATGACCACCACCTTCACTAGGTATATCCTACACACTAGGGATAGTTTACAGAAGCCAGTTAACCTACAAAGCTTCTCATCTTTGGAACGTGGGAGTAAACTGGAGCACCCAGTGAAAACCTATGGGAACGTGCAAACTCTGTAGTCAACACACATAGTCAGGATTGAACCTGGATCTCTGGTGCTGTAAGGCAGCAACTCTATTGTTTAGCCACCCTCACCTATTCATGTCGTTACAATCACGACAGCTAGAAGGTGATGCAGTGGCACAGCTGGTAGAGCTGTTGCCACCCAGTGCTGGAGACCCTTGGTTTAATCCTGACCTCGGATGTAATCTATGTGAAGCATGCACCTCTGACCACATGGATTTTCTCCAGGTGCTCTAGTTTCCTCCCACATCCCAAAGACGTGCAGATTTTTAGGTTAATTGGCCTCTCTAAATTACCCCAAATGCGTGGGGAGAGGATGTAATGGAGGGAAAACATAGAACAAGTGTTAATGGGTGATCAATGGTTTGCCTGGACTCTGGCCAAAGGGCTTGTTTCCATGTTTTATCTTTCAAACAATCAAAAAAATGCTCTGCAGGACCTTGACTCTCATGGTTCCTTGTAAAAGTGTCTCATTATAAACAAGTGTTGTATGCCTCTCTCAGCTCATCTGGGAGATGAGTCTGTAGATGGTGGGCAGTGACACTCCCTAGGCAATAATGGACCATATATAGAGAGAACATTCTCATAAGGAGCCTTATATATCCTGGTCCCCATTGCAAATCAAGTGAGCTGTTCCATGGTTAAATGTTAACATCACCCTCACGCTGGGACATGCTCCCCAGGGGTGGAGGTGGAAATAGATACGATCGTGGCTTTTATGCAGCCTTTGGATAGGTACATGGATTTGCAGGAAATTGAGGGACACGGATCATGTGCGGGCATAGATGTTTATCTTAACTTGGCACCACGTTCAGCTCAGCTATTGTGGCCTATTCCTGTGCTGTACTGTTTTATGTTCTGAATGTTCTGTTTTCCATTTTGGAATGAAATTCCTGACGTCTATTGGACTTCACTCCTGTTCATGTGAACTGATGCAGCAATAACTAGTTGCTGCCTTAATGAACATTGCAATATGTTATTACTGCAGAATGGACAGGGAGCTAATTAAAATGTAGGCCAAGCAGGATGTGAATAAAACAGCAGCATGGATGTTGTTCTTATATTGCAGCAGCGAATATTCCCATAAAATTCAAAAAATCATTGACATCTAATTGTAATTTCTTTATCCATTCATGTGAGACCATGTAAATTTGGTTTGTTCTCATTATTGCTCCCTGTTGTTTTAACTCCAGTCAGAACTTGGACACCTAATTCGTCAGCCAACGGGTTCAACTTGTCTGTAGGTGACAAATTCAATTCTTGTTTTTCCCCATTTATACTTGCACTAGGTTTGTTGCTCAGCTAACTATTGTTGTGCTTCAGAGTGCCATTTTTAATGCAGCCTATTGTACAAATCCAGAAGATAAAGCTGGCATTTGACTCATTCTGCTGAAAGATCCGATCATTTAAGACCTTGGGTGCTGTCAATGTGAAGTTTACACATTCTCCCTGTGACCGCGTGGGTTTCCTCCGTGTGCTTTGGTTTCCTCTCGTATCCCAAAGAAATGTTAGTTTGTAGGTTAATTGCCAGAGACGGGGTCAATCCTTGGATGCCATCTGTGTGGAGTTTGCACGTTCTCCTGATGACCATGTGGGTTTTTTGCCAGGTGCTCCGGTTTCATCCCAAAGACCTGTGGCTTTTTGAAGGTTTATTCGCTGCTGTAAATTGACCCCCATGTATCGAAAGTGGGATAACATACAACTGGTGTGAAAGGGTGATTGATGGTTAGCATGGACATGGTGGGACGAAGGGCCTGTTTCCATGCTGTATCATCCACAACGAGGTAGGTTGAAAAGTCAGGATTGTATCCTAGCTTGTGGGTAAACCGTTTAGTAGCCTGAAAGGAGCTGGTCCTGAATCTGGTGGTATGTGCTTAAATTGTATCTTCTTCCCGACGGGAGAACTAGGATAGTAATTGTGTTACGGTCAGAGAGAGTAAAGAGTTTTTAAATGTGTCCAGGATAACTTTCTCAAGCAGAACGTTCCTGGTTTACCAAGGAAGGAATCGTTGCTAGATTTGATTTTAGGTAATGAAGTAGGTTCAGTGTACCTACAGTTCAGTAGGGGAACAATAAGGAAAAGGTGATCAAAGATATACGTTAGCTACAGAAAAGGTGGAGCAATCCAAGGGAAATGTAATTACTTGAAGGAAGGCCAGTTTTGATGGGATGTCAGTGGATCAGGTCCAGGTAAATTGCCACCTAAATTGGACAAGCACAGCTGTAAAAGAACAATGGACTGTTTTAAAAGTAAACATTGTTTAGATACAGTGGAGGCACAATTCCACAAGGAGCAAATGACCATCCAAGCAGTCCAGAGATCTTTGGATGACAAAAAAAGATAGTGATAAAGCAAATAAAAGACAGCTTTCGGCAAGCTTTGGTTTATTAATGCACGCCAGAACAAGGCTGATTCCAAAAGAATCAGAAATTGAAAACTAAGATACAAAAGGCGAAGAGAATTGTGATAGAATATCAGCTGTCAACATCATTAGGAATCATAGTGATCCAAAGGCATATAAATAGTAAAAATGTATGGTTGAATAGTAATAGTACATGGTTGAATAGAGCTTATTAAGGTCACAAATAGGAAATTGCGCACGGATGCTGAGGGGAGTGTTAAGGTATTAAATGAATACTTTGTACCCATCATCTTGTGAATCTGTGGAATTCTCTGCCACAGAAGGCAGTTTAGGCCAATTCACTAGATGTCAATTCACTGGATGTATTCAAGAGAGAGTTAGACACAGGTCTTAGGGCTAACTGAATCAAGGGATATGGGGAGAAAGCTGGGACAGGGTACTGATTCTGGAGGATCCACCATGATCATATTGAATGACGGTGCTGGCTCGAAGGGCCGAATGGCCTACTCCTGCACCTATTTTCTATGTTCTATGTTACACCTAGGTTAGAAGATAGGGACTGCATCCTAGTTTATGGGAGGATTGCTCAGTAGTTTGACAACCGAGGGGAAGAAGCTGTTCCAGGGGTACGTGCTTTCAGACTTTCGTATCTTCGGCCTGATGGGAGAGGGGATACAAACGAACATCTTTCACTTCTATGTTTCTATCTCCAAGAAGTTGCTGCTTCCATGGCAATAGTAATGTAGGTGGTAGCTAAGAGGCTGGATATGTGAAGTATTGATCACATGGAGGTATTGTAAAAGTAGATTGAATTTAAGTAGGTAAGTAAATATGATTATCGAGGATGGAAGCTAGGACTTTGAAGGAATTGCAGGAGAGAATGGCGAGACCACTGAATGAAGTAAATCTTTCAATCCACCTGGAACATGATTGTGGTGGCAGTGGGCTGGAGAATGGTGAATGAACTCTCTTCAAGAAAGGAAGTAAACACAGAAACTGCAGGCCAGTCATTTTTATCTCGGTGGTGGGAAAGTTTTATGAAATATTAATCTGGGATAGGATTTATATTCACCTGGAAGAAAATGGATGAAATAAGGCAGGCCAGCATGGGTTTGTTAAGGACAAATCATGTTTAACCAATTCAATAGAATATTTTGATAAAGTATAAAGTTTCCTTTATTGTCATTCAAACTTTTAGTTTGAACGAAATTGCGTGATGAGGTAATAGATGGAGTTGAGGAGGATAATACATTTGATGGAATTTCAAAAAGCTTTTGATCAGGTGCTACACACCAGACATAAACTGTAGCACTAAAACTATGTGGTTAAGGATTGCCTAAATTACATTCAGCAGAAGGTCATGATGAATAGTAGTTTTTAATATTGGAGGAAGAGAATAATGGTGTTCCCTTGAGATTGTTGCTAAAGCTATCGCTCTTTTATACTGTGTATTAACTAGCTTGGGGGCGGATTGCACAGGTTTTGGCGAGATTGTAAATGGAAAAGTGATGATGATGAGAAAATGCAGTGGGATATTAAAAGAAGAGCGAGTGGAAGGGTTAGTGTGTAGATGAGTAGTAAGAATTTGTGGCGGGTTGATGGGAATAAGTGGAGAATAAAAAAAATGCGGTCACAGGGAGAATGTGCAAACTCCACAGGGATTGCACCCAAGGTCGGGATGGATCAAACCTGGGTCTCTGGCGCTGTGAGGCAGCACCTCTACATAGTAAATGGGTGGAAGGGCCTTTGTCCATGATGTGATGCTCTAAATCAGTATTAACATGCAATTTTCTAGTGCTTATCTTGTAGTATAGTACCAAGTCACCAGCCATCGGTCGGGGCATTGAGTGCAAGAGTCAGGAAGCCATGTTGTAGATTTATAGGACTTTGGTTAGGCTGCAGTTGGAGTAATGTTTGTGGTTCTGGTCGCCCCATTGGAGTTAGGGTGTGCAGTTCTGATCATCCCATTACACAAAGGATATGGAGGTTTTGGAGAGGGTGCTGAAGAGGTTTACCAGAATGATGCCTGGATTAGAAGGCATTTAGCTATATGGAGAGGTTGGACAAACTCACATTGTTTTGTTTGGAGCGTCAGAGCCTGAGGGGCGACCTGATAGAAGCATATAAAATTATGGAAGGCTTAGATATGGTAGATACTCCGAATTTATTCCCAGGGTGGAAATGTCAGCCTAGTGGGCATAAGTTTAAAGCGAGAGGGACAAAGTTAAAAGGAGATGAGCTGGGCAAGTTTTTTTTTACACAGAGTGGTGGATGGCTTGCACATACTGTCAGGGTTGTGGTGGAGGCAAATACGATTGAGCATTTAGGCTTTTGGATAGGTACATGGATGGAGCAATATGGATCACGTATAGGCAGAGGAGTTTAGTTTAACCAGGCATCATGTTTGGCACAAATATTGTGGGCCGAAGGGCCTGCTCCGTGTGCTGTACTGTTCTTTTGTTCTATGTGGAGATACAAGGGGAGGTGGGGGGGGGGGTGACTGAAAGAGGAGGGGAGGTTTACACAGCGGTGTAAAGAAATTGAGTGGAGGAAAGGTTTATTGAGAGAATTCTGCAGCTGAGGACCTTCACTGGAAGTACCCAGAGAAAGCGCCCATCTTTGAAACACAATGACCATCATACACTTTCAACAGAACAATGGGTATAACCTTTCAGCCTAGAGTGATATGTGTGGTACCTTCAGCCCTCTTTGTTGCTGCCGACTTCACCAGTGTATAAAGACTCCCAGGGGTGCATGGCGCTCCTAAAATAGAGTCATCCTAAAGGGCTTAGCTAAGTACCGCACAATTTCTTACCCTGAATGCAAGGGATCAATTGGAAATATTCTGTCTCGGGCATTTCTATTATACCACAGAATTTTACTATAAGCAACTTCCTTTAATATTGTCTTACCCAGGCAGGAGGAGGGTGGGGAGGAGAAAAAAATTGTCTGTGATGGAGACCATGTGTGCCCTAATGACACAAGAGTAAACAATGCAGTGGGTGCTTGGAACTTGTTGCCAGGAGTGGTGGTGAAAGCAAATACTGTACAGGCATTTAAGAGGGTTTCAGTTAGCCACCTGGATAGGCAAGGAATGTCTGCAGGGGCGGAAATCGGTATCAAAACATGCGGGGGGGGACACAATTTCTTGGTGGCCGCG
Source organism: Malacoraja senta (assembly GCA_038087875.1). Classification (NCBI taxonomy): domain Eukaryota; kingdom Metazoa; phylum Chordata; class Chondrichthyes; order Rajiformes; family Rajidae; genus Malacoraja; species Malacoraja senta. The sequence goes on from JAXLNO010002981.1 coordinate 87,912, forward strand.
CACACACACACACACACGCAAGGCTTCAGCCGTAGGCCCTTTGGACGATAACATCAGGAGCTGACCTGGTTGGTGACCGACTCAGAACTCCAGCAACAGCAGCTTCTTCCGCCCAGGAATTGTGGGGCTTGAATCGGCCCGTTCGCAGGCCCTTTCATCGCCCGGCACGGCTTAAAACCGGCCGCGGGATCTTCCACCGTCACGCGGTCAAATTGCTGTGTCAAGGCGATCGACGCTCCTGCCGGGCGATGAAAGGCCCCGCGAACTGGCTGATTCAAGCTCCGCTCTATGATCTTTGCTCCACCAGGACGTCTCACTCCTCCAATCACCGCGCTCTATCCTCAGTCCCACCCCCCTACTTCCGCCTGTGACCGACATCTCCCTCCTCCAATCATCGCACTGAATCATCATGTCCCGCATCCCACTGCCTGCTGAGCGACGTCTCTCTCGTCCAATCGGCGCCCTCGATCATCAGTCCCACCCCCACTGTCTCGCGGAAAGCGGAGAATTTTAATAGGTTTTTTTTTCACCTAATTTCAAAATCCTGATTACAAAACATGGGGGGGGATCGTCCCCCACCTCTCAATACATGAGGGGGACGTGCCCCCCTGTTCCACCCGGGATTTCCGCCCATGAATGTCTGTGCCAAACATGATGCTAAGGCCATCTCTAATCTACCTGCACCTAATTCATATCCTACCTTTCCCTGCATATCCATGTGCCTATCCAAAAGTCTCTTAAATACCACTATTGTATCTGCCTCTAGCACCACCCCCGCAGCATATTCTAGGCGTTCACTACGCTCTGTGTAAAAAAAAAAAAAAACTTCCCTTCAAACTTTGCCCTCTTATCTTAAAGCTATGCCCTCTAGTATTTTATCTTTCCATCCTGGGGAAAAAGGTTCTGACTGATTATCCTATCATAACTTTCTATACTTCCATCCGGCTTCCCTGCAACTTCCAGCGTTCCAGGGTAACAATCCAAGTCTGCCTGACCTCTCCCTGTAGTTACTACCTGCTAATCCAGCCATCATTCTGATAAAGATCCAGCCATCATTCTGGTAAAATATATTTTATTCTCCAAGGTAGATAAAAAATGCTGGAGAATGCTGCAGCATCAATGGAGAAGGGTCTCAATAGACAATAGACAATAGGTGCAGGAGTAGGCCATTCGGCCCTTCGAGCCAGCACCGCCATTCAATGTGATCATGGCTGATCATCCCCAATCAGTACCCTGTTCCTGCCTTCTCCCCATATCCCCTGACTCTGCTATTTTTAAGAGCCCTATCTAGCCCTCTCTTGAAAGCATCCAGAGAACCTGCCTCCATCGCCCTCTGAGGCAGAGAATTTCACAGACTCGCCACTCTCTGTGAGAAAAAGTGTTTCCTCGTCTCAGTTCTAAATGGCTTACTCCTTATTCTTAAACTGTGGCCCGTCTCGATCCGAAACATCGTCTATCCCTTCTCTCCATGGATGCTGCCTCACTCGCTGAGTTTCTCCAGCATTTTTGTTTACCTTCGATTTTTCCAGCATCTGCAGTTCTCTCTTAAACTTTTAGTCTCCAAGGGTCTTGAACCTCTGACATTGGAGACGGAGAGAGTACTCACAGAGCCATGGTTGTTGGAGGATAATTTATAAAGATATCACATGAATAAATATATAATTTACATTCCAATACTAAATCTCTTCAAAATAAACTGTTAAGTTAGCATAACATTGGGTTGTTGAGCTTCAGGCAGTAGTGATGTGCTATTCCTGATGGGTTGAGGTATATGTACAGTGAAAATTCCCTTTTTGGAAGGTTAGTTGAAGCAGCCAGCAGCGCTGAGTCATCAGACCATCTGTTACTTTAAATCATTCTCTACCTCTTCTGACAATCCAGTCAAGGGGAGTAATAAGCTGCCCTGCCTTCCATGATAACAGCCAGTTTTATTCACTTGCTCCATCAGATAAAATAAATTAATGTATTCTCTGCAAATTACTTTACGATTTTAACGTTTTTCATTTTCACAAGCAGTAACATTTGTACTGGGATTTGTACTCCCCACCCCTATCAGTCTGAAGAAGGGTTTCGGCCCGAAACGTTACCTATTTCCTTCGCTCCATAGATGCTGCTGCACCCGCTGAGTTTCTCCAGCATTTTTGTGTACCTTCGATTTTCCAGCATCTGCAGTTCCTTCTTTAACACTTTGTACTGGGATTGTTCCCCTTCCCCATACTAACCTTTCTGACTGGGATTCCTCCATTGTTGCAGTGAGACAGCAATGCAAACTGGAGGAACAGCACCTCGTATTCCTCTTGGGTAGCTGACAACCCAAACATTGTGAAGATTCAATTCTCCAATTTCAAATAATACCCCCCTGCACCCTCCTCTCTTCCCCCTACTCCCCCCCCCCCCCCCCAGCCCCATTGCTGCTTGCATTTCTCCCACCTCACTCTCCAAGTCAACATACTCTTTACCCCTCCTCTGTACGCTCATCGCCATCCCCATGTCAAACATTTCCCTTTTATCCCACCATCTTCCCCTCCTCCTGTATCGTACAATCCGTATCATTCCTTGCGGCCTTCCATTGCACTCCTCTGACATTCTTTTGTCTCCTTTTCGCCTCTAACCTTTCTCACTTGCCCCACCCTTCTGACAACCAACTTCACCCCCTCGCCTGTATCCACCTATCACCTGTCGTGGGGTGGGAGGATAAAAGGGAAATATGGGACATCACCTGTCCAATTCCCTCCGTAGATGCTGCCTCACGTGCATGTGGGAATGTGGAATGTGGGCCAAACGCGGTCAGATGGGACTAGTGTAGATGAGACATCTTGGTTGGCATGGCCAAGCTGGGCTGAAGGGCCTGTTTCCATGCTTTATGACTGAGTTCCTCCAGCACTTTGTCTTTTGCTCAAGTTTCCACCATCTGCAGTATTTATTATTCTGAAAATGTGCAAGATTTGAACAATGTATTTGAATAAGACAGAATATCATCAGCAAGAAATCATTATTTGTCTTTCCTTAGTGAGATGGGAGAAGAACATATGTGGGTACCTTACAGTATTGAAACAGTTCTGTGCCAATAAATAGTTCACATAAACCTTCTTTATTCTGTTTCTGGCAAGCTTTTCAACACATACAATCTGTCATATACTTATCAACCTCATCCTGAAATTCACCTATGTTAGTTGCCTCAGTCAATCTGCATTCTAAACCCTCTCTCAAGGAAAAAACAAATCTGCTGAATTCTCCATTCGATTTATTTGTGACGTCACTATATTTCAGAGCCCTCATTCTGGTCTTCCTCACAAAAGGAAGCATTCTCAACTTCTTAACAATCAAAAACCAGCTTGAATTCAATGATTCTGTCAGGTTACCCTCATCTTCCACCTTTTATGGATTGAGTAAGACAGGATGAAAATCTCCTGGTACATGAATCACATCACCCTCAAGGATCGTAAACATCCCACACACACGTGGAGATAAAGTTACCAATATACACATTGAAAGAGAAAATTAATACGTCACAGGGCCACAGAGAATAATCTCAGTGCCCCAGATTCTAATCAATCTAGATATACTGTTATACTGAGTGTAGAACGTTACAGGAACACGCGCTTTGGCCCACAATATCCATGCCAAACATAATGCCAAGTTAAACTAATCTCCTTCGTCTGTATGCAGTGCAGTGCATATCCCTCATTCTCTGCATAGCCACATGTCTATCCAAAAGCCTTTTAATGCCATATATTGATCTACCCCTGGTGGCATGTTCCAGGCACCCACCACTCTGTGTGGAGAGGTGGCAGCGGGAAACTTGCCACGCACATCTTCTTTAAACTTTGCCCCTCTCACCTAGGTCTTGTGGTCCTTGACATTTCCACTCTGGAAAAAGATTCTGGCTGCCTCCCCTTTTTATGCCTCAAAGCAGAAGATCTTGTGTTTTATTTATTTAATGTAATGAGTGGAAAAGCTGATTGCTTCAGAGTGAAAATTCTCAGTCACTAAATAAATATTCAGCAGCAATATTAATGTAGCCTCCCATTTTTATCGAAGAGGCAAAAATCTATTGCTAAGAAAGCATCTCTCGCATTCATCACTTCCAAATGTGACAAATTTAATCAGCAAGATAATTGGCTTCATTTAGCCCAATTCAAAGCTTTTAAAGTATTACACTTTGTAATCAAGTAGTCTGTTGCCCAGTCTTTAATATTTTTATTTTACATTTCCAACATGTGTGGAAGTTTTCTGGTGGTCCATTGTCATGCCTCCAGCATTGCTCCGTGTTAACTCAAGCGCTGCAATCCTAATCTGTTCAAAAGACAATCTGCCAATGTTCGGTATTAGTGGTGTAAAATCTTTTCTTAGATACTTTCAGTGCATTAATATCCTTTCCCAAGTAAGGAGATTAATACTAGCGGCGGTGGTATCCCAAAGAAAGTCTTAGCCCCTGTCCCACTTGCGTGTCCTTGGCACGCTAATTACGCGACCTCGTGGTCGCGTTGAGCCGCGACGGTCCCGCGAAGGTCGCGCACGACTTCATTCGACCGCACAGCCGTCTGGAGCGTGTGACGTCATTTGAAGATGGACACAAAATGCCGGAGTAACTCCGCGGGACCGGGGCTTTAGTTTACAGACTGAAACTGTGGTGTTTCTTTGGGAATCTTGAAACAATTGCATATCCCTTTCCTTTCTTTTTTTACTGTTTAGTTCAGAGATGCAGCATGGAAACAGGCCCTTCTGCCTACCGAGTCCACGTCAACCTGTTCACACTATGGATGATGTTTCGTGTTGAGACTTCTTCAGTCTGAAAGAAGGGTCTCGACCCAAAACATCACCCATTGCTTCTCTCCAGAGATGCTGCTGGTCCCGCTGAGTTACTCCAGCATTTTGTGTCTCTCTTCAATTTTCTTGGCCCCTGCTCTGGGAGTAGAAGTGGGGGCGGATCCGGACAGCAACGACTGTGAGTCCCAGGCCGAGTTCGGAGATGGTTTGCCTGCTTCTGCTGCTGTTGCAGATGAGATGTTGCATCACGCCAGGGTCTTGGGCCTGTCCCACTTTGGCCGTCAGTTACGCGACAGGCCGTTGGCGAGCAAAGATTTAGTTCGCTACAAAAATTTCGGAGCCCCGCGCGATGTCGCGCACAACTCCATACCCCTCCGCGATTCTCAGTGGGACCTGCCCCGCGCGGCCATACGATGCCCGTGCGCCTCAACGCGACCATGAGGTCGCGTAAGTGGGACAGGCCCTTTAACTGCAGCAGACCCTAGAGTCTGCAGATGCTGGAATCTTAAGCGAAACACAAAGTGCTGGAGGAACACGGTGAGCAAGGCAGCTTCTGTAGAGGGAGTGGACCGACCATCTGTTTCTTGCCTGATCTCAAACAGAATCATTTTTGCAGCATGGAATTTTGAAGAAATGGGTTGTGGATATTCCGTACTACAACTTCCTCGAAAGTGGAGCCAGACTGTTTTGAGTGTGTAAATTGGACAAGCATCGTGGGCTTTAGTTTACCGACTGAAACTGTGGTGTTTCTTTGGGAATCTTGAAACAATTGCATATCCCTTTCCTTTCTTTTTTTACTGTTTAGTTCAGAGATGCAGCATGGAAACAGGCCCTTCTGCCTACCGAGTCCACGTCAACCTGTTCACACTATTTTAATATTATTCCACTTTCTCGTTCACTCCCTACACACACTTTGGTCAATTACGCAGGCTAATTGAACCTATACACCTGCACGTCTTTGGGATGTGGGAGGAAACCAGAGCACCAGGAGGAAACCCACATGGTCACGGGAAGAATGTGCAAACGCCACACAAACAGCACACAAGGTCAGGATTGAACCTGAGGTCTCTGGGGCAATGAGGCAGCAGCTCTACCCAATGTGCCGCTGTTCCTATGTGCTAAGGCCATGGAACTATTAAACTGCTGTTGTGGCAAGCTGCCTATCCAATAGGATGTAAAAGGCCTAATTTTGTCGGAAGACCAGAACTCTTGCTGGTATCCCAGTTCACATTCCTCCTTCATCCAACATCAATAAGACTAATCTACAGGTGCCTTAAAGCCCTGTCTCACGGTGCGAGTTGACCCACGAGGTACCCCGAGTGAAAGACTCGTGGTTGTGCACGAGATTCCAAGTGTATGATCAAGAGTTTAACCGAGTTCCCACGGGTATGACTCAAGTTTGCCGTTAACTGTCATTTCTGCGATGTTCCAAGTTCGTCTCCCGAGTTAACAAGTTCCTTTCCCGAGTTACTCTTGAGCCAACCTTCAATGAAGGTCTGTTTTAATAAGCAACATCTCCATCCTGCGGCTTTGAAGGCCGCATCTACAAAAGGAAAATGCGCACCGTCTAGTGCCAGAGCAGTTATACTGATGATTTGTTTGAAACACACATCACGTAGTTAGAAGACCAGCAGGCGGAGGTTTGCTATATTTTAATTGAATTTACTGCCAGGTCCACACACTGCAGGGAGACTGGAGATGAAATCTTTGAATGTGCACGGATGCGCACATCAGATTGTTGGGAGACGGAGCTCAGGGTTCGCCTCCTGAGCTGCTTTGGTGCCCAGGCGTGAGTTGAGGTGGAGGGAGGTTGGGGGGGGGGGGGTCAGGTTAAACTCACCCATTTGACAGAGGCAGAGGATTACGAGGATCCAGCGAGACTCGGACTGCATGGAGAGCCGCGACTGCCCCGCTGGTGGCCAACTTCCCCCTGTCCTCCATCGCCGCTCCCAGCCGGCCGGCAGGAGCTGTGCATGGAGCCCGCCACCGGAGTCGTGTCTGACTGCCTGGGCAGCCTGAGGCAGATGCACCCTGCCCGGGGAGAGGCCGCGAAGAGACTGCAGGGGGAGTACCTCACTCTGACTGTGATAGGGAGAGGCAGAGGCGCGCACACACACACACACACACACACACACACACACACACACAGTGTGGAGTTCCTCTGACTGACTGACTGTGTGTGGGTGTGGGGAGTGGGACAGAGAGAGAGAGAGAGAGAGAGAGAGACAGACACACACACACACAGGCAGCGTGGAGTACCTTTAACTGTGTGTGTGGGAGAGATAGACAGAGGCAGACACACACACAACGGGCAGTGTGTACCTCAGTCTGTGTGTGTGTGTGTAGGGGAGAGAGAGACACAGAGACAGTGTGGACCTCTGACTGTGTATGAAGGAGAGAGGGGGAGAGAGACAGAGAGAGAGAGGCACAGAGGCAGTGTGGTGTACTTCGGCGTGACTGTGGGGGAGAGAGAAAGAGCGCACAGGACCTCGGTCTATCTGTGTGTGTGGGAGGGAAGAGAGACTAAGCAGAATACATCGGTCTTATTGTGTGTGGGGGGAGAAAGAGAGAGGTGGGGGGGGGGAGAAAGAGAGAAATGGGGGGAGACGTATATACACACACAAAGCAGAGTTTTACTGTGTATGTGGGAGACAGATGGACTTACACAGATGGACTTACCTCGGTCTTACTGTGTGTGGGAGAGAGGGGGAGAAAGAGACGTACACTCACAGAGGCAGAGTCTCTCAGCCTGTGTGAGAGGGAGGGAGGGAGAGAGAGACACACACACACAAGGTGGATGTGAAATCTCACCTGCCTGTTTCAGTGACAGGCACCCACCGCCAGTGAATGAAGACACCCCCATCTGTCTCCCCCTCCTCTCCCTCCACTCTCCACCCTCTCTCCTCCACCCCCCCTCCCTCCTTCCCCCCCCCAATTTGGAAATGTCATCCCATCACCCATTCCTTCTCTCCAGAGATGCTGCCTGCCCGCTGAGTTAAAGATTTCCCAC